>JARLTB010000200.1:2552500-2637500 GCA_030141615.1 Unio pictorum
TAATAATTGGTATACATGCCTGTAATATTTGGTCTATACGCACGTACTAACTAGTCTACATGCATTCAATAAATGGTCTACATGCATGTATAATTGGTCTACATGCATGCAATAATTGGTCTACATGCAGGCAATAATTGGTCTACATGCATGCAATAATTGGTCTACATGCAGGCAATAATTGGTCTACATGCATGTAATAATTGGTCTACATGCAGGCAATAATTTGTTTACATGGTCAAATTGCATGTAATAATTGGTCTATATGCATGTAATATTTGATCTACACGCTTGCAATAATTGGTCTACATTCATGTTGTTGATGTTGTAGGGTTTAACGCCATTTTTCAGCACACGATAGGCTATACATGGCGGCCAGTATTTTTGGTGGAGGAAGAACCCGGGAAAACCCCCGGAAAGAACCACCGACCCACGAGAAGCTACTGGCAAGCCTTCTAACATAACTACATTAGCCAAATCTTAGACTCGAACCTCCGCAGACAGAGGTGAGATGGCAGTTATCGGTAACGGAAAGCGCTTTAGACGACTCGGCCACTCGGGGCCCCTTCTACATGCATGTAACAAATGATTTAGATGCATGTAAATAATAATTGGTCTACATGAATGCAATAATTGGTTTGCATGCATCTCTTCGGAGGGCTGCTATCATACGTGCCAAGTTTCATGACAAGCCGCTATAAAAACTGCACGAGTAGCGGTGGCCACAAAATGATGCCTTGCATTGTCTCCAACTGCCACTATAAATGATGATAATTATGTCAAAGATCTAAGGAGTACACTGATTTGACAATATGAACATCTATAATAAAAGTCATTCAGTTCATGTAGGCGTTTAAAACTGACAACTTGAATAATGATAGTCATATTTTAAAATTTGATTACACATTCCATTAAATGGCAATCATTCGCTTAATTTAGATTGTTATTGTTGTAGGGTGTAACGCCATTTTTCGGCACTCGATAGGCTATACATGGCGGCCAGTATTAATTATGGAGGAAGAACCAAGAGAAAACCCCCCGGAAAGAACCACCGATCCACGAGAAGCTACTGACAAGCTTTCTCACATGCCCACATTAGCCGAATCTGAGACTCGAACACATGCAGACAGAGGTGAGATGGCAGTGATCTGTAACGGAAAGCCACTCGGGTCCCCTTTAATTTAGATGCAAATACCTTTAAATGCAATTATTCACTTTATTTGGACACACGTACTTTTAAATGGCAATTATTCACTTTATTTGGATTCATATACTTTTAAAAGGCAAATGTTCGCTTCATTTAGGTACACTTTATCTGGATACACATACCGTTAAATGGCAAATGTTCACTTTATTTGTATATACAGTACATATATTTTAAAAGCAATTATTCGCTTTATTTGGATACAAATATCTTTAAATCGTAGTTTATTCACATTTTTGATACATATACATTTAAATATTTTTTTAATACTTTATTTGGATACACATACTTTTAAATGACAATTATATATTTTATTTTGATACACATACCTTTAAATGGCAATTATTTAATTCATTTGGATTTACTTGCCTCTAATGGCTAATTATGCACTTTATTTGGATACAAATACCTATAAATGGAGCATGGACATTCGATAGGTGGTAATCTAATTATTATTGGAGATTTGAAATTAAACTTTGACTGTCGTGGAAACACATACACGTCAAAACTCCTAGATTCCATTCATCTGTTCAACCTAAAACAGTCAGTTAAACAACCCACCCATAAACATGGTCACATTTTAGACTGGATTGTTCATAGACCTGATGATAATATTCTACGATCCACCCTTGTATCCCACGAACTTGCATCAGATCACCTCTGCATTAAATGCCATCTCGACTTATTAGTCCCTAGCCTTCCACTTTTATTTGCCACTAAAAGAAAACTGTATGATAAAAAGAACCAAACTAATGCATGACATCAAAGAAAACTTAACAACTTTCTTACATCCTACAGCAGGACAACTCGTTTACTCCCTGCGTTCATTGCTTGAAAAACATGCCCCAGCCACCCATGCAGTGTATCAATTCAAAAGTGTTATCCGTGTTATAGCAGTGTTAGGGGCCAACTTTGCACTGCTGAAAGAAACCGCCATAAAGCGGAGAGGATTTGGCTTTCCACCAGACTCTCTATTCATAAACAAATCTATTAAGCCGCTAAGAAGAACGTTATAAACATAGTCCATTTAGCCAAATTATCACACTATAGTACTAAGACTACGGAGAGTTCCAGTTTCAAAGAGCGCTTCGAGATAAATAACAAACTAATGTCAAGGAACACATGTACACCACTTTCAACTACTTTCTCTCCCGTAGCCCTTCCGGATATATTTGCAAATTTATTATGTGAGAAAGTACAAACCATTAGAGATACGCTTGACAACACAGTATAAATTGACTCGTCGTCACCATACAGTTATGATACAGAATTTCAGCGACAACTGTTAGGAGCATTTTAACCTGTCTCTATGGATTTAGTACGAAAAATCGTGATGAAGAGTGCACCAAAGTCAGGTGAACTTGATTTAATTCTGACTTTACTGCTGCTTGAGTGCTCAGACCTAATATTGCCTTCACTAACTGATGTTATTAATATTCCACCAATATGTCATGAACATATGCAAGGCTGCATATCTTGAGCTGAGCCACATCAGCTCCATTCGCAAATATCTTTCAGTTGATGCTACTAAAACACTCGTGTGTTCATTAGTACTTTCAAGACTGGACTATTGTAACTCAGTATCTACTTCAGAAGCTTCAAACAGTTCAAAACACAGCATACGAGAAGGATTTTTTTCATCTTTAGAGTACCATGATTAGAGCACACGTCCACACTGTTCTGTACCCTACACTGGCTATCTATTCGATCCGGAATCAAACACACAATTTGTTCTCTGTGCTATGTTCCTCTGACGGTCTCCAGTCTAGCATACATATCCGGCCTCACCCATGTGTGCACACCAGTAACATATTTACGCTCTTCTTCTGACAATCGTATACTCATTTTCCCACTATGAAAACGAAGTCATATGGACAACGTTTTTTTTGCATACCATGACCAGGCAACGTAAAATGAATTACCCATTGAAATTAGACACAATGACCCAGTTATCCCTTTCCTTTGTCGACTACAAGAACAAACGTGAAGACCTAAAAATGTTTCCTACCTTAAATATTTACAAAGTCCTCATTATTATTATTATTATTATTATTATTATTATTATTATTATTATTATTATTATTATTATTATTATTATTATTATTATTCAGATACACATACCATTAAATGACAATTATTCACTTTATTTGGATACATACACCTTTAAAGGGTATTTATTCACTTTATTTGGATCGTCATACTTCTATGTTCCTTTATATGCCTTGAGAATTAAATACAGCATAAACAATGTTACATTACTAGGAATTACGTAGATATATTTGGGCGAGGTCAGTCTAAATGTTTCATTAAGTACAAATTAAATTAAATATCACGTGCTGTGACGTCAAAGGGAAAGCAGCACCTGTTTAAAAAAACATAGCATCACTCTTTTTGTTTCTGTTATGGTAGGTCTATGGTCATCTTTTTTTGACCTGGCAACCATTTTGAAAGCCAATAATTTTCACCTGGAAGTTTTTTCATAACATTTAAAATACAGAACATTTAACAATCAGGACTGAATAATCGTTAGTGAAACCATTTTAGCATTACAATTTTAGAAGAACAGTTATTTAATTTCACTTGAATTTAACATTGATTTTCATCGTATTTATTTCTTAGCGCGTTTAAATAATGACTTTTTACTAGGACTCAAAAGAGTGAATAAGCACCATTTAAATGTATATGTAATCAAATTTTACAAACTGAATCCGATTGCTGAAATAGTCGGTACTGAACGTTTACATTAACTACATGACTTGTACTAATAATAAACTGATGATGGAATAATAATATATTAGCTGTAAATCGTGAGATTTAAATCTGCATTACGTGCACTACAGGCAGCATGCTTCCCATCAAAGCAAACTTAAATTTCTTGGTCATTATGTTATCGACGTCTATTAAGGACTGTGAAATATACATTCCTTAAAATTAGTGCACGTGTATAACAATAGCAACTATGTTACAAACAATGGCCTCCGTCCATTCTGAAACTACTCATTTTTCTATTCTTACTCCATTACACTTGGTGGCATTTAGGAAGCGAATTAAATATTAGAATTATAATTAATTAAATTATAATTAATGCACCATAGAAGTTTCCATATTTAAGGATCAACCAAATGTACAATACACAGAGTCTTATTATTATTATTATTATTATTATTATTATTATTATTATTATTATTATTATTATTATTATTATTATTATTATTATTATTGCATATATATATATTCACCATTCAAGGTCTAGATATATAGGCATTTCGTTTCATTGTTTTGATCCATTTTGTTTGCTCTGAATATTTTTGCGCCAAAACTTTTTCCAAATGTAAATCAGAGGAACCATGTGCATAAAAGCAAATTCCATCCGGTGGTAGAGTTTCCAGGTCACATGACCAAACTGTAAAGTTTTTGTCTGTCGTATCACTCTAGAGCGAGTATGACATTAAGGCACATATGTACCTCATCACCGATTTTTTTTATTACATTAACAGACATTTTAAAATAACCAATTTGATTAAACTCAGATCTCTGTTGTCCAACATGAAGATCTGACAGCGACCGCTTTGATGCGATGTTCTGATGTCCTATGCATTAGCCAACGTAAATGGGGTTTAAAAAAATCTAAATGTGAATCATATAGTTCGACACTGATGCACTTCAAAGTTGCTATTCAGTCTCCCAAATGTGAAGTTATAAGACTTTAACTGACTGGCTAATAAAATTAGTGATTGTGGTAACATCATATATCAACAGAAAATTTGCCCTTAGCGGTCATTGTCATATCTTCACGTAGGAGAGTTGATATTCGGTTTTAATCAGATTGTGTTATACATTATTATGTATGCATATTGTAATACGCCACACAGAAACTTATGATCATAACGTTATAATCTGTCACTGTCCGGGTGTTGTGACTTAATTACGACAGACGAGGAACAAACATGTATCGGATTTGTGTGTTGAAAATTTACTTACAGGTCAGCAGGAGGGGGATATCCGATTGAGAGGGATAGGATCCTTTACTAATCAAGGCCGGATAGAGGTATACCACGCACAAGAATGGGGTACAGTCTGTGATGATGCTTTTGGTGAAGTTGATGCCAAAGTCCTCTGCATGCAGCTTGGATATTAGTGAGATAATTTTTCTTCTTTTGCTAAGTCGAACTAGTAACAATAGGGTGGTGATCAGGTTGGCTCATGGGACCATGGCTCAAGCATCAATAAAGATACAGCGATGCGCCACAAGCTGTACGAACGTCAAAATGCGCGTTTTAAGAAGACGCCTCATGTCATGTGGTTTTTATCTCGTTATGCTCCTGAACTCCTGCCACAACACCCTATTGGTAATGAAACTGAAAGTTCCAAATATTTCTTTATGAACGTAAGACTTAATACATAGCAGTACTGGAACACCAATATTTATTGGAAAAAACACTAATGTTGATAAATTCGAGCTAACGTCGCCGCTGGCATTCATCCTATCAAACACCGCTATCTGACTCATTCGAATAGCTGATTGACTCTGCTTTTATCCTTTTAGACCCCTGTCTTTGACAGTGAATAACATTCTTCTGGTATGTTGTTACTTGTTTTAAAACTAAATATTTATAATAAATAACATGTTGATATATGTTCCCAATATTTTCCCAGATTAATTTTAAATTCTTGCCTATCAAGATTAAGTGTAGTACCTGATAACTAAATGTTTACACATACCGGATAATGGGCGTCAAGCCTGTTGTGGCCGGAATATAAAATTTATCAATAGATGTAAACAGTACGTATAGCAGAAAACATAGATAAAATACACTATGTTAACGAAATTTTCAAAGTTTACACGATTATCAGATAACTCCTGGTCTTCCGTTGCTGTAACATTTGTGCAGCCCGGATCGACGATATAATTTTGTATCTATCCATTGAACTATTTACATATTTCTAATTCCAGGTGTTACATTCTTTTGCAGGTTTTCCAGAAACAAAATCTGAATTTTGTTAAAAAATGAAATCTAAGTAATCAAACGTTGATAGGGTTTTGTTTCTTGTTCAATTTCTTATCTCGCCTTTAAATAGTAGCTCTGGATGGAAAATTTGGCTCTGGTAATAAGGGATATAACTCAACAGACAAGAACAGTTTTTATCATAAGTTATCTCCCATGCATTATCACTATATAATGCGCCTAAGTGAATTAGGATGATAAATAATATTTTTTAACTATGATATTTGGTTAATTGCACAGGTGGCTTACACATTTTTGGTTTGTTAGGCTGTCCATTAGTACAACTGGACTGAATTTGATATACAGGTGCGCGCTTGGCTTTTCATCACCTTTACTCCCTGCCGCCGTAATTTCTCGTGCTTGCACGACCACATTACGCGGACATAAGCGATATGAGAAAACTATTTTTCTCTCGCTTCACTGCTCTTGCAGCTCAGTAGTCAACAGAATGATAGGGGTGGGTGTGAGTAGGTTCCATTCCTACCCACCCTATGGCCAGGCTAGTGGCCTTACATTCACCCGGGCAGTACAATTATTGCCCGTGGTGACGGCCGTAGCCACACCCAGTGGCAGTTCAATAATTGCCCCGTGGTGACGGCCTAAGTAAATAAGCACTCCTATGAGTGTATAAACGCCTGCAGGGGATGTGGCACAATTCCTTCCCCTCAGGATAAAGTAAATAACCTTCTATTGAAGGATAAAACGGTGCTAAGAGCCTTCTTGGACGAGGCACCTTAAACACATATAATTGATTGATTGATTAGGCTAACATTCATATACCTGAAAATATAAACCAACTTGCTAAAGACCCAAGTCACGTACAATACAGCAGCTATGTTAGGCAATACTTTTGACACTTAAACTGTTGAAGAGCACTTGAATCCCATCACGTGATATTATTATTTTTGTATGCTTCTACATGGAAAAAGTTCGTTAGAAGTTACACGACATCTCTCAATTCATAGTGTATCCCGTTGCCTAGCAACAGTCGACATGAAACATAAAAGTATATAAATAATTATTAAACTTTCTCAAATAGCAGTTTGAAAACAGTTTAACATCCGCCAAGATGCCGCCCTTATTGTTGTTTTAACAGTTACTACTATGCTGTTCTTTTTTGTGTGTGCATTGAATAAATGCTGGAATCAAGGACGGATCAGGTGAAGTGTGTGTGGTCCAAAATCTCAAAACGACCCTGACGTGTCTCAAATACCCAATAGACATGCGCAAGAATAAAATGATGGCCAAAATTCAAGTGAAAAGTAACTGTATGTTATTTTTATCCGCTGTATGGCCTTGGTAATATTGATTGTGATGTCGACAAATGATTGCTTTGGTTTACTCTAGACTGAACAATTGTTTACTCATCAGAAACCTTCTACTTGAGAAAGTTTAAATGGAAGCGAACACTGTCAAATCATTCTTCACAAGAAATAAAAATTTGGAATTATATATTATTGTTTATAAATGACGTACCATTTACTTGAAGAAGAAATAATCTTCAAATCTAAAAAAACAACTTGTTTAGTTAATTTTCCTCAACGACGTCATTATACCCATTAATATTTCTTATTCTTTTTATAAAGATACGGGATTGAATGTTTGTTTGTTTTTGTTTTTTAAGGTTTATTGCCATTTTTAAGCACGATATAGGCTATACATTTATAGCCAGTATTTATGGTGGAGGAAGAAACCGGAAAAAACCGGAAAGAACCACCGACCCACGAGAAGCTACTTGCAAGATTTCTCGCATAACTACATTAGCCGAATCTTAGACTCGAACCCACGCAAACAGAGTGAGATGGCAGTGATCCGTAAAGGACAGCGCTTTAGACCACACGGCCACTTGGGGCCCCTGGGATTGAATGCTGGTATGTTTTTAATGGAAAAATTAGTGTTAAAACTGAAATTATGGTATATGCAAACGTAAGTTTTCTGCACTGACTTCTTCTCCTTATTTCTTAGTTTCACGAGAAGCCGACAACAACGCAGTTATTAAACATCCGTTAAATTTTCTTTTACCAAAGTTTTTAAACTAACTAGTACTTATGAAAATATAAAGTTAGTATTTTTTTTTTGTAATTGGTACCACCAATTAAATAGCGCCATCAGAACCATTTCTTAATTTTGAAGACAAGGTTATTAATTCCTGTTCATGTTTCCTGCAGCAAAGATATTGTCCTCTCAAATACTTTTGAAATATCTTCTTGTTTTATTTATTTATTCAGTCTATTGTTTATTTATTTACGATAGCGATGGTGGGGTAGTAATGAATAGTTCCGTGTTTGGTATCGGAACTGGGCAGATCTGGATGGATGACGTCACGTGCTTTGGAACGGAAAGAAAACTTATTGACTGCCTGTTTAGCAACTGGGGAAACAATGACTGTACTCATGACGAAGATGTCGGTGTGCGCTGTAACATACTCACAGTAAATCCGACACCAACGATTACTATGACACATCCACCTATCAAAATTCAACCATCTAACTGTAAGTTGACTATTTTAATTCTATCGGTGATATTTATGTTTCAGTTACAGCTGATCCTCCTCAAAGAATGGCATTTTATCGGCTCCTTCTGAATTTAGTATTAGTTGATTTACTTGGAGCATGCGGAGAACACGACAGAAAAGTACATACTCATTTTGTTCCGATTCGACTGAAGAGCTGGTTTGTTATTGCGTCGGGGTACATCAAGGTCGTCAGGTCGAAACGTGATTGCATGCGTCAGATTGAACAAATTCATTATTCCAACAAGCAAGAAAACACGATGGTGGTTTTGTATTTTGCACCAACGCCATATTTTACGCATTACAAAGAAAATGTATTTCTGGTCCAACTAAATATGTTTTCTGACAGATTTGCAATACGGAAATAAGGATTTGAAATCGACATCAATCTAAAAAAATTATCCAATCGGTGATTACGTATTCGTGCATGAATACGTTAGTTATTGCAAAATGAGTTGTTGTGTGGGACTGTTTTTGCAGGCGATAGATGTTGTATTTGTTTTTTTTAATTATCATGCAAGTCATTGCATTTTACGAACACAAAAAATGATAACCACCATTACATATATATTCCAAAAATTAGACAATTGCTTTCGAAGACCGGATTCTCTTTGTGTAATAATAATATAGTTATTGTACTATGAACTGACATAGTGCTGAATCATTGGGTTGTTTTAAAACACAAACTTGAGAATAGAAGTTTGTTTCACAATTCTTAAGATCTTGTATAGTCACAATATTATCCGACTGTAAAGGGCAAATCATTTTACTGATAACCAACGATATTAATTTTTTTCTTAGATGTATTTTGTTTATCATCGGACTTCAATTTTATTTTAGGCAGAAGAGATTGTTTGTATTACTTTTTCTCTATATTTTTGGTGCTCAGTGCCGTACGAACTAAAACTTCGCCCGGGGCAGAGGTCCGAGATGCCTCCACCTGCTGCTTATTTTATTTAGCTAAACCCTTGTTGGTCATCAATGGCGGCATCACCAACTTTACAAAACAGTATCATCCTTTACCCGCTCTCTTTTTGTCTGCTTATCTTTTCTTTTCTTTTTTCCTCTTTCTTTTTTTTTTCTTCTTTATTGCCGCCCATAGATAAACGCCGCCCCTATTCTGTACGTCAATCGCATGTGGATGTATGAACACTTTCAACGTTTCTAGTTTCTCGTCCATATACTTTTCTGAACATTAGATTGGTTGTGCTTTTAAAACGAATACTATTTTACTGTTTACCAATTATATTTAAACATGTAAAAAATATTTTTTCTGTGTCGTTATGAAATGTGTAATTTTCATGTTAACGCTGTTATTTATACATATATTCTTCACACCCTTTTACTTGATTAATTCATTTTTTGATTCCTTGGTTAGTGTTACGATTACAGCTGATACATTTGACCGTTTCTAATAAAACCTGTATATTGCTATCATAATGCACTGGATAAAACAGTGAACGTTTAACAACGGAGACGTGACCAAAACCATCATCAAATCCATAATTTCTGGTACTATTGCAACGTAATTTCTGATCTAGAAAGTATAATTTCAGATACAAACAGAAATCCAGTCTTCACCAAACGTCGGACAGAATCTACTAAATTTTAAATATAAATATCGTGCTGTTCAGGTTACAATTATTTTACATTGTGAACGAAACATTTATTCTGTATTCTAGACAGGAAACTAATGGAAGCCTAAAAAATAAGTTCCAGTTTCCATTGTTTTTGCAGACCGTTTCCGCATCACAGAAAGCTACCCGAAACCATCAGAATGTTCCAAATGTTATTGTCAATTTCCGAAACAACAAAATGAGTTTTCTGAAATAACTGGAACCACATAGAAATTTATTCAATCTGGGAATCAATCTTAAGAAAGCTGCATGAAAACTAAAAGTTTCAGATTGGTTTCTGGGTAGTTTCAGTGAAACGTTATGATTTCAGGCTGTCATAAAAATGACATAAATATAGTTTCCGAACGACGAGACGCAATAAAGCTGCACAGAACCGTTACATTAGTTTCCTGTAAGCCTGGCTAAAACCATGTTTGCCCAGTAACAATTTAGCTTTCGTCCACTGCAAATTTTCCGGAAACCTCAATTATCATGCATTGATGAAAGAAGGAATAGTAGTTTAACAAAAATTAAATTGTTTGAAGATGTTGTCGAGTAGATCTTTGGTTTCATATTTAGGACTTCTCTTTTATTTAATTGTATCAATACATTACCGGAAACTATTGCAGAACAATTTGCGGAAATAAACAATGTAGTGTAAAAATTCATTCATGTGTCGTTTTGGTCGATATTTTTTGCCATATGCAGTCGTGGAATAATATGGTTAAGCGTATTGCTCAGATTCAGGTGAGGCATAACATTAGTCTAGAGGACATTTTTGCTCCTTAAAAAACCTCTCTCTCTCTCTCTCTCTCTCTCTCTCTCTCTCTCTCTCTCTCTCTCTCTCTCTCTCTCTCTCTCACACACACACACACACACACATATACGTGCTCGCGTGCGCGCATTCATTTCAGTATACAGCTGTGTTGAGAAATAAGATTATTCTGTTTAATCTTAAATTTAAAGTTTTTCCTACTTAGATTATTGTTTACTTTATTTTTTTAGATTAGTGTCTTTATTGTACCAAGATATATAAACTGGATGCTTTTCTCAAAACCACATCCAGGCAGTAGACGAGTTGAAAGTCTAATAAGTAGCGTGCGTCAAATTGGCATAATGAGTTGACCCATACCTAAACTTATATATTTATAACGCACCGGCAGATCAATGTTAATGCTGTTTACTAAATACAAGACATTGATCGAACACTCTAGTCTCTGATCTGCCGAAACGTTATGTTACGATGTATCTAGGTATTCGCTATAAATACATTTGCTCATACTGTAATTGCTAAATTATTAATGAGGATTTTATCTGCTTTATTTTCCAGGTGCTGTCCCTGGTACGAATGTACGAATAGTAGGTTACCTGCGAGGATCAGGGGTTGTTGAAGTTAACAATAATAATCAATGGGGAACTATCTGCGATGATTCCTGGAGTATTTATAATGCACAGGTGATTTGCCGGATGTACTGTTACGAGTAAGTATAGTTCCGTCTTATTATCAAGAAACCATCTGTCTAAATTCAAAATCAGTTTCAAGTCACCATTATCGTCATTATTTATTTCGCGAAGATATTGACAGCATGGATTATTGATCGGGATTGAAATTTTCTATTCTCAATTTTGACCTTGAAGTATTTTAAAAGGATTCACTTTATACTCGATGTTATCTCAACTATAAACCAATCAGATCTCAATGTTTGGTTCCTATTTAGAGTGTTGATTTTCCATTTCGAGTGTCGATTTACTCAGTAATTATTTTTATAGTACATTTTACATTAATGACAAATACAGTTTTAAAGTCCTGAAGACTTTTTTGATTTGTTTCTAGGAATGTGGCGGGGAGATAAATGTCTAACGAAATACGTTATTTATATCAATTTATCAAGTTGTGATCTATAATTAATTTTAAGAAGAAACAAAATGACTGTAAGAATTTTGACTGTTTTTGACTGGCACGACTGTTTTCGTGGAACCCGAATATTTTCGCACACCGGAAACTATGCTCGAGCTAGTTTATATAGATTCTGACCATAATATTTATCGTGATATATGTTTGACAGCAAAGTCGTGGCTTACCTAATATTTATGCACATTTTATTTTGATTTACAATTACGAATTTAATACATTTAAGAGATTTCTGACAAAACAATGCAAACTGTATTTATAAAACCTCGTTTACATTTAAATGTTATGATATTTATACAAGGATAGATTCAACTTACGATTCGCAATTCTTTCTCTGTTCAAAACTTGGGATTATTTTCATCTAATGTTTTTTAATAAACAGTATGAGCGGTAAATGGTTTCTCAGTTTTCTAACAAGGCTATTTAGCTTTAAGGTGACGCCTGAGTATGGGTATATACGCAGTACAGTACTTAGATGAATTCCACAGTGTACTTGCTGAGATCAGAGAGCATAGCTACTGCTTGGAGAGCGCGGTATTGTTTTGATAACTAATGGTTGGGTAAAAGCTGGCGCAAAAAGTATATAAGAAGGATATTATTTCATAACCTATAACTAAATGCATTATTTTTTTTTACGAAATGCGAGACAAGGTTCTTAGAAAAGTGTCTTGCTTAAATGACCCGTGCGATTCAAATGCGTCAATGCAAATGACGTCAAAATGCATATCAGCCCCAAACAGCTGGAATAGAAACGATAACTGAGAACCTGACAGGGTCATTCGCACCAAATAAGTTTCTGTGCAACTATTGTAGACTTCAACATTATGTAAATAACATGTTTAAATTAATAATATACTTTTATGAGAATCGGATGAAAGAGTATGAATTGCTGACATTTATATGTATTACCCGAATACCGAAGTAGACAGTAGGAATGGTGAACTCGATTTATCCTCCACAGTATATTTTTTTTATTTCATCTTTATACGGCAATAGCTTTACTTGTTGGGAAGTTATCTAAAAACTATTGACCACATCACACATGACTGGTTTGTTATTGACTTTGTAAAATTATAACGGCAGCGGAATGCAAGTGCTTCAGTGGAACAGGCGTATTAGCAGGCTGTATCTAGCTGCGATGTTATAGCCTCTAACAACTTGATTGCTTGTGAGGCTACAACGAGATCTTATACATTGCAATAAAGCAACAACAAAAACTAAAAAGTAACAATGACGACATAAAGGAAATAAACAAGAAAAACACACACAAACAATCCTCAGAAAAACTATCGTGAAAGACATAAAGATGAGTCTAATAATAAGAAAAACTACTACCTAGTTAGAGTTATGTTTTTTTTTCTCGGGGAATTTGGCTAATGTTAAATGTACTAGACCTATATCAGGTAAATTATATTAGTAAGTTTACGCTTACCGTACTTTGTCCTTATGACACATCCAAATATTCACATATATGATCACATTAGTTCCCCGTCCACGAAGTAGGGGTTTTAATATTAGTACAAATCTGTTTTTAATGTGGGTCACATAGCATGCATTCTATTGCTCTGCAGGGAACATACCAAACAATTTGCTTCTCGCTGCAGTAAAATATCCGATATTATATGGGATAAATGGCATTCGTCCTCAGGTATATAGCATACGGTTCAGTGAAGAAACGAAAATGTTACATGGTCAGATCTACTTTAATATTTGAGCTATATTGAAGAACCATAGGCAGAGAAGCCTTTTTGTTGCACAACATATATACTTACTTGATAATAACCACTTTGATGGAAAGACAGTTTATTATACGTGAAACATTCAGATATTGTTTTAGCATCAATATAATCATCTGAAAAGAAAGTTTTTTTTGGTTGTTCCAGTTCATCGGAAGCACAAGCAGGATCACCAACTTCTTCCTCAGAGCTGCTTAATACCCTAAACCCCATTCGCCTTGATGACGTGCAGTGTCTTGGTAACGAGACGTCCATCTTTGATTGTCCTGCTAGGCCCTGGAACGAGCAAAACTGTGGACCTACGGATTGGGCAAAGGTGTCATGTCTTCGCCTTGATCGCTCACCACTTGCTGGTTAGTTTGGATTTTCACTTTATAAAGTACCTTAAAAATGAAGCTGAAGATGATGATGATGATGATGATGATGATGATGATGATGATGATGATGATGATGATGATGAGTATCGTGATGTTGATGATCAAGAAGGACGGGTTATTGTATTAATCGGAAATCAGTTAGAACCATGTCTTCCAATCCCTATGTATTTGCCATTTCCTCACAACGTAATAATGACTATGTATGTATGTATGTATGTATGTATGTATGTATGTATGTATGTATGTATGTATGTATGTATGTATGTATGTATGTATGTATGTATGTATGTATGTATGTATGTATGTATGTAAGTATGTATGTATGTATGTATGTATGTATGTATGTATGTATGTATGTATGTATGTATGTATGTATGTAAGTATGTATGTATGTATGTATGTATGTATGTATGTATGTATGTATGTATGTAAGTATGTATGTATGTATGTATGTATGTATGTATGTATGTATGTATGTATGTATGTATGTATGTATGTATGTATGTATGTATGTATGTATGTATGTAAGTATGTATGTATTTATGTATGTATGTATGTATGTATGTATGTATGTATGTATGTATGTATGTATGTATGTATGTAAGTATGTATGTATGTATGTATGTATGTATGTATGTATGTATGTATGTATGTATGTATGTATGTATGTATGTATGTATGTAAGTATGTATGTATGTATGTAAGTATGTATGTATGTATGTATGTATGTATGTATGTATGTATGTATTTATGTATGTATGTATGTATGTATGTATGTATGTATGTATGTATGTATGTATGTATGTATGTATGTATGTATGTATGTATGTATGTATGTATGTATGTATGTATGTATGTATGTATATATTTCACGGGTTTTAGAGCTGGTTAGTTAGCTATTTAAAACATATTGTGCATATCTTGGGTATTGTTTGAAAAACCTTTAATTCCCTTTAGTTTCGTTTATGATTGATGGATTTAATATTGGTTATAGAGTACACAGCTTGGTCTTACTTCAGCTGTACACCTCCCAAAACACTGCTTGCTCTGCTTTCTCATTTTCACTTCCTGCAATTAAGAGATAATTTGTATAAAAAAATAACGATACATTTATGTTGTTACATTTTATGTATTTGTTAATCATTAATTGTTCTTTCAAAAGTCAGTAAACTTTAGTGAGGCAAAATTCAATTTCTCTTCTTGGTAATGTTAAAAATAGTGTACTTTAGTTTAATTCAGTCTGACCTTTGAAGCCGAAGGGAACAGGCATTTTAGTTAGCTATTGGCTCATATCGATTGCAGTTTCCACAATTACCTCAAGTAGCATAGTGGTATACCGATATTTTCTCCATTGTGCATGTTATAAATGTACGCACAGTACATCCAACACTATCTCAGACGATCCTAATATTTGTAGATCTCCTGCATAACATTTTCAACGTGCGCAGCCGTTTGGTCATGTACATTGAAGTTTTCTCGTGAGATATAGCGAATTAAATACTTTTTATGTGTTGGTTTTATATTTTACAAATCGTTCAAACTTAGTTGAAACAATGGTCACTTGTGTCAAGGATATATCCAATCGCCCTAACTTACCATCGTGTGCGCTTTGTGATGACGTTTGAGCGAGTCGCTATTGTGTTGCTTCTTGTACATAACTAAAGATATAGTTTTCTTCGGCATAATATGGCATATATTTTAGGGTGCCGATGAGACTTATGGCAGCTAATGAATCGTTAAGTATTTCCCACTGCACCCCATCTACTTACACATTGTATTTGGGCCACGCATAGCTTCGTATGAGCTGCCACTTGGTCAATCAGCACCATGCAATGTTTTCTGAATATTATCTTCTACATTAGTAAATGTCACCTGCTTAGTGCTGACATTACGTCTGTTTATTTTATTTATTTGTATTGGGGTAGGTGGGCTGTATTTTTCCTTTTTTTTTGTGTTTGCTTTGTAACGATGACGTTTGTGTGTAATTTCAGCTCCACTACCACTCTTGCAGTGTACCACTGGTCGGTTCACGGCCAGATTCAGCCGAAGCAGAGACCCTTTTTTGGAGCCGAAGCATCTGTCCATTGGGACGGTTTATAATGGCACATGTGTCACGAATAAAACTTTAGATCCAAACTATGTTACTATTATCATACCATTTAATGAGTGTGGTACATTGGCAAATGTAAGTATTTAATTTCATATCATGTTCTGTTTTTGTTTTCTTTTTAAACAATTTGAAGTTATAACACTGGAGACATTGCTTGTTCAACTAATGTAGTTTGTTTCATGTTGCCTTCAGTTTGATTTGGATGAATGCGCAAGATATTTTCACCTAAGAAGGGGAGAGTAATTAATATTGCTAATGGAAAACATGTACTTGTGACACACTATCTAAATGATGAATCATTGGACAAGTTGAAGTCTATTTTAGTTCCAGTGTTAATCAATTTGATAAGGATATTCATGGTCATCCAAATGTATGGCAGTTAACGCTCATCTGCTACCAAACATCACCCCAAATTGTACCAGTACCGCCAATCTGTTATAAAACATCATACACACTTGCCCCAGTACCTTCAATCTGTTATCAAGCATCATTCACACTTACACCAGTACCGCCAATCTGTTATCAAACATCATGCGCACTTGTACCAGTACCGAAAATCTGTTATCAAACATCATTCACACTTGTACCAGTATCGTCAATCTGTTATCAAACATCATCCACACTTGTACCAGTACCGTCAATCGGTTATCAAACATAATTCAGACTTGTACCAGTACCGTCAATCTGTTATTAAATATCATCCACACTTGTACCAGTACCGCCAATCTGTTATCAAACATCATCCACACTTGTACCAGTGCCGTCAATCTTTTATCAAACATCATTCACACTTATAACAGTACCGTCAATCTATTATAAAACATCATCCACACTTGTACCAGTACCGCAAATCTGTTATCAAACATCATCCACACTTGTACCAGAACCGCCAATCTGTTATCAAGTATAATCCCAAATTGTACCAGTAGCGCCAATCTGTTATCTAACCTCATCAACACTTGCACCAGTACCGTCAATCTGTTATCAAACATCATCAACACTTGTACCAGTACCGTCAATCTGTTATCAAACATCATCCACACTTGGACAAGTACCGTCAATCTGTTATCAAACATCACCAACACATGTACCAGTACCGTCAATCGGTTATCAAACATCTTTCAGACTTGTACCAGTACCGCCAATCTGTTATCAACCATCATCCACACTTGTATCAGTACCGCCAATCTGTTATCATCCATCATCCACACTTGTACCAGTACCGCCAATCTGTTATCAACCATCATCCACACTTGTATCAGTACCGCCAATCTGTTATCATCCATCATCCACTCTTGCACCAGTACCGCCAATCTGTTATCAAACATCATCCCAAATTGTACCAATACCGCCAATCTGTTATTAAACACCATCCACACTTGTACCGGTACCGCCAATGTGTTATTAAACATCATCCACAATTGTACCAGTACCGTCAATCTGTTATCAAACATCATTCACACTTGTACCAGTACCGCCAATCTGTTTTCAACCATCATCCCAAATTGTACCAGTACCGCCAATCTGTTATTAAAAATCATCCACACTTGTATCAGTACCGCCAATCTGTTTATCAAACCTCCTCAACACTTGCACCAATACCGTCAATCTGTTATCAAACATCATCCACACTTGTACCAGTGCCGTCCATCGGTTCACATACATCATCCACACTTGTACCAGTGCCGTCAATCTGTTATCAAACATCATTCACAATTGAACTAGTACCGTCAATCTGTTATCAAACATCATCCACACTTGGACCAGTACCGTCAATTTCTTATCAAACATCATCAACACATGTACCAGTACCGTCAATCTGTTATCAGACATCATCCACACTTGAACTAGTACCGTCAATCGGTTATCAAACATCTTTCAGACTTGTACCAATACCGCCTATCTGTTATCATCCATCATCCACACATGCACCAGTACCGCCAATCTGTTAATAACCATCATCCACTCTTGCACCAGTACCGTCAATCTGTTATCAAACATTATCCACAATTGTACCAGTACCGCCAATCTGTTATCAAACATCATCAACACTTGCACCAGTACCGTCAATCTGTTATCAAACATCATCCACACTTGTACCAGTGCCGTCAATCTGTTATTAAACATCATTCACACTTGTACCAGTATCGTCAATATGTTATCAAACATCATCCACACTTGTACCAGTACCGTCAATCGGTTATCAAACATTCAGACTTGTACCATTGCCGTCAATCTGTTATCAAGCGTCATCCACACTTGTACCAGTACCGTCAATCTGTTATCAACCATCATCCACACTTGGACCAGTACCGTCAATCTTTTATCAAACATCATCAACACATGTACCAGTACTGTCAATCGGTTATCAAACAACTTTCAGACTTGTACCGGTACCGCCAATCTGTTATCAACCATCATCCACTCTTGTACCTGTACCGCCAATTTGTTATTATCCATCATCCACACTCGCAGCTGTACCGCCAGTCAGTTATCAACCATCATCCCAAATTGTACCAGTACCGTCAATCTGTTATCAAACATCATCCACACTTGGACCAGTACCGTCAATCTTTTATCAAACATCATCAACACATGTACCAGTACCGTCAATCTGTTATCAAACATCATCCACAATTGTACCAGTACCGCCAATTTGTTATTAAACACCATCCAGAATTGTACCAGTACCGCCAATCTGTTACCAAGCATAATCCCAAATTGTACATGTACCGCCAATCTGTTATCAAACCTCATCAACACTTGCACCAGTACCGTCAATCTGTTATCAACCATCATCCACACTTGAACCAGTACCGTCAATCTTTTATCAAACATCATCAACACATGTAACAGTACCGTCAATCGGTTATCAACCATCATCCCAAATTGTACCAGTACCGCCAATCTGTTATTAAACACCATCCAGAATTGTACCAGTACCGCCAATCTGTTATCAAACCTCATCAACACTTGCACCAGTACCGTGAATCTGTTATCAACCATCATCCACACTTGGACCAGTACCGTCAATCTTTTATCAAACATCATCAACACATGTACCAGTACCGTCAATCGGTTATCAAACAACTTTCAGACTTGTACCAGTACAGCCAATCTGTTATCATCCATCACCCACACTCGCAGCAGTACCGCCAATCTGTTATCAACCATCATCCCAAAATTGTACTAGTACCGCCAATCTGTTATTAAACATCATCCAGAATTGTATCAGTACCGCCAATCTGTTCCCAAGCATAATCCCTAATTGTACCAGTACCGCCAATCTGTTATCAAACCTCATCAACACTTGAACCAGTACCGCCAATCTTTTATCAAACATCATCCACACTTGTACCAGTGCCGTCAATCTGTTATCAAACATCATTCACACTTGAACCAGTACCGTCAATCTGTTATCAAACATCATCCACACTTGTACCAGTACCGTCAATCTCTTATCAAACATCATCCACACTTGTACCAGTACCGTCAATCTGTTATCAAACATCATCCACACTTGTAAGGGTACCGCCAATCTGTTATCAAACATCATTCCCACTTGTACCAGTTCCGCCAATCTATTATCAAACATAACCCCAAATTGTAGCAGTACCGCCAATCTGTTAACACACGTCATCAACACTTGCACCAGTACCGCCGATCTGTTAGCAAACATCATCCCAAATTGTACCAGTACCGCCAATCTGTTATTAAATATCATCCACACTTGTACCAGTACCGCTAATTTGTTATCAAGAATCATCCACACTTGTACCAGTACCGCCAATCTGTTATCAAACATCATCCACACTTGTACCAGTTCCATCAATCTGTTAAAAAACATCATGTACACTAGTACCAGTAGCACCCAGATACTATCAAATATTATCCAAATTTATATCAGTAATGCCCATCTACTATCACACATCATTGAAATGTAGACCAGTAACGCCAATCCGCTATCAGAGTTTATCTACGTTTGTACCATTAACAACCATCTGCTGTCAGAATTTATCTACGTTTGTACCAGTAACGCCCTTCTACTATCAACCATCATGCAGATGGGTACCAATAACTTTCGAAATGGATGAGTCCCAGCCTCGACCAGCCTAGGCAATTAAGAAAGCTCTCGAATAGTTTCTTGTAGGTCGTTGGTTCTTCCAGTTATTCTGGGTTGTCCCTGTACCAGAGATACTGGCCGCCATGTATAGCCTATCATGTTCTGAAAACGAAAGCGTTCTCCTCCTTTGTCCTGTATCGCCCTTCTACTATCGAATTTCATAAAACGTTGTAGCAGACACTATCAACATTTGTAGTAATGACGCCCGTCTGCTATCAAACGTCGTGTTGGTAAAATAACGCTTTATATTTACTGCCATATTCACTCACATCTAATAGGCACGCAACCACAATCAGCGAAGGTCAGAATCTGCCGAAATGCAGATATGTTAGATCGCGTTTATTATATACTCAGTCTGAGATTATCCACGAGCTCTCTCTCTCTCTCTCTCTCTCTCTCTCTCTCTCTCTCTCTCTCTCTCTCTCTCTCTCTGTGTGTATGTGTGTTTGCGTGTATTTTTGTTTGTGTGTGTGTGTTTAAGCCAAAACCTACAAATCAAATTCGAAATTGATCCCAAAAATCATTAATAAAATAAATTTTCCAATATGGTGACTGGAATGAGGCTCCACATTTGCAATTATACTTCCATTCTGTGACATGATTTGGGTTTAGCAATAGCTTCCATGGATTCAGGCACTAAGGTTGCGGCATGTTGAAAAGGTTACTTCTGATTGCAAGAGTTATAATGAAGGTATCGAGATTAAAAATATCAATGGGACACTCTGGGTTATTTCCGACAATTTTTAGATGAGACACCCTGGGATCTTTCCTCCAGTCATGAAAAAAGACGTCGGAAATAGTACATTTACGTTTTTTACCAAATGCCATTTTATACCTTTTTTAGAGTTCATTGCGGCACTCGACTCATTCTTGGCAAAGAGTTTGTTTTCGTTTTCAAGAATAAACTAGACCGCATTTTGATTGAACGAATACAAATAATTTAAATCTGGTATCACAATGTCTGTCATTGTTCTGTTTGCATTCAGTACTTCAGCGTCTGACTCCGTTCTCTGCTTTTCCCGCATGCATTTCCATATTTACACCGCATCACTGCAATGAGTATTTCCGAATTGGAAGTTTACAGAAAACAGAAGCATCCCTTCGCTTTTTGAATCATCCAACATTATGGATGCAATCTGTCATCTTCGTATGTTTTCGTAGACTATCGAAACATCTTTCAAACCTCCAGACAGTGACTATGAAAGTTATTACGTTACAAATATTTTATTACTAAAACTATGGTATTCAATGGTGAAGACAGGTTTTTCTACAAAATTCGGACTTCACGTCAATTTTTTTTTTTGTCAGCGATTGTTTTTTCCTGCCAAAATCCATACTCTTCTAATCTTTTAATTCGGTACTAACTGTCATGCTCGTGCAGGCAACTGTCCGATTTATTGCCAGCTGTGCCTGCACAGCGTCTTATGCATGATTTCGCTACAGTTACTACATTACTCATTTTGTATTCGCTTGTGTTCCTGCAGGCACAAAACTGTTTGGGATGAGTAATTAACTCAGGCAAGTAAATGCCAACTGAGCTAATTATTACCAATGGTACCTACCCAGCTTCATGTTCGTGCGCACCATCAACGATTTCATTAAAATTACTAGGATATTCATTCATTTTTCTGCATATATGAGTACGCATGCGCAAATCCATCAGCGTAAAGAATATAACTTAGACATAAAAAGATCTAAAACAATTAATAACGATACATGAAGCCTCACATGGATCATTCCACATATTGTGTGGTTCTAACAGTATTTCTGAACTGAATGGTGAAGGATTAGATTTTTTGTAATCTTCATGTGGATTCAATGAATGTGTTCCCGCGGATTTGTTTCAGTGGGGCTATGTTAGAAGGTGAAATTATTTTCAACCTTACGTTCTTTTGAAAATCCGATCCAAATTTTATTAACATAACTTACGGCTTGAAGTGAAGAAAAGTGCAGTAGCTGATTGGATGTAATTTAACACTGACGTAGAATTGACCAATCAAATATCTTTAAGAGAGACTAATTGATGTTACTAAAAACGAATCCGGATTTATTTGAAGACAATCGATACAGGAAAAAGAAGATATTTCGTATATTATTGAAGGGTTATATGAAGCAAAAACTAAGACTTTTGCCGACAAATTTAACTCACGATCGTTGAATTTAAAATAACTCCAAGAAATGCAAGTGTAAGCAAATCAAGAACAGATTGGATTTAACATAACACCAACGAAGACCGTTATGATCAACTTAAGTATAAATTGGACTGAGATTATTGAGCGAACAGGACTGAATTTAAACATTTATCATGCTCAAATTCAAAGTAAGTTAAAATGTTGACATTGAATTGTGTATAAACCGAAGATGGTGTCGTTTTTTTTTTTTATATAAATTTTGGGTATGGCTCCAGATTCAGTTACAATTTAGCGTTTTGACTGGCATAGATTATGTTCAGATTTGAATTTTATCCACTCAGATCGCATGATTTAAGACTTAATATACTTATATACGTTTTGTAAATGATGCACATTCCTGAACCTGGAAATCAAACAATTCTTTGGATGTGTATTGAATACAGACGTTAGCTTTATAATTGGATTCCTCGGGCAGTTTTGCTTTGTTCTCATTTTTATATCTTTTCTTTTTCAGACTAACGTAAGCCATATATACTACGAGAACCTAATTAGATACAGCTCCACCAACATTGAGGGAAACATCGTGAGAGGCAATACTTATATGATCACCGTCCTCTGCGAATTCCCGAAATATGTCTTAAATCAACAGCCAATCATACCGCTGACTGAAAGAGTTACCCAAAGGGCTCCAGGGCAACTTGCAGTCAATTTGATTTTCTACCAAAACAACTCATTCACAAATCCTGTTACTCAGTCTCCACTCCAACTAACATTGGGGGAATACATCTATGCCATGTTGATTTTGTCAGACACTTCCCATAACATACGGCTGGTGGTTTCCAACTGTATTGCAACACCTTCAACGAATAAAAGTGACTCTTTACAGTATCCTCTCTTTCAAAACAAGTATATCATTTATCTACATCTCTACCTATCTGTCTGTCTATCCGTACGTATGTTGGTCTATATATTTGTTTGCGTGTCGGCGCGTCTGTCTCTCTGTCAGTATGAATATTCGGAAAATGTTTCTTGTGGTAAAGTCAAATGTTTTCTTTAAGACATGCGTATTGTAAGGAAGTTATTTCGTGAATTAGGTAATAGCTATCAAAATAGTATCAAATGTTTAGCGATATTAATTTTAAACGAGTGTGTTGACCACCTGAATATCCTCTCAAGAAAAACAATGAAAATCACGTAAATGTTTCGATCAATCAAGGACAAGGAAATCTTAGTTCTTTAGCATCCATATTGTCCTCATTATTATTAATAATAATAATAATAATAATAATAATAATAAAAATAATAATAATAATAATAATAATAATAATAAAACCATTGAGTAATAATAATAATAATAAACCTATTGATTAATAATAATAATAATAATAATAATAATGGTAATAATAAAAAACTGAGTAATAATAATAATAATTAAAAGTAATAATAATAATATCAATAATAATAAACCATTGATTAAAAACAATATTATTATTATTATTATTATTAGTAGTAGTAGTAGTAGTAGTAGTAGTAGTAGTAGTAGTGTTGTTATTATTATTATTTTTATTATCTTCTGAATAATAGAAATTGAATGTCAAAAATATTACATTACAGATGTGAAAAGGACCCAACAGTCGCCTTCTTTCCTTTAAACAACACGATGTTCGGATTCTGGTATAAGACTTTTAAATTTGTGAACTTTGACACTGTATACATACACTGCGATGGCCTCTTGTGCTTAGTCTCAGAAACTAGTGCTGTATGTGACCGCAGCTGTAATGCTACCGACCTTAACAGACGTCGCAGGCGACACAGCTTCCATGGAGTAGAAACATCTTTCCACGTGTCCAGTGCTCCTGTATATGTCTTCTACGAACAAGACAATAAACAGAACCGAAGGGAAAACGGTAAGTGATTGCCAACCCAGTCATGGCACTTTAGTTCTAATTCTTTATCATCTTTAATAATAATATAGTAGCATGTTACAAACTTTGATGACCGTTACATTTTCAGACCTCTTTGCGTGTTTTTAGTACATCTAACATTAAAATCTTTAGTTTCTACTGGTCATTTACATGAATTTAGTTCATGACAGTACTTATTTCTCCTACAGATATTTCACCTGTTTCAATAAGCCTTGGCGAGCAAAAGCTGGACTTTATTGAACGAGTTTCATAAATTTAATATCAAATCATTACCCATTGATTCTCTTTGTCACAGTTTTATCACAGTTTATGACATTTTATGACAAGTTCGAACATTCTTTCATTTTTTGTGCCTAAGTATGTTCCAAGCAAAGATGAAATAGTAAAAGTATGTTATACATTTTTTGAAAACTATAACTCAAAGAATAAGCGTAGAGTCGAATAAACAGAACATTTTACAAAAGACAAAATCATTTGTCAACCCAAAATGTTCAATGCATATGATATCACATTGTGTGATACGCATTTAATCTAACGATGTTGATGATTGTGAGCGTAGCTGTTACGGGTTTATTTTCTCCTCCGTTATACTTTACTTTTAATAATATTTAAATCCGTTAATGACGTGGTTTTGAGAAGCTGACAGTCTTGTTTGTAAGCAGATTATTCATTCTATTTCTATAGTCACCTGATTTCGGTTTGCAACGAACGCTCATCCATGTCCAGCCAGTTTATCTACAGTTTACAAACATATTTATAGCTGTAACAAGAGAAAAAAATCACCTGTTAAAAATAAAATATGCAATTGAGGATTTCGCCTTGAAACTAATAATCGTTAATCATTTGTCGGCGACTTTATGAGTTACATAAATAAAATTTGAAACTGAATCACAAAGACATCTCATGGTCATTTGGAACATCGTCGTTATTTTCCGATAGGGGTCGATTAGCTTTGACACTAAAATAGACTCGGAGGTAATCGTGTGGATACTCCCAAATTAATAATTTTGGAGCGGACGAACACTCGGAGAGATTTAGGCTACGACGAATGGAGTTGCATATAACATGATAGGCATTGAAAATTGCACTTGACGTATTATATTCTAACGAACTACACATTAATTTTTTTATTGTTATTGTTTCATCTTTGTTCTGAAAAAAAATTCGAATAGTTTGTTGTTTAAATATTTGCCACAATCATTTGCGTTGCTCACAGTGACGACAAAGCATATATTCATTGTGACGATATGACTTTACTCTGACGTAATAACTACCATGTGCTTGATCGCAATAAAGTGTCCATTATGCACATCGGATGTTTTATTCTTTCCTTGCATACCCTACAAAAGGCCGCGTACCTTATGACTGAATTCATGACATATTCACATTTGGAACCTCCGCGTCACTTTTTAAGTTTGAGTCGAATAACTTCGACTATGTACAGGAGACTTAAAACATTCGTAGCAATACTTCCCAAATTATTCGATTTTAGCTGACTAACATCAGGCATAATGTGCCAATAATGGTGTCTTATTACACGACAGATCTTAAAATTAACACTTAAGAACGTTTAAATAATAAATGAAATACGTACAGTTAACTTTTAATTGTATTCCTGCAATCGTGCAATGGAATAAGTTGAAGAAATCATTCAGTTCCAATTGCATGCGTTGATGATAGTGATATCACATCAACCATTCGTTGTGACTTCATGAATTGATTGTGACGTAATAACAACCACGCGTTTGATGGCAGTTCCAAATAGCCATTATTTGCATCAAGTGTTTTTTTTTCTAGAATACAATGAAAATGACCGACCTATCTGACACTATACGCAAGGCGTTGGAAAGGGGAAACAAAACACATTATTCAATAGAAGCAGAGGTATATAAAGGAAATTATGAGGTAAAAGACAAATGAATTCAATGAAGGACAGATACAATAATGGGCAAATGTACACAGTATTTAAATCGATGGAGATATAACACTGGTTTCGTTCAATATTACAATCAGCTGATGTGTACCATCGGATTGGTACAGTGGAACCAAAGCTGATATGTAGCTAACGATTCAATTCTCGATACACAGTTGAAAACTATAGGCTAGAGGTGAGAAAATAATGAATCGAAATCGAAGTTCAACTGATTAAGATGTTTCCACCACCGACAATTCTGTTCAAGCCTACAAGTTGAGCGACTACAACGCACTGATATTTATACAGCGCAAGCGTGGTTCAGAGGGGTGTTTTTTGTTGTTGTTAATTTAGAATTCTAGATCTAACTATCATCAAGGTCAATGGCAAATTAAGCTATCAATCTAAATTAAGGAGTCTGGAATTATCATTATATATATATATATCGAATTCGGGAGTCTAGATCAGCCGTTTATTTCCACATATAATATAGTTGTGCTGGTGTATTAGGTCTGCAGCTGTACCTGTTCTAATCTCGCTCTCTGTCTCTCTGTCTCTGTCTCTCTCTCTCTCTCTCTCTCACACATACATACATACATACATACATACATATATATATATATATATATATATATATATATATATATATATATATATATATATATATATATATATAAGCAAACAACATGCCCATGGACCCACAAAAGTACACAAACAAGAACATTATTATATATTCCTGATAAATTATTGCATCAGCTGTAAGACATAGGCCTGATGTCTGAGTTGGATCAAAATGAATATACTCGCTTGAGTGTCCCATATAAACAGAGAAATGGTTTATGCAGGGTATTGTATTATTACTAGGCGAATGAGATCTTCAGACTCGAGTATTCAAATATATACAAGTGCTCGATTGGTAATACATTTTTGTTTCCATATCAAAAGTCAAATTTCTTAATAATGATTTACAGATGTGATCAGGCTGGCACCACTGCCGACTACAAAACTGCAATCTATCATAACGTCAGGATCTCCACAACATACTCCCGGAGGCCTTTTTTTCAAAGACTCACTGGATAAAAGCGGCTACACCTCAGCGGAGCGGAAGACAACAGTCAAAACCACAGAAGTTCTCATTTGGAACCCAGTCTCATTGTCATATTCCCAACCACCAGCTCCATTGGATGCTAATGTTAAGCATACCAGTATGTTAGGGTCAAATCACGTAATATCTGCAAATGGGCTGACATGTCAAAACGATCAATCAGATCTCCACGACCATGACAGTTTTGCGGTAAGAGCCACAGGAAACAGGGGCGACTATTCTCGTTTACTGCTAGTAAGCTTGGCCACCATCATGATGCATTTGGTTTTGACAATTTATTTGATATAATGTTTCATTGGCATACTTGTTATTGTGTTTCTAAATGCCCATTTTCAAATTATTTGACACAGTGCTTCATTTGTTACACTAGTCACTGTGTTTCTAAAAGCCTTTTCAAAGTATTTTATAGTACTTCATTTGTTATAATGGCCAGTGTATTTCGAAATGCTTTTTTTCCTTCAAAGTATTTTACGAGATACTTAATTTGTTACACTGTTCAGTGTATTTCTAAAAGCTATTTGTCTAGGAAAATCGATTTATAATGGTCAGCGTGTTTCTAAAAGCATTTTTGTCTAGGAAAATCGAGGATAACGTGATTTGCATTGACACTGACTTTCTTATAGAGGCATCCGTATTCGTTCCATTTTTCAAAATGTTACTTTTTATAATGAGTTTTATATAGCTTTTTTTGTCTTCACCAGGCTATCTCACTGCTTTGGAGTCCAAATTTTGGCCTCTGATTTTGTTTTGTTTTGTAGGATGCAGGCAGGCTTTCTGCCTAATATTTTGGCCTTTGGATTTCTTTTGTATTGTAAAAAACCTGGCCGGCTTTTCTGCCTAATATTTGCAGATAATCTTGCATTTTCGCTGTAGTCATTTTTCAGCTATATTGTGATTATGCGTATTACATAATTATGAATTTGATACAAATAAAGTCTTGAGAATTTAATGTGTCTTCATTATGTTACTCGTGCTAAGTTAGGGTGTGCGCTTATTCGTCTCTCATGCATAGTCTATTGCGTCACGTCCGCTGCGTGTTAGGTTCCACCGCGGCATAACAATTGAGAGCTCACATACTACTCGTTTTGTAATTCAGTCTCTCATGCTACAACTTTTGAATAATTCTGACGGCACCTTAGTCTATAAACAGACTGGCTTGAAAGCTGGAACTCGTAGTTTAATTTTCGCTAGGTTTAAACGTTTCTTTTCTATGACGGAATCAGATGTTTGCCCTATTGAGCAGTAATTAGAGTTTTAATAAAAGCGACAAATACGAAACATGATGATGACCAGAATGGTCAAAAGTTAATATCACGTGGTTAGCAGTTAAACCGGTTTTCTGAGTCTTTTAGGTGAATATATTTTATACTACTTCCAATAATAATTAGTGTTGAAATCCAAACCATGAATCAACTTGAACTACTTTTGGTACCAATAGGTCAAAGGTCATATTGAAGATATAGAAGTCACATTATATCATGTTCTCTTTGATAATGCATTATCAGATTCAGCAAAGAAGATTGTTAATCTTAAGGAATGGCGGGTTAATGGCCAAGATCCCAGTTTGAGTTTACAGTTAAGATGACTTGTTAAAGTGTTTAGAGTTAGCCATACATGATCCACTCGTTAAGCTGATTGGCTGAACGGAGAAAATTAAGTACATTAAGAATAATTAGATGAAAATTGAAACATCAAGCATAGTTCGGTTATTTGCAGACTGTACAAGATAAATATCGACATTTTTTTTGTCAATCCTCTTCGTTCTAACTGAACAATATTTTCCAATCTAATAAACTAAATATTTATAAATCGTTTCTATAGCGGAATTGCTATCGGTTGTAATGGACTGATCTCAGTATCTAACCATCGCATGGCAATGGGTGCCAGGTTTTGAATATTTTATTTTTCTTGTGGACGTTAAGCGATCATTATGAATGCTTATACATTTATGTGATTTTAATTTTTTGGCAGCAGTTACTTTGGAAACGCATTTTGACATCAGCAGATTTAGTATATGGTTGCAGAAGCCTATGGAATAAATGTACTATATTTCATGGCCAATATTGGAACGCACTTTGCTGAAATGAGTACCATTTGGACTACAATGATATTCCTCGTAACAGACACGAGGTTTCCTCATTTAGGCTATACAATTTAGAAAAACAAATTTCATAAGAAATACAATCAAACCCGAATGCGGAGAGGTGTAAAGAGAGTACTTAAGCACTGTGCAAATGTGCTAGAAACTGTAACTCTGATTCGTAGATCCTACGCTGAACAAGTCCCAGAAATATGTAAAGTAAACTAGCACAAATACTACTTCATATCATGATAAATTTATTCAAATTAATATTTGCATAATATGAATCAACAATAATAAATTATCAGAACTAAACATAAAATTCAACACTGAAGCATACAGGGTTACATCCGCTTTGAAATTTAACACTGCAGCGTACATGATTTACAACTACTTTACAATTTACTGAACTTTACATACATTTAAACTGAACACTGAATTTACATCCTTTTGTTAAATTGTACCTGAAAGGGATTTACATCCTTTAGGTACATGAAGATTTAATATTGGTTCTACAGGATTTACAGGCCCTTTAGACTAGTAGTTTAGCTATGAAGTATACATGATGTACGTTCTCTTTATGACTCAACATTGAAGTGTATAGGACTTATAAACGCTTTATGATTTAAAAATAGTTAATTCATGATTCCACACGGAGCAATTAGTTACGACCGAACATGTAATAGTAAATTTACATGGCTCAATAACCTGACGAATGATCTAAACCTTCTGCTTTGTTACCTCGGCTTCTGATACATAACCTAATGCCGAGTTCTTCCTTTAGATAAAGATTAAAACACTGAAATAATTATAGTTACCCAAGTATGTTTTTGTTTTAAAGAATTACAGATAAATTGTATAACTCTAACTGTAATGGTTTTGTTTCGCATTTAACTGCCAAATGAAATGACCCACTCACGACCGAAATGGTGTGGGTTCGAAACCAGTCTGGGAAAGCTATGATCATGTATCCCTGGGCAAGGAAATTTGCTACAGTGCTTTGGCATCGAATAGTCTACTTTTATTGATGTACCGTAAGGCATCAAACCATCAGTACGTATTATACTTTGCATACAGGTAGGCTGACATGTATATTTTAAAACAACTTTCTCATTCATTATTTTGCAAGAAAGATCCACGACGATTAGCGAAATGCTGTAGATTACATTAAATATGTTAGGAAGGCCACTATCCCTTTCTAAAAGTACAATCCTTTTTGTCGGCTATGTTCTTGATATTGCACAGTTTTCGGTCATTTGCTGAATAGAGGAAACTCCATCGGCAGGAAGTTCAAATAATTGCCTCCCTTTAGATGCCCTCTTCCGTTTATTAATGGCGTATTCAACTGAACATTATGGCAAGTTTATCGAGTTTAATGTAGTATATTCTAATGTTTTACTGGCAAAAGCGCGATCATGCTATATGCCAAAGTGAATCAATATTATTGATTTTTTTTAGATCTAGCTATCTATAACGACTCGTGTTAATCTTGTTTGGTAGCTTTGCCACACGAACTATCGACATAACACAGTCTATTCGCATGTGTACATATCTATGTTTCAGAAGAATCTAAGTATTTTTAAGTATGTAATTTGATAAAAGACGAGACAACGGTATTCCTTAATGAATACTTTTTTGCATTATCGTGTCAAACCGTTAGAAAAATTCTTACTACTCCAAAGCGATATTTAACGATAAAAATTCACATCGTGACAAAACGATAGAAAAATTCATATCACGCCAAAGCGATATTAAGGATTAAAATTCCCATCGTGTCTTATTATCTTGTCAAAATCAAAGAAAATATGTTATTATCTTGTCTTGTCAAGTGATATAAATGATTGCCAATTCTCATTGTTTCAATCAATCAATTATTTATCCCATATTTAAAGTTAACAAATATGTTTGCTGATAATTACTGATAATTACTGATAATTGATAATAATTACTGAGATGACAACTTATATGTATAATTTCTAAACATTGATAATCATTTGCATGTGTATAAATAAATTACCAAATTAAGGTTCTGTTTATTGCACCGTATTTATTTTATTGGAAATAGGCTAGTAGGAAGAAGAAATAATTCCGTTTATTCTGCTCAAATACAACATATTTCATATATATATCTAATATATATATATATATATCTATATATATATATCTATATATATATCTATATATATATCTATATATATATATCTAATATATATATATCTATCTATCTATGTATATATATATATATATATATATATATATATATATATATATATATATCTAATATATATATATATATATATATATATATATATATCTATATATAATCTAATATATATATATCTAATATATATATATATCTAATATATATATATATATATATATATATATATATATATATATATATATATATATCTAATATATATATATATATATATATCTTATATATATATCTAATATATATATATATATCTAATATATATATATATATATATATATATATATATATATATATATATCTTATATATATATCTAATATATATATATATATCTAATATATATATATATATATATATATATATATATATATATATATATATATATATATATATATATATATATATATATATATATATATATATATATATATACAAAGTAAACGCAAGGGGGGCCCGAGTGGCCGAGTGGTTTACAGCGGTCTCCGTTACGGATCACTACCATCTCTGTCTGTGTCGGTTCCAGTCTTGGATTTGGTCAATGTGGATATGTGAGAATGATTGCCAGTTAGCTTCTCGTGGGTCGGTAGTTCTTTCTGGGGGTTTCTCAGGTTCTTCCTCCATCATCATCATCAACAACAACAACAACAACGAAAACGCAAATAGACTGACAAATCGACCAGTTCTCAATTACATTCAGCTATGTTTCTCTGTCTTCTTGAAATATTAGAACGCTATCATAGAAGACGTTCTGAAACATTCTTGCAAAAGGAACATGTCGATTTTGGCTTTTCGATTGAAGCGAGAGTACAACCAGAGTATCAGTTGGATTCATCATTTTAGGTGTTCGAGTGGCTGCTATTAAAGGAAAGTAGTCCAGAAACGCGAGTCTGATTAGATACAGCCCTGCCAGTGATAACGTAAGAATAGCTTGGGGTGTGTCAAATGCACTATTGTATATAAATTCAATTGTCTGTCATCTTCAATAGTTCATTTATTGGGAATAAACCTGTTGTCTTTTTGGCGTTGTTTTTATTATCGCCTAAATATTTTCAAAGTGACAATATGGACTAAGGAGACAAACACCTTGGAAAAAAAAACGAATTTCACTATACCTAAGCTTGCTGGTTATAAGACACAAAGGCAACCATATATAACGTGGCCAAAATGAATGGTAAGAATCAAGGGGAAATTATACCTGTCTTTGAAGCTTGCGTAAACAATAATTATTACTAGATATATATGAACCATCACAATTGATGCTGATTGTAAATTACCAAAGAGAAAATGCATGCCAGCGAGAAACATAAAAGTGCGGAATTATCAAAGCATGTTCATACATTACTTGGGGAAAAATCGAAATTAATATACCAGGGAAATTGGAAATTGTTTGGAGCTATAAGCAACATAGCAGCGAAGACTAATTGCAATTTTTTTAATTGCCAGGTGTGAATCGATAATTCATATAGTGAAGAAACACGAGGCAGATTTCTCCATCGGGAACTTAACATGTTCAGTTTTTAAAATATTGATTAGCAGATGTTACAGCTGTTAGCGTCAATTTCCAAAGTATCCGATGCAAACCAACTAGTCGCAGGCGCGACATAATATTGATCATGTCCGACGCGCTAGAAATGAAGTCAGACATACTAGAGGTCAGGCCAGGTAAAATATTAAGTAGGCCAGGCATAAGAGCAATCAGGCCATGCATACTAGTAATCAGGCCATGCGCAGTCGTTAAAGGCGAGACATAATAGTAATCAGGTGAGAACTGCTAGTAATCAGGCAAGACATACCAGTAATCAGGCAAAACATAATAGTGATCAATTCAGGCATAATAGTAATCAGGCCATGTATTCAGGAAATGCATAATGCTAATCAGGCCAGGCATAGTAATCATCATGCCTGGGATGATGGTAATACAACAATGTATACATGTAATCAGGCAATACATAATAGTGATCAAGTCAGACAAAATAGTAATCAGGCTATGTATACTAATAATCAGGCAAGGTATACTAATAATCATGCCAGATATACTAATAATCAGGTCAGGTATACTAGTAATTAGGCCGAGCATGATCTTAACTGGGAAATGCATAATATTAATCAGGTCAGGCACAGTAGTAATCATGCATGGGATGATGGTAATAAAGCAATGCATACATGTAATCAGGCAACACATACTAGTAATCAGGCCGAGTATGATATTAACTGGGAAATGTTTAATATTCATCAGGCCAGGCACAGTAGTAATCATGCCTGGGATTATGGTAATAAAGCAATGCATACTAGTAATCGGGCCAGGCATACGAATAATCAGGCTGGGTATGCTAGTAATTAGATACCAGTACTCAGGTTAGCATACTTGTAATCAAGTGATTAGCAGGAATACTACCAGTCAGACTAAGCTCATATTTGTCATAAAACATTTGCGTTGCGGAGAGATCAGTAGATTTAACAAGGACACAGTACTGAAGACATGTACTCTAATGTTGCTATTGGGTTGAATCTGTTTAAGATAAATGGATGAAGATGGAAATATATTTCATAGAAGGGCACTTCAAATCAACTGACACAATTAATCTTGAAATAAGATATCTGTATGAAATATTGTTATTATCAGGAAGAACACGGGTTGCACAATTTTCATTTCTGTACTTGTTTTAAATATGCCAGTTATAGGTGCTGAGTTTAAAATAAGAGTACTCCATTTCAACATCGATCTACTCCTTCTTACGCCCGGCACATCATATTACAGGAAGATAAGTTGACTAGTTATAATATTATATTGTGCTGATGTATAAGACAGAAACTTACAAATATAAGTAGCTGAATCGTAAAAAGCACACAAATGACTGCAATACCATTTTTAGGTATGGAGTTCAGGCTGTGATATATATAAACGGTTCGGTCCGTACAGTCTTAACTTAAACATTTTGTGTAATCATAAAAAACTGACACATCAAACAAGACAACGTATATGTGAATTTTAAACAAAAATTCTCGCCAGTTTACAACCTTTTTCAAAATATACATCAACAATAAAATTACATTGGTGATATAATATATACCATGGAAAGACGAAAGCGGTGAAAATCGCAAGATATGTTCCAATAATACTCGTATGAATACCACATTATTGATCAACTGATCAAAATTATTCTATCACGAATTGCCAAAATCTTAAAAAAGCCTAAACTCTCATTCTCCCCCCCCCCTTTCTCTCTCTCTCTCTCTCTCTCTCTCTCTCTCTCTCTCTCTCTCTCTCTCTCTCTCTCTCTCTCTCTCTCTCTCTCTCTCTCTCTCTCTCCATGCAAAGCTGGTTTGTAAGTTCTTTCAGCATTATTGCTTCTAATCGCCACTGTACATAGTACTCGAATAGACAAAAGTAAGGATCCAGAATGGGTAATAAAGATAAATGTATTCCAGTTTCTTCATTAAGACTCATAAATGTGGGGCTGATGACGTGCTGTCGTATAACGTCAATGCTTGAACGATAGTGGGATCTTTCTTGGAGCCTTCTAAGAATTCTTCGAACGTTAAACGGTTGTCATGGTTCTGAAAAGAGATCATATATGAATGTTAAGAATATAGCAGATGAAAAGACAGAGCTCAAGACAATCCAGGGTCCGTGGAGAATTTTATGAATATTATGATCATAAGATCAATTAAGAAATTGTATACGAAAACTGTAATTCTGTTATTAATATACTACCGCCTTCTTTTACTAAAATTTGTTACTCACCATAAAAGGGTGCATTTGATAAACATAGGGGCATATACAGAATGCTGTGCTCTAACGGTTACCGGGGCGAAAGGAAAGAGTTTATGGTCGAGAGTTCAAATTCTTCCAAGAATGCTTTTGCAAACTTTCGAAAATCGAATAATGCCATCATCTTGAAACGATCATATCCTGTGTGCATACACATAGGTAGCGCATATAAATAAAAAGGAATTGTGTTTAGTTTTACATTAGACGTGTTAGAGCAACGATACTGTTTTCTCCTATAAATACAGTTTTAAAAATGCGGTCCATATCAATCAAAATACTTGAATGTAATTATCTGGTGCATACGCCACAGGAAGTGTCTTTTACGTCACAAGAGTCCAAATTTCTGATTTGATTAGTATGTGTATGGACAAATGAGCTGACTCGGATTCTTCATTATGAACCTCCATATTGGTAGTCTGATACCCTACTGTCATCATTATGCTATTGTTACGTGCTTAGGCTCGAATAAACAGTGACATAGAAAGAGTAAAAACAACAAGCTTGTAAAAAATTAATAAACAATTTATTGAGCACAAATATTTTCCAGAAAAGAAAAATAAACTTACGGTTTTAAGAATCAATTCCAAAATTAATCCAAAAATATATCAAAATATAATCCACTAGTGAAATTGCAAAAGTCCTGGTAATAAAATGTCCTAATAATTCCAAGTTCGAATCTTAGTGAAGCATCCAAGATGGAAGACGATGTCACGTGATGAAGTCAGTTCTGGTCTTATGAAATTCAATGAGCACAAGTATTTTCCAGATAAATAACAAAATAAATCCTCTTGATCCAAACGAATTAAAATAATTTCTAGTACAAGGTAATTTAAAATAACTCAAAAAGACACGAAACTTAATATTCTAACAGCCCAACTTTATACTAAATAGTTCGCTCCAAATCATAATTTATATACCTGTTTTTACGTAAACAAGGAAGGGGTCACATAACCTTCTAGAATCTTTAGAACAAATTTACGTTCAAAAACTCTCGTACACACCGTATGACCCAGATGAGAATCAGTTATTTTTACTCTCAAGAACTAAAAATAGAAAGATGTTTATAACAAAGCTCCATAATGTCCTTGTAATCAACCAATCATTTTAAAAGCTTGTTTACAACTCTGAAACCAAGTCAGAAATGAAGTCAACATCTGGTGTTTATTTGTAGAGTACAGGTCATCTCCCAATTAATGAATCTTAAACTTAAAATGTCAAATTTGAATCTGACACACAAACAATTAAAATATAAATAAATGACTTAAATCAAATATACGTAACACTATGAAGTGAACACGATACAGTATGACAGACAATGACTTGCATACACTTTAGCAATGTGCCGAAACAGTCACAGTATGATGAAACAAGATTTGTTTAGTAGTCTAGTTTGCTAGAATTGCTTCTATTGAGCATGGCTAACGTCACAATTCATTAGCGTCAAACAGTTCGATAATGTAAGGAAGTAACAAATACTGGTTTCGTGATGTCTGCAGATGATGAGAAATTATACAGTTACAGATTATGTGGTGACATTATCTTTAATGAATGTGTACTCTTAATATTTCTTTACTTTTCTGATTTGATAAAACATAAACTACAAAAACGTGTCTGATTCTACAAAACGGCTTCTGGACTTTTATCAGCATTTTGTTGTTGGATTGTTTATGAGAGATAACTGGTGACACGTGGCAATGCGTAATAAACAAAATCATACTCTGCATGTGTGTATAGTTAACTTTGTACTTTTTGATGAAAACGTGACACCAAAATGAAAAAGAACATACATGTCAAATGCCAAATCAGGAGGCCAATCATAATGATCAACATTAGAAGACTATTTATAATTCATTGGATGGTTGGTTGTTGTGATTTCAAACCAAATTTGAAACACAGGATGGGATTAATATTGCGGTCAGTATATTTGGCTATGGAAGAAGCCAGTAAGAAACCCCCAACCCACGAGAAGCTACTGACAAGCTTTCTCACATATCTGCGATGGCTGAGCCCAAGACTCGAACCCACGCGGCCAGAGGAGATGTCAATAATCTCTGAAGGCGAACCTATTAGACAACCCGGAAATCAGGGCCTCGTTACATTTTACTGTGTTGTTACGAAGAAAACTGTTAAAGTGTACACATTTATAATATGGCGTCACTCTGAAATAAAGCCAGATCAAGTAATTTTTATTCAGAATCGATGAAAAAAAACCATTCTTATGAGCTCATTACTAAGTACAATATATTTAGAGTGTTATAGGCAACTGGCATGTCTTTTTTTCTGCGAAAGATTATACTTATTAACTTTTCAACCTTTATGTACAATGTTTTCGCAGCTTATTTAATGGCAGAGGATGCACTTCATAATAGGATCAGATTTCCCTTGGACCTAGTGTGAACTTTGACGCCATCGAGGAAAGTTTCTCCTAGTTGCGAATTGATTGGAAGATTAGCCTTAGTAGCTTTATAAGACAGTAGCTGACAATGGAAGCTTGATGATCATCGATTAGTGTAGTGAAGACTTAGTGTAAAACGAGATCAATACAGTTTATCACTTTGACTTTTTATGCCCAATACGAGTGAACAAACAATTGACAAATACAAGTGGGTATAATAACAGATGTTAGAATCAGCCTTGACGGTATAAAAAATTAGGGAGAACATTTAATTAGATCTTATACCTTGTCCATCACTTCAAATATTTTGTTTACTCTTTTCTCTGGCGTGTTTTCCTCTTCCGGAAGTTTCACCATGTTGCCCTTAATAATAATAATAATAATAATAATAATAATAATAATAATAATGTTGTTATTATTTTTTTAAAAAAATAATAATAATATTGATGCAAATAATAATAACAACAATCATTATACTAATACAAACTATAATTACTAATACTAATACTAATAATAACAAAATAACAATTAAAGTAATTCTTTTTTCATAGTCCAATTTTCACCCTGCTGTTGTCACAATGAGTCAATAGCTCTGAAATTATGAATTGATTCTGATTAGTTTTCATAAATAAATCTAATACATTTGGTGGTGTTGCTTTTTTACTGAAATATACAAAATGTACAGGTAATAATGATACAGTGTACTATTACACACGTCAGGCAATCATGGCAGTAATGAGAATTATACCAATCATTACCCGTGTTTTCGTGTTTGTCTGTTGTGTTGAGTTTTTCAAGTAGCTTTTTTAAATGTAAATGTATGTATGTATGTATGTATGTATGTATGTATGTATGTATGTATGTATGTATGTATGTATGTATGTATGTATGCAAGAAGATACATAGATATAATGATTTTCAGATGGGTAGATTGATTAATGAAATGATTATTTAAATTATACTTATTTAGCTTTCACAATGAAACATAGTTATTGGATATCAATTACATTATAAGCTGATACAAAAAGACATTGTATCGAAAACAACATGAACCAGTTTACTTTATTTGTACATGCATAATCTGGCATTATATGTTAATAACAATTTTATGTTTGAAAATGTTATTGCAAACAACTAAAACAAAAGCAAAACAAAACATGGTAAATTTTAGACATGTTTGTGACAAACTGGTATGCTTGGTCACCACTCACCACCATTTTATAAATGGCGTCTACAATATCTAACAGTTCCTCCCTTGTTATAAACCCGTCACTGTCCAGATCATAGAGACGAAAGGCCCCTGGAAAAAATAGATTGTACAAATTTAATTCTCACGAGATTTTCATTTCTATTTAAAGATAAAGGTATCCTTTTAAAAATGCCAGACGTAATATTTTAGCTAAAGGATAAAAAGCATAAATATGAAAAGAAAAAAATGTTCTAGTAAGAAAGAAATGTTAGCTTGTCAGTCAAATGAATGCTAATTAAGAAAGTTGGTAGCTGTTTTTTGTTATTGTTGTAGGGCTTAACGCCATTTTTCAGCACAAGATAGCCTATAGATGGCGGCCATTATTATTGGTGGAGGAAGAACCCGAGAGAACGCCGGAAAGAACAACCAACCCACGAGAAGCTACTGGAAAGCTTTCTCACATAACTACATTAGCCGAATCTTAGACTCGAACCTACGCCGACAGAGGTGAGATGGCAGTGATCCGTAACGGAGAGCGCTTTAGACCACTCGGTCACTCGGGGCCACTAGCTGCTTTTTTAATATAATACTTGCAATAAATTTTTTTTAGTGTATTTACGAACATCAACTACTTTAGGGTAGCGAAATTTCCGGATCACATATCCGGATATATGTAAAACATTTCGACGGATTGTTTTCAAGGCTGAATGTATGACATCAGATTATAACTCCCGATTACATCTAAAGCATTCCGACTTAGAATAGCAGTTCCTCACATACAAAGCCTATTTGTGTTCAAGATTCATAAATGATGACACGACTTGTTTGTCTTTGGTGATTGTTTTTCACCTAAAGAGTGTTTGTCATCTACTTCGATCATAATGTCATCAGTTTGATAATGAAGTCACGGTGACATATGCAACTGTAAACGGCCAACCCATCAAGTAATGCTTTGATCGCAGATTCAAAGCATAGCGAACAATTAAGTGATCGTACTGTCCAAAACATACCTATTTAAAACCTAATTGACATAAAAATGTGTACTAGGCCCAATAAAAATAGAAATGTATCTAAACACGGTGTTTGTTTAGAATTTAGGGAACACGAGACTTACTATTAAAACACCAGCTTTCCTGAGTGTAGAAATAACACTCCATTTGGTGGAGTTTGTTGATAGGACTATCTTTTTACATTGTTAGGCCTGCTCGCTATAATAGTTAATACGTTTCGTTGAAAGGGACCGATGCAGTACTAGCCACAAAAAATATTTTGAATGTACGTGATGTCATTTTCTTCCCTGGTCTTATGTTTTAATTCGCCGAGTTTAGGTAATCTCATATTCATTTTATATACTCCACTATACTACATTTGATCACAACAATATCGTCTTGTATAGTTGACTTCATTTCTTCACAGTGACCTTGAACTTAATATCATATATAGAAGGTCATGAACGCGTCTCGGATAATGTAAAAATACAGCCATGTTCTCAATTGGTTTAACCTATAATTTATATTTTAAAAAAATAAATTAGAAAGTAAGCTATTTAACTGGAATATTTAAAGATATATCTGCAATTTTTGTATGACGAAATCAAATTCCTATTTCTTTGTGCTATGCTCAAAAACCACGAAGAAAGAGACAATAAAGCAAAGAAAACACCGATTAATGACAGTCGACCTAACATTAATGGCAATGTGCTGACATCAACTGAAATACATCTGCATGTAAATTTAGTCAAAACACGCTGAATATCTAATACATATGCAACCATCGACCTTTAATTTGACCCTGAAGTCGTGTAGTTCTTGTGTTCCAACTTGCTCACAATAATGACTACAATACTGGTTTTCATTTTTATTGCCGGATTCGTTTTAGTGAAAACCTGGATATATGCAAGCATTCTTTAAAGGGGAGTATTGATAATAAGACTTTATAGATGGTAATAATCAATGCCATATTAGATTTCAGATCAGCGTGTTTTTAAATCAGAACTTACTCCATGCTTGTATAGGTTGTGTCAGTACAATCATTCATTCAGTGTGAAGTAGCCATACAAATCTTTGGCACTAAGTCAGCCATCTCGTAGGTCAGATCAATATCAGTTTAATATACAACCATCTACATATTGCATTAAATGGTTTAGTTGATACGACTGTCCGTTCGGAGGAAATATTCAAAACAAGATGACCACGATACCGGCAGTGATGGCCATGTTAGGAAGTCGTATCTACAGTATTTTCATCGGACCAGCCGCATCTCATAATAGGCCTTTCAATGAAACTCACATGCCAAAAGAACCATGTGTTGGAGAAAGTAGCAATAACATGAATGTTAGACATCGTGTCAGCACCATTTTGATTCTGGATCATCTGCAATTAGTATGAACTCTTTTTCTAAAAAAAAACCTTTCATTTCAATCTGTGAGTCCGTAAAAGCATAAATTGCGATATAAAAATTCTTAAGATGGCTGTTATGGTTGCCATGTTGTACAGTTAGTTCATCGGCATCAGCTCAGCTTCGGTTCAGATCACCTTCATGTATTGTAATGACAACCCATGTCGTTTATGGCTATTCGTTGAAATAGAGTAGCAGTAAAGAAAATTGTCAAAATGGCTGCATCTGATGTAAATCGGTATAATTTCTGTTTATGATCATCTTCAAGTTATAATAATTTTTTTAGATTTAATCCCAAGCCAATGTGACCTTCGGTTCAAAATAAGTAATGATAACAATATTTTAGACAATGCACCATATTGGTAATGTTGGAATTGTGACTTAAACACTAGCACCATTTTTAGAACAGCCTAGCGGGGCACTAGAGATGTGAAACCAGTGGGGTACCATTGTCATTCATTTCGCAGCAACTAGAACTTATTATGAAACTGTTAGCCAACATACAATACCTTTCTCAAAAAACAGTCATGGAGTAGTAATAACAAACGGGCGTTTATATCGTATGTTCATCTGCTCTTAAACTGAGCTAAGCATCGCTTTATGGAAATAAGATTTTTTAAAACTACTTACTAGAGTTAATGTTCGTAGAAAGATACAAACGTTTACAGAACATTTTCAGAGCATTTTAAGCAATTTCATACAACTTCAAAAGGTCACCTGGAAAGTTTTGTGTTGTTTAGAAGACAGTTCCATCTACACAGCAACAACGATGTAGTTATGGTAAAGTTTGACCAATGTCTTATATCAAAACTAAAGCAGAATATCTTCATTTATTATGGGCTTCTAGTGGCCGAGTTATCTTAATTAATCTTGCAATATTAGGAAATTAGCTGAATTATCATTTTATAAACAAAGGTTTTAAATGATTAATGCTATTTTTATTGAATTTATAGAAACCGTTTGAGTAATTTCCAGGGTTCGTTGAGTACATTTCTTGGCAAACAAAATTGGAGAGTGGTCAACGAGTTTCAAAAATTAGATATTAACATCTTGCCAATTAGGATCTCTTTGTATCACATAGCTTTCTTTTTGAGAGGAAGTAAAATCGAGATAGAAAAAGAACATTCTGGCTCGAACGAAGTGTATTTTAATTCTTGCGTAGAAACCAATTGTCGTGGACACCAGTTGAGGCAATAATGCACAACTTGATTAATAATATGTTCAAGGAGATATTTTGTTTTACAAATTATACTACAAAGAGACACTAACATTCTAGTTAAGAGGTCATTATATACGGACGTAATATTTTATCACTGGACCTCCAGCGACGTGACCATGCTGACATTTTTAATTCAGGTACCCTCAATCTGATACTGAAAAAACAAGCACTCTACTCTATATATATATATATATATATATATATATATATATATATATATATATATATATAAGTTTACACCACTGAGTGATTTTTGACTTAAACGTCGGAAACTAAGTCAAAAATAGAAAGAGTGTTTCTATTATTAGGTGTTTATGAAAAGATTCCGGTAAAATAATTGTGAAGACAAAAATGCCAATCAAGAAAATAATATCACATTACAATAAAATGCAATAATATAAAATATTACAACTAGCAAACAACAAAAGTTAAATTAAATTGAATACTTCTTAAATCAGATATACTTCCTCATAAAGAAAAAGAAAACAATTATATGATAAAGCTTTCTTTTTTACCATAGATCAAATTATACACGAGGTTAAAGAAAAACATAAGAAGAACTCTTATGAGTTATATACCGTGTACATTAAATAACAGATTTAAACACACGGGAAAGTGCATCTACTATTAAATTATATTTTCCCTTGATGTGCTCGATGTTAAGGTTATGTTCTTGTACCAATAAACTCTACATTAGTAGCCTTTGATTTGTATTTGGCATCGTTCTGATGAAATTAGCGGGTTGTGGTCACATAACATAATAATCGAAGAAGGTGCTTAACTAATGTAAACTTTGACATGTTGCAATGCCAATATCAATACCAAATATTTCTTTTAGAAGAACAGCACACTGGATGATCAATACTATTTCCGTCTACTTGAATCAAACTCCAGCATCACTTGCATCAGCACTGCAGCTTAACTGATTGGCTAAAATTTGGTGGGCTTTTAAGTACGGCTTTTAATTTATCAAAAGCCTCCTGACAGTTTTCAGTCCAAAGAAACTTGCTTTTCTTGCTCTAAAAATTTTTCAAGGGTTCAGCAATTATGGCAAAATTGGAACTAAATTTCCAATAGTATCCAGCCATTCTTAAAATCACATCAGTTGCCTTTTCTTGAACAGGCACGGGAATTCAGAGATAGCCTTGACCTGGGGATCTCTATGTGTAACTTGTTCATGTTCTACAATATGTCCTAGAAAAGTTACATTAGCATAGCAGAACTCACTTTTAGGTAAATTAATGGTCAAATTTGCATCAGTCAAAGAATTTCCGAATTGTAGCTAAGTGTTATTTCCAGGTATCGTTGTAGGTGATGACAACATCGATGTAAGCATCGCAATTATCTAAGCAAGTGGTGATGATGAGACGTTGAAAAGTGCTTTGGGACCCTTTCATCAAAACTGGCATCACTTAATAGTGATAATGTCCATCTGGAGCCACGAAGGGCGAAATTTCCTTTGCTCTTTGCGTTAGTGGAATGTTCCATAATCCTTTCAGACGGTTGAATGTGGTGACATACTTGGCATTTCCGATCTTATTAATACTGTCACTCAATCTTGGCAATGTCCTAATATTCACCTTCCTATAATCAGTGCATATACAGAAAATTCTTATCTGGTTTTGGAACAGATATGCATGGCAAACTTCAGGCACATTTACTGGATTCTATGAAATCATTCTAAAGCAAATACTGAATATCTTTTTTTCCTGCTTTAGAGGGGTTCATCTTGTACCGGAGCTATTTCACAGATTTGGAATTTACAATTTCAACAGCATGAAAAAAAATTGTTCTTGTAGGAATATTTGGAAAACGTGCTCATATTTAGGTAATAAATGTTTATATTCATTTCTTTCATGCTCTCGCAAATGTGAATGTTTCTGGTCCATATCTTTCATACTTTCTGACTTCGAAAGATTTGTCAATCCAATATCACTAGATGTATTGGAGAATATTATTCGTCACTTTGACCTTTACTGAATGGGAAAGGTACAACTAAATTAAGTGTACGTTTATTCTGGCTATCACGTTCAATATTCTCCTTTAACATGTTTATGTGGGAAAGTAGTTTTTGTTTTAGACTCCCAGAAGTATTTAAGATGTAATTTAAATAATTTAGTTTCCTGTCGACTGTGGAGTGACAATAATACTTGGATAATACAAATTTTATGGAATGGACAATAGAGCCAGCACTAGATCACCAGCTTGACAACTCATTTCCTTTGCGTTGTTATCATATCTTTATTTCATCGTTGATTGAGTAGAGTTCAAATTTGCTCTTGCAACCTCACAAAATTTTGATAAATCATATTTAACATTTAAAACATAATTAAGACGATTAATTTCAGTATTTTCATTCGACAAAGGTTTCTCGTTCACAAACGTCTATGATCCACGCACAGTGTGTCTAAAAACCAATTCAAAAGGACTGAAGCCTAGAGAATCTCGAACTGATTTCAGAACAGCAAACAATAGTAAATGAATGCTTTCCCAAATACTTACCCGTATTAAAAAGATATTATCGAATCATTTTTCAATGTCTGGTGAAATGTTTCTAATGCCCGTTGGTGATAGGCAGCAGTTTTTAATTGTTAAATGACTAACTCGTACATAGCTTGCTGGAAAAATCCAGCCATGAAGTCTGAGATTTGATCAGATTGGACAGATTTGGGAAGGCCACGTTGAGTAAAACAATCTTTACTAAAGCCTTTACTACCGTTTTAGATTTAATATTCCTCAAATGAATTGCCTCGGGAAACCTTGATGACGCACATATAATGGTCAACATGTATTGGTTACCTTACTTGGCCTTAGGTAATGGACAAACGCAATCTACCATAGTTCTACAAAATGGTTTTTTAAATGCAAACATAGGTTGCAGATGAGCCTTAGGTATTTTCTGATTGGGGCTTCCTACCATTTGATAAATATGACAGGATCTACAGTATTTACCAACATCACGTTTCATTCTTGGCCATTAAAAGTGAATCAAGATCTTATTATAGTCTTATTAATTCCTAAATGACCAGCCAAAGAAGTTTCATGGGCCAGACTAATTATTTCGTGTCTGTACGGTTTATGACTACATTTTGATAGTTTAATAAAAATTCGTTACCAGCAAGTACATCGGGAGGTCTCCATGTTCTCATAAGTAGTCCGTTTCTAATGAAATAGCAGACAAGAAATTTAGTGGCTTCAGTTTCACTAATGGCCCTTTGAAACAAACATATATCAGGATCATTTTTTCTGTTCGAAGACAAGTGATTGTCGCTTATCGCCCTGATTACAATAAATAGAAACTGTAACTAAAATAGGCTCACTGTGATGAATACCTTCTGATTGATCCAAACAAGGAATGAAAGTGACCTCATACAAAACTAGACTAATAATTATGTAAGCTAAAGGAATATTTTGCTTATCTAAACCACTCTCAAGACATTTATTTACCATATCTCTGGTGATTGCACAAGTTTGAAATAAATCCGGGAATTCTTGTTCGATTGGATCGACTTTCTGATACAAACAATACTTGTCGGTTAGAAGAGGAATAACTACTACCTTGTCTCCAGCTAGGTCGTTGCCTAGCAATAAATGAATGCCCTCAATAGATACAGTATCCACCCTTCTTACTGTCACTGTTCTGGAGAGGACAATTAACAAAGACCCTCTCTATTCCTTGAATAAGAACACGTTCGATTGAAGAAGACTTCTGACAAAAGGCAAAGTACCTGACAATAAAAAACTGAGAAGCTCACGTGTCCCTTAAAATTTTAATAGGGATGGGATTGGCCAAATCACCCAGGAGTGATAAAGAAGCCTTCTATATTAATGGTTCATAATTCTCCATAATAAAATCAGACTGACGTTTATTAGACCCCAAAAATGTATTGCTTTCAATTCATAACCGTGACCAGGATTTCTTATAAATAAGAGCATTTGCAATAGGTCGGTTTTGTTTCTGACGCCTATTCTTTATCCAATTTGTGACAGTCATATAATATGTGTCCTTTGTTTTGCAATAGGTACACTAATGCAATGACAGGATCTTGAATCAAGCTAATCAGAAACTTGATTTTTATAGGTTATGCCATAATGAGATTTAGAAGGACTTGTATTAGGCTGAAATACTTTTCTGCCAGAAGACTTGAGATTTTAAGTTTTTCACAAAAGGTACTTTATCAGTTAAAAAATTCTCATCAGCAACTCGAACAGTAGCATTTCCCAAGGTTTTGATATTATGCTCGTCAGGATAAGTTATAGTGTCACCATGGATACAGTTCTTGAACTCTTAAAGTAATACAAGCTTTTAGATACTTTCATAAAATTCTTTAACATTTTTAAACTAAGCACCAAATATTATATTAAATAACTGCTCCTTTTTTTTCAAGCAAATTCGAGACACGAGTTTATACAGCTTTTTGGTTTCTATAGTTTCTGAATTTTTGCCGATAAACGTTAGGGACTAACTCATAACCCCTTAAGATGCATTCCTTAACTGCATCATAGTTACAACTTTGGTGAACTGACAGTTAATGGTAAATATCACTAGCTGTACTAATAAGTACATATTGTACTAATTACGTCCAATTCACCGTTGGACATTTCACATTTTCAGCAACCTTTTTAAAACGAGTAAAATATTTATCTAAGACTCTTTCTCTGAAAGAGGCCCTAACCTAATATTTTTTAATATAATTTTTATTTGAAATAGTATGTTCCTTTCATTTACTAGCTCAAATTCGTTTATTATAAACTCATATTCCCTCTCTTTTTCACTTTCCTGTCTCTCGCTGTCTCCTCTTTCTCAAATTGTAACTGCATTTGTTTTCTTGTAAATGCATTTGTCTCTCTCTTTTTCTTCCCTTTGTAAATGTTTTTCTTTCTTTCTGTCTCTCACTCCTCTTTCTCCAATTTCATTTGTTTTTTCTCGTTCTCCAATTGCATATGTTCTTTCTCTTTTTCCGATTACAACTGCTTTTGTTTTTCTTCTTTATCTTTATGATGTTTCAGCTTTCCTTAACCGCAATTCCATCTTGTATTTAATTTTAATTTTCTTACTTTTAAATCCGAGTCTGATACAGAATTAGTAATCGAAACCAAAGCATTTTTATCGAAAACATTCTTTTCTACCAAATAATAGACCAAATTGATATTGGTATTGTTTCGTAAGGAAGCTTTTGCCTCAGAGAGATCGTATTTTCTGGCAGGTTGAATCACTTCGTCTTTTTCAAAACGCCTATTTGTTCCTGGGTAGGATTTGAAAGACAATTTTCCAATTTCGATGCCATTGCAGAACATGATTGCCGATTTTACTTGGGAGTTCTGTTTTTTTTTTTAAATCAATAACTTAGGGAATTAAATTTTAAAACAAAAATGTTTTCTGAACTATTTTAGAAATATTTCATAATTCCCGGACGAGTCCTCCATTTCTATGTTACGTGGTTAGGCTAAAAAAGACAGTACAAAAGAAAGAGTGAAACCACACTCTTTGTAAAATGTAACAATATACATTTCCATGAAGAAAAGAAAACGATGGAACAATGAAACAAAGAACTTACGGTGTTAAGAATCAAATACAAATATAAGCCAATATTAATCCTTGAATTAAAGTTTAGAAGTCAAAGAATGAAATGTTCTAATAAATTCATGTTTGAGTCCTGATAAGAATCAAAATTGGAGTGCGATGACGTACGCTGTAACCTGAATAACACTGTTGTCTACAGTTCCTTGTAGAATCACAAAAAATAACTCTTCCGGTGTTCAGGAAATTTCTTTACCCAAGACTTCTGTATGAACACTCAAAAAAAGAATTAATAATTTCACAAAATACAATTTAGACTCATCTGGTCACAACCTAACACTTTTCAGTGTTTAAGGTAAAAACCCAAACTGAAATTGTTTTACAAAACATTTCTATTAAATCTAACTTCAACGCAATTATGGAAAAGCCTGGATTGCAAAATAGAGGGTCACGTCGTCATGTTTACATCTTAAAGTCATGTATTCCCAATCTGACACTGACCAAAACCAATCATTTTACTCTAAGAATAAAATATAAAAATTAAGTTGTTTAGTCCACTGTGTGATTTCATAATCAAGGTGAGAAAATTCCAAAATAGAAACAGTGTTACTACTATTAGGTGTTATAAAAAATTCAAATCAAGCTAACTTGTCTATAACAAACAATGCCAAATCAAGTAAATAAGATCGCATTACAATAGCAAGCAATGGAATAAAACAAATAAAACTAACAAGCAATGAATTAAATTAAATCAAATATAAATTAAATCAGATATACGTAACAATACTGAGCAAGAATTTCATGGACTTATCTAGACCAATGAGATTCACATAATACGGTATGTTAATGTTGACATATAGTAAATATTTAACCGCAAACATTGTATGCAATGTGTACAAACTATGTTTGAGAAAGCATACAATGCTTTGATATGATAAATATTTTAATGTTAGTGTTGTATCAATAGATGAATTCGATACATATAAATGCCATTAGGAGGCTGTTTTTAATGTCTGCTGGATAGGCCCTCGAAAAAAGGACATTCAACTAAATTTGGGTCAGTGCAACTGCCATTTGAACAATAACAAGAACAAAGCATATTTATAAAAATGTAATGACATGCTTTTAAAGATCTCATATAGGCTCAAATTTAGAATTTCAGGATTCCATAACACCCAAGTCAACAAGCCCTCTGTAATGTATTTTCTTTTATTTTGTATTCAACATTTTGCAAGACATTGTATAAAGATCTATCGTGTGTGATTCACTAGTATACAATTGAGTTGCTCATAAATCTTACACGATATAGCAATTTATCTTCGAATGACCTTCAAATAAGAGCACTGTGGACTGACACAACATATACATTGTAACAAAGTTCTTCTCACAACGCCACCAATTAGACATTGATTTACTGAAAATTATAGTAGCAGTCAAATCCGATAAATTGCTTTTCATTACATTTGCCTTGTCTTACAGAATTGCCGATTCGTTTTGAAGTTTAGATTATAATAATAACAAGAAACGAGATTGGTCGGAAATAATAAATAGTAAGGAATCTACAACACATGCATCAAAGTTACAAGCTGCGTCTGCTCTATTGGACATTATAATATCGTCGACTTTATTCTTGCTTAATCCGTGCCAACATTTATCGTATGTGTCAGTACAGAAAGGAAAGGAAAGATAAAAGAGCGACTATTCGAAAAACAGATCTCTCAGAGAAAAGGTAACAAATATCATAACGTGGTTTCTGCATCATTTCATTGTATTTTATCGCTCCCACTAGAGTTTAAGGTCAGTATGTTAGTGTTATTACCACGAAGATGGTAAATAAATTTTGAACGAAAAGCTATAATATTTTGTCTTCGCCACATCAATATTTTTAACATACATAACTGGTACACAATTTGAAGAAGGAATATGGTTATGTTGATAATTACATCTGATGGCGTAAACAGCAGCCCGATATAATAACTTGAGTTTTTGCCAGCCTAATGTCTTTTCAACTCCGCAATTCTGCAACAGTGGAACCGTAAATTTACACTATTCAGTCGCGTAGAGCTATAATTAGTGTACTTTTGACGTTTCTTAACAAAGTGAAAATAACACATTTGTGGCCGCTATACGATGGGAATAGAATCTATTCAAACGGCATGTATATAATAACGTATATGTATTCAGGTAGCTAGCACTTACTAACTTCATCAGATCACTGTACAATAACTTGCCAGACTTCAGAGAACACTCGAAAAGCGCTACATGATGTAACAAAAACACTCATTTTAACGAATAAAACACATTTTTAATGTTGTCTTCTTTAAGTAATGAAGTAACCGAATGTATATACGTGAAAATATGAATGTTACCGTATGATAGAGATGTGTAGTAACTGGTCAGACATGGAAGAATATTAAGTAGCATTGCTAGAGATGTACATAGAATGGTATGAAAGGTGACAAGTTATCACTGACCACGACCACGAAGACATAGTCCTGACATTGATACTTTTAAATGCCACCAAACTGTAAAATGTAATTGTATCTTAATTCATTTATGTACATGGACTAAGTTTTAAGATAGCACAGCAAGTCAAGTTGTAAGTATATGTATTAATCAATGTACTCTAAACAGAACTTAAGTTCAAGCAGAGATGGGAAAACATGATTTAAACATACAACTTGTACCTCTAACGTTTAAAAAAACGATGTAAATCAAAATATATGTCATGCCTTAAAATGATGTTCCATCCGGCACATTTATCTCAAATCGCCCAAACGTTACAAAACGGAAAGAAATGTGTGTTAATACAAATAACGTTAGCCTATGATCTTGACCTTGAAGAAAGCACTTCCGATGCGGCACGTGACAGGTAAAGAATGACGACTAATATATATATATATATATATATATATATATATATATATATATATATATATATATATATATATATATATATATATATATATATATATGTATGTGTGTGTGTGTGTGTGTGTGTGTGTGTGTGTGTGTGTGTGTGTCCTAAATTTCAGACGGATAGGACGTTGAAAAGTGGACACGAAGAGTGGGAGAAACCATAACGAACATACTGACAGCACGTGCTGCGCTTATTGTCAAAACGCAGGGGGTATCAAGTGTTTTTGGAAAATACTTAAAAATGTTATTTCTAGATATAACATTATGAATGATATTACTTAAGATCCAAGCAGTCTGATGCCTGTTCCATTACTTCGGCACATATACACACCCAGAACAGTTTATGGCTTTTCCATTATTTCGGAAGGAATAAAACAATAACTGCCCCAGACAAAAATCAAAGAGTATATGAAATGGTCGCATGTTTTTCGTAGCAGTAAGAGTGCAGTTGATAAAAAGCACCATTCTATAAATTGATGATGACTGTGTTTCAAAAATTCAAATAGTTATAGCATTGTGCCAATATAAATAACATAAATAATTCAAAAGTCTGTATAGGTAACACTCCTCAGAGGTCCAAGCATTCATAAAAAAGGTAAATTATTCCAAACTTCATTTGCTTTAGTTTGAATTATGCAATGAATATTTGTATAGTATTTGAATGATTTTCAGTAAATACTTACAGTGGAGTTTCTCTTCAACATTTCCTCTCGATGTTACGCTCAGAGCTTGAAGGAATTCATGAAATTCTATGTAACCATCCTGAAACGAAGAAAAAATAATTTTTGGAACGATATGCCATACGAGAAATAGAAAGCATGTGCCACCAACTATGGACTTCATAATTATGTCTGCTAAGGGTCTCCTAAATCTGAAAAATGCAAAGTTTGGTGTTTGTCAAATGCTATTAATCTATGTTGCCTTTTCGTCAACAAAGGTCTTAAAGTGAAGTCCGATATCAGTTGTCTGATTAGTCAACTTTAGCAAATGTCATCCAATCAGAGTCATGTGGTTTAGACTTAAGGCTACATTTAGATTTAATATATGTTAGTGAAATGAAAAAAAGAGAACTTAATGAGACATCAAATCCAAAATAAAAAATAACAGTCAATTCAGCTTGAAAACATAATATCTAACAATGGGGTTAAAGATTTTAAATCAATTGGTAAACACAACTGGAAACATAAAAAAGCTTTTTCTTACAGTATATTACTAGCATGATTATAAAGTTAGGCAAACCATTCAGTTGCAAAAGAGACAATTTATTAAATCTGGCGATAACAGCTACTTTTTCAGCCAATCAAAAGAGGCCATTTTCAGATTTCACGCAAAATGTCAGCACTTTTTGAGGCACTACTTGCCTGTTTACCTTTGATGTCATGGTTTCGACACTGGGTTTCTGCAGACGCTAGGTTAGATGGTTGCTCACCCAATGACGGTAGTTGCTTTCCAGTGCTCGTTTTTCTTTCTCAACCAGGAGAGATCAGACCAAATATCTATTACGTCGAGGCACATTTGTTTCAGTTGAACGAAACTACTTTGTGTTCGATCCATTCAATTTTGAAGCAGTAAATTCTTAATATTAAGCTAGTTCGTGAGAAGATGATTTACATTATGTTTGACGAATGTCACATTACTGGATTATGTTTGACGATTGTCACGTTACTGGATTATGTTTGACGAATGTCACGTTACTGGATTTTGTTTGACGAAAGTTACGGTTCTACATTATGTTTGAAGACAGTGACGGTACTAGATTATGTTTGAAGACAGTCACAGTACTAATATTTGACGATAGTCATTCTATTAGATTGTGTTTGAAGGCAGGCAAGGTACTTGATTATGTTTGACGATAGTCATGGTATTGGATTGTGTTTGAAGGCAGGCAAGGTACTTGATTATGTTTGACGATAGTAACGATATTAGATTGTTTTTGAAGACAGGCAAGGTACTTGATTATGTTTGACGATAGTCACGATACTAGATTGTGTTTTGATGACAGTCACGGTACTAGATTGTGTTTTGATGACAGTCACGGTGCTAGATTGTGTTTGAAGACAGTCACGATACTAGATTGTGTTTGATGACAGTCACGATACTAGATTCTGTTTGATGACAGTCACGGTGCAAGATTGTGTTTGATGACAGTCACGATACTAGATTGTGTTTGATGACAGTCACGGTGCTAGATTGTGTTTGATGACAGTCACGGTGCTAGATTGTGTTTGATGACAGTCACGATACTAGATTGTGTTTGATGACAGTCACGGTGCTAGATTGTGTTTGATGACAGTTACGGTGCTAGATTGTGTTTGATGACAGTCACGATACTAGATTGTATTTGATGACAGTCACGGTTCTAGATTGTGTTTAATGACAGTCACGGTGCTAGATTGTGGTTGATGACAGTCACGGTTCTAGATTATGTTGGACAAAAGTTACGGAACTAGATTATGTTTAACGATAGTTTAATAACTGGATTATATTTCATGACAGTCACGGGAATAGATTATTTTAACGGCAGTTACGGTACTAAATGATGTTTGATTCCAATCATGGTTCTCGATTACGTTTGAATAAAGTTAATGTACAAGATTGTGTGACGCTAATTACGGTATTAAATTATATTTAATTACAATTCCGGTGATGGACTATATTTGCGGAAATTCACGTTACTACATTATGTATGACGAAAGTAACGGTACTTCATTACAAAAGCTAAAGCAAAATGTCGTGCACAGGAGAAGCTCAAATATAAGAAAACAACTTTGTCGGGAAAAGTTTCAGTCATCATTAGGACATGACTAACGTGGAACTCCAAAACAATGATAAAGTTTTGAAAATACTGAAACTGGGCATGTACGTCACATTTAATGGCTGTCTCATGCAACTCTTCAGCAATATCATTTTGCAAAGATGAAAGAAAACTGATTTCTTGAATGATCAGATGGAAGCTATCATCTAGCCATGTTTACTGCCATTTAACGACAGGTTTCATTTTGAATAAATCGCACCGTGCCAATCCACATCAGATTAATGAAGTATCGAAAACATTTATTAAGTTGCAATTATTATTGGTGATTAAGGCAAAGCATACGCTCACCAGAATTTCAAACATTATCGGACTAGTTTGATTAAAGCATTATGACTTCAAAATATTGTAAACAATATTAAAATTGATGGAAGAAATGTTTTGAAGTCAGAAATAAAGAACAGAAAGATATCAGTCGAGGGAATGCAATCTAATGGATACTATTACGGACTCTTTGAGCAAACAATATTTATTTTGTACCATTTAAATTGCAAATTATTTCTAGATCTAGTTCTAACAAGACAAGATAAAAGGCAATCATACCCAGGAAATCTAAAAAAAAAAACACTTTATATCTTAAATATGAAATTTAGTGTCTGAAATTCAGATTGGAATTCACTAATATTAGTATTAAATGCTTCATGTATTACTGAAGAGGCTTTGCAAACACGGCTGGTTATGTAACGTTTAGGCATTAAAGAGAATATTCTAATGTTTGTAAGGATGCGATGACACAGCATGAATAGATTAAACGACGAAAAATGCAGATATTAATATTTACTAATATTTTAAATGAAAGAAGTAATTGAATGTTTGAAACCCATGGAAAGAACAAAACTAGTTGGTTGTGCAGACAATATATTCCAGCTCATTTCCTCTGTGTTAACTTATACTGTATGTATTTTTAAACGTTTTTATTATAATTCCGGTAAACGGATTTAAAGATAAAACATACAATAATATGTTTCTATGCATAATAGAACATTTTGAAATATAAGAATTATTTCAGACATTTGTTATCACTTATACATTTTGACCTTGGAAAAATAACCATATGAAACACATAGTTCCCTGAAATAGTATACAGTGCGTAGAAATGTTATAATAATAATAATAATAATAATAATAATAATAATAATAATAATAATAATAATAATAATAATAATAATGAGGACTTTGTATAGCGCCTAATCTTTCGAAGCTCTAAGCGCTTTACGCCATCAATAATGATATGACTACACTACAGAACAACAAATGACAAAAAACAATGAAATTGGAAAACATAACAAACATGCTGAAAACATATAAAATACAAAACATGATTAGGTTGCTAAGTTTATCCAAGCAGTCGAAACAGGTGAGTCTTAAAAGCAATCTTAAAAGGGACCACTGTGTCTTTGTCTAATTTCAATGGGCAACTCGTCCCACGTCGCCGGGCCCTGGTGTGCAAACGAACGTTGTCCATATGACTTTGTTTTCACCTTGGGAACAATGAGTATACGATTATCAGAAGAAGAGCGTAAGGATCTAGCTGGTGTATACACATGGGTGAGGCTGGATAGATATGTTGGACTGGAGTATGTCATTGAAACATAGCACAGAGAACAAATGTTGTGTTTGATTCTGTATCGAATTGATAGCCAGTGTAGGGTACAGAGCAGTGGTGAGGTGCGCTCTGATCGAGGTACTCTAAAGATATCCGTGCAGCTGTGTTTTGAACTTTTTGAAGTTTCTGGAGTAAATATTGTGATGAACCAGACAGAATTGAGTTACAATAGTCCAGTCTTGAAAGTACTAATGGACACACACGTGTTTTTGTGGCATCAACATAAAGATATTTACGAATGGAACCGATGCGTCTCAATTCAAGATATGCAGCCTTGCATATGTTCATGATATATTGGTGCAATGTGAGAGTACTGTCTAGAGTAACGCCTAGATTTCGTACTGACTGTGAGAATTTAATGTTGTTGTTGCTGATATTTATTGTCTGAGGTAAAAGGTGTGAATGAGAAAGTCTTTGTGATGTGAAAAGTTATGTAGTACAACAAAAAAAAGAGTATTGTCATAAAGTAGAACTGGTGGAATAAATGGCAGAACTGCCGATACAATTTTATTAGTTTTACACGGCTATCTGAGCGAATCCTGTTCAAACACCATTGTCGCTTTACCACTCTATTTTTCATTATTGCTTAAACTGATTATTATTTTGTTTAATGAAATATTTTAAAAAAAGACAATGATAACATTAACATGTTTTATAACGCAAATGAATAGATTAGTACAATATCAATACTCCCTTGTAGTATCATAGCAACAAACGTATATGCTATAGACATAGTCACTTGTAGTATAGTAGCATCTGTGGTATATATTATAGAAATAGTCACTTGTAGTATAGTAGCATCTGTGGTATATACTATAGAAATAGTCACTTGTTGTATAGTAGCATTTGTGGTATATATTATAGAAATAGTCACTTGTAGTATAGTAGCATCTGTGGTATATACTATAGAAATAGTCACTTGTTGTATAGTAGCATCTGTCGTATATATTATAGAAATAGTCACTTGTAGTATAGTAGCATCTGTCGTATATACTATAGAAATAGTCTCTTGTAGTATAGTAACATCTGTCGTATATATTATAAATATAGTCACTTGTAGTATATTAGCATCTGTCGTATATACTATATAAATAGTCACTTGTAGTATAATAGCATCTGTGGTATATACTATAGAAATAGTCTCTTGTAGTATAGTAACATCTGTCGTATATATTATAGAAATAGTCACTTGTAGTATAGTAGAATCTGTCGTATATACTATAGAAATAGTCACTTGTAGTATAGTAGCATCTGTCGTATATATTATAAATATAGTCACTTGTAGTATATTAGCATCTGTCGTATATACTATAGAAATAGTCACTTGTAGTATAGTAGCATCTGTCGTATATATTATAGAAATAGTCACTTGTATTATTGTAGCATCTGTCGTATATACTATAGAAATAGTCTCTTGTAGTACATTAACATCTGTCGTATATATTATAGAAATAGTCACTTGTAGTATAGTAGCATCTGTCGTATATATTATAGCAATAGTCACTTGTAGTATATTAACATTTGTCGTATTTACTATAGAAATAGTCACTTGTAGTATATTAACATCTGTCGTATATATTATAGAAATAGTCACTTGTAGGATATTAGCAACTGTCGTATTATTATATAAATATTCACTTGTAGTATAGTAGAAACAGTCAAATGTAATATAATATCAATAGTCACTTGTAATATAATATCAATCGTCAAATGTATTGGCAATAATTACGTTAGTATGCGTTCTTATTAAAAGACAAATGTAGTTTTTTTTATCGTTAACCTATAATTTTACTCGAAAATTCAATTGTAAAATATAAGCCGAAATTGAAATTATGTCGATCAAATTACTGATGGTTAACATAGGTCCATTGTTATGGTCCTTTATTTTGTATTCAAATTAAATTATTGTTAATTTAGGTCAGTGTTTATTATCATTTATTTGGCAGACATGGTAAGCATATGTGCAAGAAATATTTCACTCAGTCATTTTACTTTCACAATGGTAATGGATGTACTTGGAAGGCTTGTGTGACAAATCAGGCTTCGTTACGACACAAACATAGCTGTCATACGGACATGGCCATATTGCTTTTTGTCCTGTTTTCAAGCCGTTTGATATTAATAATTTAATAACTAATCGAACTCTACTCACAGATTTCATTCAAAAAGACCCCCGAGTGCATAGCATTTCCATTCCAAGGTTGATTGCTGTGTCGTCTCGGTGTATTTACGTTCCTTAAAATGCTTTTAATGTCCTGGTCTAATGTCAGTAAAAGTAGGTCTAATGGGACCCCATTTGCTAATGTGACGCTTAGACTCAACAAACTACGCAACTGCATTAAAAAAGGATGAAGTTCTTTGGACTAAGCAATACTACATAATTCTGGCTGATCGTACTACACATATGTACCCTTGTCCACAAATGTGCCTGTTCATGTTCTGTATAAGTTTTTCTCACTATGACAGCAATCATCTGGGGATATTTTTAATGTATATTGAATTATGTAGAGACATAATATGTTCTTAGGACATATTTCGAATTAATGGTATTAATTACGGTTACAAGTATTTATTGCAATTGTCTTTCATTACGAAATGTCAGTAAGATTGGATCAACAAAAATAATGCAAGCGAAGGAAATAAGGTTCTGATTTCGAGACTTGTTGCAGCCAAATATCTCGTAAACTACATTCATTATTTTCTTTTATGAAGATAGATGAAATCTGTAAATAGTATAAATTGCTTGCTATACATCAGAGAGATGAAATCGGTCACTTTTACGACCAGATTGCTTCACATGTAGCAGACCGATGTAATCTGTAAATATTGTCAATTGCTTGTTATACATCAGAGACGAAATCGGCATCTTCTACAACCATATTGCTATATATGCAGCAGACAGATGAAATAGTAATTGCTTGCTATACATCAGAGAGACGAAATAGGCAAACTTGTACGACCAGATTGCTGTACATGTAGCAGACAGATGAAATCTGTAACTAGCAGGAATACCACGCTATATACATAAGAGAGATGAAACTTGCAGCTTGTACGACCAGCTTGCTATACAGCTGTCAGGGGGAAATTTGTAGCTAGCATGATGAGCTACAAAAAAAAACATATGACAGCTGTAACTAGCATTATCAGCTTGCAATACTGATGAGATCTATGACCAGCAAAAACAGCATGTTTTACAGCAGGCAGGCGACATTTGTTAACTAGCCCAACGCGCTTGCTTGCACTACATCAGTCAAGCGAAATCTGTGATTGTACGACGAGCTATATAGGAAACGTATGCAATTTGTAATTTGTATGCAAATGAAATCTGTAACTAGCATCATTTTCAGCTTGAAACAAAGGATACAGATGAAATCTTATTTTACCACAAGTTTGAGATGATGAACACGGATAATGACATTTGAACATTATAGCTTGCCATGTGATGCCACCTATTACAGTGTTCCTGGTCTAATACAATCAGACCGTTTATCTATTGCTATATTTGTATTCATAAACTTCATCACCGAGTGTATCTGCATATATCTATCGTACTGCAACGGTTATTGTTTGTCACGTGTCTTCAATAAAAGAAACAGATTGATGACATAATAGTGTATGGCAGCTATGTTAAATGTGTTTTCAATAAAAGAAACAGATTGATGACGTAATAAAGTAGGTCAGCTATGATAAATGTGTTTTAAATTAAAGAAACATGTTGATGACGTCATAAAGTAGGTCAGCTATGTTAAATGTTTTCAATAAAAGAAACAGATTGATTACGTCATAAAGTAGGTCAGCTATGTTAAATGTGTTTTCAATAAAAGAAACAGATTGATGACGTCATAAAGTAGGTCATCTATGTTAAATGTATTTTCAATAAAAGAAACAGATTGATGACGTAATAAAGTAGGTCAGCTATGATAAATGTGTTTTAAATTAAAGAAACAGATTGATGACGTCATAAAGTAGGTCAGCTATGTTAAATGTGGTCATCTATAGGGTTGTCAGCAACTGTTAATTAAACTACATATCCTGGATACAGCCTCTTGTTCGACATGCGAATATTTTAGACTTGTGAACCCAATATACAAAAAAGCAAATATACATTAAAGATCTAATAATAAACATGATTCAAAAGACATGCCTAAGAAAAGAAAAGGAAAATTAACCAAACAGAAACAGAAAAACAGAAAAACAAAAAACCTGCTGATCTCAAAGTACAAAAGAATCTACAACGTGGAACGAATACACTTCATCACCACAACACACATATATAGTCCGCAAGTAGGTCAGAAACACTGGGCAACCAATGAATCGTTAGAACCTCTTAAGCTGCTGTTTCCACGCAAACTGGTTCTTGCATTCTGGAGACCAATACGTTTGAGAGTCATTTTTATTTTAGCCAGGCAAAGTCATTCTTAAATGAAACAACAGTTTGGAAATAAATCTGTATGTAGGCAAGGCGCGCCAATGAAATAATCAAACACATCTTGAAGAAGAGGTGTAAAGTTAAAGAATGGGAGCAAGATTGTAGCATGCAAACCAGAAAATGTGAATACTTCATTGCATGCAAGATGAGCAGTATCCAATTAAGGTCTGTTCGATAACGGTTGTTATGTCCCTTGAATTATTAAATCCCCCTAATGTACCCAAGATGCAACGCTCTTCCGGCGAGCAAATCTTTGAGGTAATGTCGCCAAATAAAGCTGCAAATGAACCTTTACGGGACACGCCGTGAAAATATATATGTATATGAAAAAATTATGACTTGTAGTTTTGTAATAATAATAAAAGGCAAAATATACTTTGATTAAAAAAATGATTTTTATATTAACTAATTACTTTTTTCCTATTTTAAATGCAATTAATGTCACGTCTTAATTCGGATGTACGTGAAAGGTATGAAAAAGGAAGGGCAGACTTTAACTATGCATACAAAGAGTGATGAGTTTACGACTGATTGTAATTTGCGAAGTCTATAAGTGCATTCATACTAATCTAATAAATCAAATGCATAGCTACAGAGAAGAACAAGTAATCCTTAAAATTGTGTGTGTGTGTGTGTGTGTGTGTGTGTGAGAGAGAGAGAGAGAGAGAGAGAGAGAGAGAGAGAGAGAGAGAGAGAGAGAGAGAGAGAGAGAGCATGGTTAGGCAGTTATATAAATGAGCGTATGCGACAGTAGAGCGTACGCGTCTTTGTGTATAAAATAGGAAGTAAGCCACAACATTTATTAGTTAAGAAAAGGATACAATGACTATTAAAATGGCTAAGTTGAATCAAGTTACAACTGTCCCCTGAGATGTTGAAATTCGAACTTATGTAAATTTTAGCGTTTAAATTAATGCATTCGTAAGGGGGGGGGGGGGTATTGGTCACCGGAAATACAGATTGTAAATTCGCGCATACTGTTTTCAATTCAATGAAGATCTCTTCAAGGGAGCCTATTTTCAGGGGCGGTACACCCCTTATCTAAATGGCCTATAATGGCAGAAAGAAAGAAATATTAAAATAGAAATCTGCAGATTAGTCTGGCAAACTATACAAGTGGAAGAGGACTGGTGGTGAAACGTTTACTCTTTTTTTCAATGATGTTATGGATCACAACTCAAAATGCAGCACATACAATAGAAGGAAGCCTATTGGAATCTGCAAATGTAAACGCCCAGACGAAGTATCTTTCATCCAGAATAATACAAGCCTGCAATTTCCCGTGCATAGAATAAAATATATCCATATCACATAAATCACATTTTCCTGCAATTAATTCGGTTTCTCAAACCTTTGATTTTAACTTCCTTTCTTCTGCTAAGCAGTCAAATGTAAAATTGTATATAATTGATTTTATTTTAGTTTAATTATTTTTAATTAGTCAGAATACAAGGTACATTACTACCTAAGAGCAAAACTTAAACTAGTTTTAAAACATCGCCGGTTCAACAAACTACTGTATTCGTGAAAAATGTTGATTTGGCCAGTTTTAAGCAGCTCCAGTTTCAGTGATAACCTACTTTCTTTTAACACTCATACACACACCACCTACAGAGGTATTGTAAATAACATTTGTACACATTCTACTATCATTTGTAACCTACTAAAATGTCAATCAAATCACATTTGTCGGATTACAATTTGCAAAGAAAAGTGGAATGTAAGTCAGAGAATCTTTGCAAATTGCGATTCATGCTAGCTATCTAGAGCTATTAAAGACGTTTAGAATGACAGCACGGGGAAATTACAATTATTTGTTGAGCATGGCGCAATGTAGCTATAACAGACTGCAAATGACAGCACGTGGAAAGTTAATTGCTGTGTTGAAACATGGCACGATTGAGAGCTGATTTTTGACGCTTTTCAAACGCAAACCTTAATAAACTAGATCACGACACTTCGCAAGTTACAAATGGTGGAGGAAAAACAATAAGTGGCAAACGATGTATGTTATTAAAAATTATACGTATATATTATATTTATAATTTCATTCTAATAGGTGTGGAGTATTATGTATTGGGTGCTTCATATTGCTACGATGTCTGCAAGTGTGGCAGTTTATTGTTAAGATTAGCACTGAGGCAGCATGCTGCAGACATGTAGCATGTGGTCCCCCACCCAGTCACGTTATCCTGACACCAGGTCGACTTGTCCTAACACAAACCTCTTAATGTTGAGCGCCAAGCAAGGCAGCTGCTAGTGCCATTTTGTCTGAGACTTTCATGTGACTTGGTCAAGGTTTGAATACAAAATCGCCTGCATTCGGTGAAGATGCTCTAACAACTTTGACTATCGAACCAGTCGATCGGTCGATAGAGAGCAAGATCATAAGTTGCCTTTTAGGTGAAAAATTTACATCTTTTGTATATATGTCAGGTAAATTGGTGTGTGCAAAATACATCAATTTCAGCTTTGAGCACAAACTATCGTGGATTTGGTAATTTACAATTATTAAGACTAATAATGCATCAAGGACGAGGCCGAACCCAAGGTACTTACGCTGCCAGAGTAGTACGTTTTGGAACGCAACAAGCAAGCTGTTTTGTCATCAAGACGAAATCATTCGAGATAATTTGCATATCTTATCTCGACATTTAATTTATTTTGCTGTAATTATGACTACAAAGTAAACTCCATTGAGACCAAAATACTAATCAATTATGCATTTTTGTTTCCTCGAATTTCACAAAATCCTCTGGGGGGGGGGGAGCTAATTCTATTTTAAAGTAGTAATTACTAGGGCATAACCGATTAGCATTTTTCTACCGATTTCCGATTCCGGATTTTGGGCATGAAATTTTTCCGATTCCGGATACGATTCAATAAATCAGAAATGTTAAATCCGTATTTTTTTTCTAAAAAATTTCATCTTCCGTTTCCGGATTTCTGGTATCTGGTTTTGCCGTGTCTAGCATGTTACTTAGTACTTTACCATATCCGGCTTCATTTCCGGTTTTCACCAACCAGTTCAAATAGATTGTCTCACAGCGTGGTTGTGTTGACCATATTGGACTTTTATGACTTCTTATTTAACTTTATTAACGCACTATCGAATGACACGCAGTGTTAGACACGGTGCTATAGAAATTCAACTTTATTATTTTTATTATCCGAATCGGTCGTTCCTGCCTTGTCCGACTCCGATTAATCGGAAGTTCATACTATCCGGTAGAATCCGATTTCCGGATCAAAAGTCGGTTATGCCCTAGTAATTACCATATAACATCGGAATGCCCTCACGAATTCATAGTCTGTTTCGTAAGCAAACTGCATACTGAATCATGATAAATGTAGAAAAAGTACGGACATCGATACACGAGAATGATCATTTTCTACCCCTATGCGTAACAACGGTATGAAACGTGTAGGGTTGTTTTTGTCACGAACTAAATGTATGAAACCAAATACTACTATGAAATATACGATATCACGTCAAAACAATACATCGACACTTTACGGTAATTGCATAACTCTGGATCGTCAAATATACAAGTATTGTCACAGATATTTTAAAATATGCACACATTTAAATTCATATAAGTACTTGTCAACTTGCAACCAATTTGCTGTTGTTTCAGATTAGTTAACGAATGTAGTTTCAAACGAGAAAATCTATCAGCTGATATTTAAAATAATAACACTGCTTAATTTGAAAAGCAAAAATAGTATTCCTTAAAAAAAAAAACGAATGCTTCTACGTTAATATAGTGAAAGAGGGAAAAAAATTAATAGAGACTTCCAAACATGCTACAAATGCTTGATCGCAGCATTGATTGTTATGAATTAGGTTTTGAAATAAATCTTCATTCGAGATCAAAGTTAATTGCAATTAATGTTGTTCCCACTACCGAGCGTATAAACAAACCCACATGAGCCTTCCTCTGACGTCCATGCTTAGCTATTTACAAGGACATTAAGGCAGCTGTCGTTGTTAACGTTAGGGTTCGTAAACGCTTGAATATTACAAATGAGTCTTCTCTAAACACCTAATGGCCAAACATCGCGAAACTATAATTGTTTCACATGTGTATGATCATAATTTAGCTTTCCAAATCGAATATTAGTACTTCAAGCGATGCGATACAAAACAATATCCAAACATCAAATACAAAGAATTATTCTTATCTCAAAGAACTAAACACGCATACCAACAAATTTCCAGTGAATATCCTATGTTGAAAAGTTATGGAGTGTCCATTTTCCGAAATTAATCCATGTTCGTTTAAAGTCTCCTGAATACTGTACATTATTACGTCGGTTCCCACAAATTGGCTAATTACTATGACTGAGAAATATCGTACCAACACCAACTCCCCATAACTAGCAAATAATCACTAAAATCTGAGAAATATATAAACACAGATGTTAATACTAACAGTACATGCCCATACATTATTACAATATAAAACAAATGTACTCTTATTTACAGTTAATGATAAATGTAATCGATTTCGCGTGCAGAAAAGGCGTGTCGTACATCTGAAAGACATTCATTACTACTACTACTACTACTACTACTACTACTACTACTACTACAAATAATAATAATAATAATAATAAATAATAATTATAATGGTAATAATATTAAATAATAATGAAGAAGAAGAAGAAGAAGAAGAAGAAGAAGAAGAAGAAGAAGAAGAAGAAGAAGAAGAAGAAGAAGAAAAAGGAGGAGGAGGAGGAGAACAAGAAGACATTTGCAACTTTCTACGTTTCTGAATCACTTAGGTGATCGCTTCTAGCAGGTACACTGTGAAAAACTCAGTCTGATCTGTTGTCGATGTCTTGGAAGCAAATATTTGATGCTTATTGGTCATACAGACTTCTCACTATTTGACTGTTAAGTTTGATTTAAGTTGATCTATTTTGGAAATCTTATAAAACGGATAATCGGCGGCTACAGGTCATAACAACTTCATATATTTTGGCTGAAAATGTTCAGGTTCTGCAAGCTTCGTTTGACTGCGAAGTTTGGCACAATACTTAATTATGAAACCTACTTGCACACCAAAGAGAAAATGTTAGATTTCATTGATAAATCTGCAAAATATTGTTAGAACATATAATATTTAAAGAGTGGCGATTTCCTAAGAAAGTTACAAAACATGGCAATAAGTTTTGAGTCTCGTTTTATTCTTTACTTTTACAGATTTCTAACTCCACGAGGGATCTGCATAATTTGGCTTGATGGCGCGATTGCTGAATACAACTTAAAAAGAACCTAAAGATAAATAAGTGTTCTAAAAATTCCTTTTTTTTTTCTTTTTCTTTGATCTTATAACAAGATGATAGCAACGATTGGTTTTAAAATGTTAACATCATGTTCAAAGGGATGCCATATTTAGCAGATAATTATGGTAATAGTTGAAATTTATTTCCATAATGTCGTCAGAAACGAGAAGAGAATTAAATCGGCGCAAAATTTTAACAGCGCCTAAGGACGACAGTATGACATTTTATTGTTCATTTCAAAATATTAAAGAATGCATAAAAACAGAATTAGTGACATATCTCTTTCAAATAAATTTAAGAGGAGATTGAGTTTCAACTTCAACTCCTTCCAGGAGGAAATCCGCTCAACATTGGTTCCAGCTACTTTTATTAAACATTGGTTATTGTATGTATTATTTTCATGCGATTGCGAATCTTGTTTTTTTTATTGACTAAGGAAATTCGTTCGAGGTTGTTCGTAGAGAACGTTTTTCAACCCTGTGCGTAGTGTTTATGTTTACGACATAGCTATGTCAGACGCTTACTTTCATGCCAGACAGTCTCGGTAAATCAAGCCGAATCGACTTTGAAAGAAATTTTAGTTTGTATTAACAGCTTTGAAAAGAGGCCAACCTACAAAGATATTTAGAATTTTTCTGTGCGAATAGAGAAATAAAAGGAGATAGAGGAACAAAATGAAACTTTATAATATATTTGCCCAAACGTCGACTATTTCTTTCAGATTTATAATATTAATATAATAAGAACAGATATATCGCATGGCTGTAATGTTCTGGACCCGAGATCAAGATACTGCAACAATGAACCTCAACAGATCCTTGCATAGGCCAATTTGCATTACGAAATTTCCGCCGCTGGCTGGTAGGATGCCAACCAATTTCACAGCGTACTGGGGCAAAAAATTAATAGCCAGTCCGTCTGGTCGGTTGAATTCGTGGGACTCGCCGTACTAATTCAGCTCACATAGTATACATATTCAAACACCATCAAATTTAAAATTCAATAACTTAAAATTTATGGGTGCTAATGATCAGACCTATATTTATCCATCCAAAATTATCCTTGATGCAAGCTTATGCATGGACAACAACATATGAGCACAGGCATATTTTTATCAACATGTGCATGAAACACGTGTTATTGGTTCTGCACCAAATCAATCAGGTGCTACTTTCATTATTGAGTACGCCTAAGTCAAGCCTGTAAAAATACTAAAATGCATCAATATAATGTTATCTATATTTGTTTAAAATTACAGATAGGATAAGCTCTCAAAAGATATTTTTACTAAACTTTTAATTTCCATTATTTACCAATTATGGACCACCAAACCCGTATATCCTATATTATTTCTTTACCCATTTCTACTCTGGTTCACAGTTCTTCCAAATAATTAGTATCGTGTGTCCTATATGCCTATAGATAAAATGTAATCAACAAGTTATTTATTATTCAAAAGAATTATTAAAAAGTCAAGTGAAAAATAACTAACTGTCAATAATATTTGATGAATTTGGTTGATAGGAGAATATAATAGTTTGCGTTTTATCTGCGTTCGCTAGATGTATGCAATTCTAAATAAGCTCTTCTCCTTCTATGCTATGTCAGATTGCACATTCTACTTCCTATTCCACACGTCAACATACTGAGGTTTTTGTATGCATGTAAGCCGCTGGAAGTCCCCCTCCAGAAAAATAGCAAAGGAGAAAAGACCTATTCAAGTGAAATAAGATACTATCAAACAAAAACGAAAGAAATTCGCTTGCAATACGGAGACAAGATACATGAAACTGCTGTTATAGTTCGCACAGTTCAGCATCGTGTATGATACCTGAGATTAGTTCCGTGAATTGAGCCTCTTATAATGTAGCTGAAGTTACTGACTTCGTTTAACACACGATTGATTTCAGTACCAATTGTATGAATATACAGAAAAACACTAGTCATTCTACATATCCTGAAAAATAATTGTCTGTGTACATATAATCAACTACGTTAACACTGATGTTACGAAAGAATTCATGTTTGATTCATGTTACGTTTATGACTCTTTGAAAACCAAATTACCCAAATTCTAAATGTTACATAAGAAGTCTAAAAATTTACACTGTTCCATATGAATTCCAATAATCTTGCATGTTTTGATGTACCAATATTCTTGAATCAGCTCATGTACCAGTCTTGATATATCACTATGATATAATCCAGAATGACTTTGAATGAATTTACAATTACCCTAAATAAATATTGCTGTCTACAATCCCAATGATCACGTTTAATTCCAATGAATACTGTAAATAATGTTTCTTCTCAAATCATATATGAACACAACTAAAATGATTCTACGAACGACTGATCATAAATTAAATATTAACAATTTTGTTTACCACATTCTTACATGCCATCTGTCATCTGAACGATGACGCAATAGTACATTCTGTAAAAGATCACTATCACTATTCATGGTCAAACTTCTAGAACATTATAAGTTCGTTAAAAAGGATATAACTTTAACTTAAATAGTAGTAAACAACACGACATTAAACACGAGTATAGTCTGGTAGGTCAAAACTATACCCCCAATGCAAATTATATTTACATAGCATACAGGACTAAGCAGTTATGTGAGATGTCGAGATTGCCACAGGTATAGTCTACTCGTTATTCAACTTATTTCACCACATACATGAAGTAAAATGTGAATTAGTGTAAGGAAAACTAGATGATGCAGTTGATGTTTAATTAGGTACATATATCTACATTGCAATACGGAATAAAAATTCACTAACAAACAAATGAATAACATTCACAATACTGAGTTGAATGAAGTATAACTATTTAGTTGCATTCTGCACAAGACCCAGTTTCGTGTCCAGCAATTCACTGATGGAACTCATGATTCCGCAAACCTAATGTCATGAACAGATGTCAGTTGGAAACCACACTCACCTTTGAAGGCTGAGTCTAGTTGTGACATTGTCATTGATTACAAGTCAATGGATGGGAATCCTGATTCTCATTTAGATTATAATTCAAACTGGTCATCATCATCACTGATTAGATTTGCTAAATAGACTCTACATATACATAAGTCATGTACTGATCTGGATCAACTGGACAGTGATCAGCACTATCCTGGTCATTAAGTTGAGTCCATTTTACTAGCATAATGAATGTAATAAATGTTAATAAAAAAGACATAAATATATTATACATATCTTATACTGTGTGTTTCTTTATTTTGCATCTTGTGTTATATAAATAACCTTACTAAAGGCTGATATTTACGTATACGCGAATCTATCTTTGAATCACTGATTACATTTTGTCGTCTTGTCTAATGCGACCGGGGATCAGTTTGTTATGGATAGGATAAATTAGTTATGTAGGACCAGCAGTTTACTGGTCCCTTAGGCGTGTAGGATTTATTTTTTCACACACTGAAGGTAAGTGAGTTGTTTATGACGAGACAAGATGATTGCCTTTTCGTCAGATGCTTTGCCTTTTCAGGAGCAGTGGAAAGTTTCTTCCATTAACAGACACCGATATTACCACCGATATTAAGAGTGTTTTGTTTCCGTAACGACGCCATTCAATTCCAGAGTCTCAGGATACATTTTGAAAAGATAGTATTGCTAACTAGGTCTATTATTTCCAATACTGTATTGCCAGAGATGGCTATATCGACACAGCAATGGAACAGTACACTGGTTGACAACTACCAGTCTCATTACCAAAGATGGCCATATCGAAACAACAATTGAATTGAGAACTGGTTCACAACTACTAGGGTTTCATTATCAAAGATGGCTATATCGATCAAAGTCCTTATTGAAAATATTACCTCATTCACATTTCTTATGAAGCAGGCGAACTACATCTCAAAAACACAAACGAAGTCTTCCGAAATGTGAACAATTATAGTAAAATTATTTTCAAATGAAAAAACCGAAACTAAAAACAAAGTAAATTTTTTGAACAAATGTAAACAGTTTCAATATTATGAAAATTTAAAGACGGATCAAGGATGTTATTTGTGTGGTGAAATAAATCCTTATTTTTTATTGAGTGTAGACACAGGGCTTATATATGTATGCTTCTATTGCTCTGTGATATGCCAAACAAACAAACTTCATAACTCTGGTCAATAGAACACAACGAATAATGTCATTTCTGATGTATCTATATGAGGTACAAGCAACTTCGACTCAGATCAAACTTCATAACTCTGGTCAATAGAACACAACGAATAATGTCATTTCTGATGTATCTATATGAGGTACAAGCAACTTCGACTCAGATTCTGTTAAACTGATTAATAACAAAAGTTGTATGGTAAATCATGATCCAACTTGCATAAACAGATTCAACATATTAACCTCTGTATGTAGTGAATGCGGCCATAATAAGTGCTGATTTAATTATTCTCTAGCGGTAAAGATGGCAGCAGAACCAACATATACCAGGAATAAGCAGACTGTATATACTGTAAATAATATATTAAACAGGACAAAGAAACAAATTTTGCATCAGACCGTATCCCAAAATAGCAATGATTATAAACAGGACACCAATACTAGCAATGTAAATTTATGTAGAAACAAAATAAAAATGTATATACATGTAGAAACAAAACAAACAAATGTAATGAAGAAATAGTTATGTCACAATGAGAATCCAAAATTGATATTGCAAACCTGATATTGATACAGTTATAAGTTATTAATTTCAGAAAAAAGGTGTCAACATATAGGCCATATCAATATTCAAGGAATCAGAAGGAACTTAATCTGGTAAAGCATTAACAATGTACGTATGTTTGGCATATTACAAGCAAGGTTGACTTTAAGCCAGACTGATAATTTTCTCTGCATTGATGGATATGACAAACCAGTTTGCAAAGACAGCATGCGGGAGACACCTATATTATAAATGGTAAAGATTATTACAGACGGAGGAATCATGAATCTGAAGTTGAATCAATATGGATTCAGATCACTCCAGGAAAAGCCAAGCCCTGCCTAGTGGTTTCATGTATAGGCACTCAACTTCAAATGATGGCTGGAACGAACATTTTGAATTTCAAGTAGAGAACGTCAACAATCAGAGACTAAATATTTAATAGTAAGTAGTATAAATAGGGATGTTCTAAATGAATACATAAAGACAAAAGGGTTAGATTTTGTTGAATTTTCTTGGTTGTTGAGAAATATTAATTAACTCACTAGAGTAACATTCAATCGAAATATACATGCAGATCATAACATGTATAAAAGCTGATTGTTAAACAATTGGTTTAAGCGATCAGTTTGCAAATTTTCTGAAAAGAATACATAACTAAATTTAGGAAAAAAATATCTTCATGAATCTATCAGATACAGATCGTAAAAACGTTTTATAAGTATTGGTCCTTAAAGGATTAGGGGCAACTCCGGCGGGATAATATCAAACGTTTTTATGATACTAGTGATATTTGTAACACATGGTCTGATCTGTGTTGGACGCTGTTAATAAACATGCACATCTGAAGACAGATTTAAGTATCATCTTAAACCAGTCCGAGTCACCACATAAATTATAAACACATAAAGGACTAAACCACCTGAAACTTGTCCGTAATACGTAATGAATATGAATACAAAATGTAGAGAAATAAAGAAAGTCACATTATCAAACAAGGAAAGAGAAACCACAATAAAAAGTTAATGATGGCAAGAAATATAATTCCAAACCTACGAACAATGGTTTCGAATATTCGGAGCAGGGAAGTCATCAACATCATTGGTAACTTAGTCTCAGGAGACCATGCAGATAACGCCATTGGGGTGTCGTCTGTCTCTGGATTGTTGGCATCGTCTGTTGTGGATGTGCAGGCATATGCGTGAGTGGCAGTCCCTCTTGCAGTTTGTGCAGACATACTGGGAAGCCTGGGTTACTGTGGTTGCTGCCACGTGGCCCTTTATTATACGTTTCTCTGCCGCCAACTGGCCTATCCTCGCATAAGCGACTGATATACCCTTACTTATTGTCAGTCTCCAGGTGCCGCTGTCCAGCACTTCCCAGCCATCAGGTGCGATGTCGCATGCCTTCATGTCCCTCTTGCATGCATCCTTGAAACGGAGTTAGGGGCGGCCGACTCTTCTCGTGCCAGTGGCCAGTTGTCCAAATAGGATGTCCTTTGGCAGCCTCCCATCCTCCATGCGTCGGACGTGTCCCAGCCATCGAAGGCGATGTTCGCTCAGCTGGGAGAACATGCTGGGGATATTTGCACGCTGTAGAATTTCATTGGGAGGGACACGGTCTTGCCAGTTGATTTTCAGGATGCGTTTAAGGCACCGTATATGGAAGGAGTTAAGCCGGCGTTCTTTCCTCATGTAGGTACTCCAGGTCTCACTTCCATATAGAAGGGTGCTGAGAATGCAGGTCAGGTAAACTTGGACTTTGGTGTGCTCTATCGCATTGTTTTCCCACACCCTCTTCGTCAGTCGTGACATGATGGTGTTTGTCTTTCCAAGCCTTCTGTCCAGGTCCTTATCAAGCGAGAGAGTGTTGCTGATGGATGACCCCAGGTAGGTAAAATTGTTGACTGCTTCCTATGTGACACCGTTGATTTTAATTGTAGGGGCAATGGTGGTATCTTGCACGCTGACCTTTGTCGTTTCCAGGCTGATGGTGAGTCCAAACTGCATGCAGGCATCAGCAAAACGGTCTCCCAGTCTCTGGAGGGCTTCGTCAGTTTGCGTCACTAGAGCTGCCTCATCTGGAAGGATAAGAAGATCCCGAATAGGGTTGATGCCAGAATGCAGCCCTGCTTCACGGGGCTGTTAACTGTGAAGGAGGTAGAGGAAGATCCATCATACAGGACTGTTCTTTTCATATCTGCATGGAAAGAGATTATCATACTGCGGAGTTTATGGTGGCAACCGATCTTACTGAGAACTTCAATAAGGCCCTTCCTGCTGACTAAGTCAAAGGCCTTGGTGAGGTCGATGAACATCATGTAGAGTGGTTGACCTTGCTCCCTGCTATTTTCTTGGAGTTGTTGCAAGGAGAAGATCATGTCTGTTGTCGACCTGCCTGCTTGAAGCCGCACTGTGATTTTGGGTACACACGGTCTGCCAGCAACTGCAGTCTGTTTAGTCTGATGCGGGCATACACTTTACCAACGATGCTCAGACGCGAGATCCCTCTGCAATTATTACAGTCACTGCGGTCGCCTTTGTTTTTGTAAAGGGTCACAATCGTGGTATCACGCGTGTATGTCTTGGGGGACTGCTCCTTCCTCCCAGCAGAGGCAAAGTAGTTAAGGTTGGCACTTGGTCGAGCTCCTCCATGGTGGGAAAATTCTTTATGCTGCTGAAGGCTGTTTCGGTGACTAACGTTTCTCGGGAGTATAGCTCTGAGTATTGTTCCACCCATCTGGCCATCTGCTGTCTACGGTCTGTGATCTTCTCTCCCTTCAGAGATTTTAGGGGAGCGACCCCTTTCACTGTTGGGCCTAGAGCCTTGTTGATGCCACTGTACATACCTTGGATGTTTCCGGACTCGGAACTGCGCCGAATTCCTTCACACAGTTGTTGCCAGTACTCGTTCGCGCACTGTTTAGCGATGTGTTGGGGGTTACGTCGGGCACTTTTAAGAGAAGTAGGCGTCAGTTCATTAGGGCATATTTTGTAGGCTAAAAAGGCTTTTCGATTCTCCTCGATTAGTGGTTCCATCCTTGATAGGTGTGCGTTGAACCAGTTCTGACTGGGTCGTTCCCTTTTGACAAACGTGGATATGGCTGTTTTGTAGATGGCACCCTTCATGGCGTTCCAATTGGCTGTGGCGTCGTGCTCTGGCAGGTCTTGGAGAGCCTTGTTCAGGGTGGACACATAATCCTGCACCTGGGAGGGGACCGACATCTGTGCAGTGTTTATGCGTGGGTGTCCTTTCGGTTTTGAGCGGTGTAGTGTCTGTGGCTGTTGTCTCACCTTCCTGCTCACGAGGGGCATGGTCGAAGTCACTGTCGGCAATGTGGTAGGTTCTGGTGGAGAAGACGCTGTTAAGGGCAGAGCGCCTGGTGATGACCAAGTCGAGTTGATGCCAGTGATGGGACCTGGGGTTTTTCCATGACTTTTTGTGTTGTGGCTTACCCTTGAAAAAGGTGTTTGTTATGCAGAGGCCAAGGTAGGTGCACAGCTCCAGCGGTCTCTCGCCGAGGAGAAATAGTGGTTCGTGTTTGGGGCATCCTTTGATCTCATCGTCCAGCTGCCCATAGAGCTGATCCTTTATGTCTTCTGTAGATGAGAGGGTGGGGGCGTAGACACTGATGATGTTGACAGGACCTGCAACAGTGGTGAGGCGGATAGACAAGAGACAATCAGTACCCCCTGTGAGAGGTTCAACCAGGGCCAAAATATTGTTTTTGATGGAGAAGCCCACTCCATGCTGACGGGGCTCCTCAGGTTCTTGACCATTCCAGAAGAAGGTGTAGTTTTCCTCTCTGAGGGAGCCATTTGAGGCTAGCTTAGTGTCCTGGATGGCAGCTATGCTGATATTTAGCCTGGTGAGTTCTCTATCGATGATGGCCGTTTTCCTGGTGTCGTCCATTTCTCTGAGGTCATCGGAGATGCCTGTAAACATAGTGCACGCATTCCAGCTTGCACGTCGAAGAGCTGGAGTCTTCTTTATTGGTTTCTATTTTTCTTTTGTTTGGTGAGGAATTTCCTTCAGCTTGTCACGTTGAGTAACACACTGAGCACCAGACATCCACTGAAGCAGGCAGACGATGGCGATTCAACACCTTATTGACCAGGGGCTGCCCGGCTTGAGGCGGGTGGTAGTTGGCCAGTGGGACGAGATGATCCCTCCCACCGTCAAAGCTGACCCGTGGCGTCCCTTCCCTACGCCAATCGGGTGGGACTTATAACCCGTAAACTGTCAATTTCCGTGTTGTTTCCTCACTCAGTAGCGAGACTGGAGTGACCTCTCCAAGGCGCAAGCCTGGGCATGGAGTATGGAGATCCTGGGTTGCCCACACGTCAGGATCCCCCTCTCGTCCTTGCTGGTGGGGTCCAAAGGAATGCTGAGCATGACATTTGGCTCCAGTTTGGATGCAGGAGCTGCCGGAAGGAAGTCGTAGTCGACATCCAGCCGCCTTGGCGGCTCCACTCCGGATTTTCTGTCTGGGTTTACTCCCGTAGCCTTTCCTTCTCCCGAAGATATCCACAAGGCAGTGGAGCCATTGGATTGGACTTGATTGGTTTTAAATCAGAGTTTTCTACTCCAAGACAAATTGCCTTGAAAAGGCTAACGAGCTTCATCTGTCCGGGTTTGGAGTCAGAGTTTCCCTTCTCTTAGACTGGCTACCTGCCAAGGCTAATGAGCCCAGTCTGCCCACAAATTTATTAATAATGAAAACTTTTTTATTGATCCATATAACATTACAAATATTACGATGAATTATTTGTAAATCTCGCCTCTAAAATTACAAGACATACATGAGACTGATAATTCTTAATGGTTTTAAATTTGAAATTCCTGAAAAAGTTTCTAGTTTGGTTCGATTTATATCAAACAGCTGGATGTTCTAACCTACAGTACATGACACAATATGACCATGATGTCGTAATGTTGTTTTTGTTGTATGGTTTAACGCCATTTTTCAGCACACGATAGGCTATACATGACGACCAGTATGATTGGTGGACGAAGAACCCGAGGAACCCCCCCCCCCCCCCAGAAAAGAACCACCGACCCACGAGAAGCTACCGGCAAGCTTTCTCACATAACTACATTAGCCGAATATTAGACTCGAACCCACACAGAGACGAGACGGCAGTGATCCGTAACGGAAAACGCTTTAGACCACTCGGAGCCTCTCGTCGTAATGTAGGTACATCTTGTTTTTCTAATACCATTACATTTACAAATTTTAAGAAAAGTCTGAGAATAAAAGAATGTTCTAATCTTGGAAAACTAACAAAGCAGCATACAATTGGTTTAAAGATAATGTAAACTATGGACCAATATAAATTAGTATGTCGTGTTCCAAAACACTAGTAAGAAATGTGCACATTTATTTAATGACAAATCTCAACAATCATAGTCTCCAAAAACAACTTTTGTTAAACTGAAGTATCTCTATGATTGACATGTGGATGAAAGCCATCCATGAGGGAAAGTTAGCTGGTACATAATGGTTAATTTTTTAATGGTGTTCGAGATTGCAGATCAAGAAATTTTCGTGAGAAAAAAAAAACGTTTGTCGATGTTGAAAAAATACTCTTAATCAGTTCCCATTGTAGAGCACCTTAAGATATAATCTTAGGAGCCATTGTATTTGTTCTTTTAATACACGTGCTACCCTTAAAAGTAAGAGATGCAGTCTCATCAACCCAAAGCAATTAATATAAAGGTGTGAAAAAACCTCTACCTGCTTTTAACATATTTAAAATGTAGTGAAAGGAAAAAAAAATATGATCATCAATACATACAAAGCAAAATTCTTGTTGATTATGTGACTGGAAAAAAAACAAGATTACAAAGCGATATGCTGCATGTTCTCTATGATAAGATTGATCTGAAATGACCTGTTTTGATAAGTGTGAGATAGATGTATCCTGTAATAGTAACATCATTCAGATTATATGTTAAAGCAAATATGTTCTTCTATCTGGCTCCTAAAACAAATCAAGGCCTTCATTACGTTACCGTACAGTGTTATATTTAACAAAATTTCAATCAAACACGATATGACTAAAACATTATGATTTGGGGTAAGACATCTGTTACATATAGGATAACAACAATCAGACTTCCTGGGCATGTAAATAATCATTCATCAGCATATATAGATACTCAAAATGCAATGCATACAATCAAAGTATTACCAATGTATGAAATAATAAATACGCTGCACCGTATTTCGTGACACACAGTTTCCAAGATATATAATCGACCGGTACTATCGATTCTCAATAATTCTTTGTGGAGAGTAAATGATACTTAAAAGAAAGACATTAAACACAAGAATGTTGTTTGAAGATTGGAGATGTCGCGTCATTATTGTTTGAACTTCAATGAAGTTTCCATCAATAAAACGCAAGATCTAAACTGTTCAAACAGCACTTCAATTTGATATACAGTCATTAATACGTTATCAGTTTAGTGTGTTCGGTTTTGTTATGAAGTCTCTGTTTGTAATTACCAGCGACAAAGGCTCAGTGAGTGTTGGAAGCGCTGAAAATCGTTACAAACTAGTCTTGCACTGCTTCATGTCATGGACTGATTAATAATGGCAACCAACAGTGGAAAAAAATTTTTAACAATCCAAAGCGCGTAGGACTTTCGCTTTTGAATATGTTTTAAAGTCAAACACAAAAAAAGACAAACAATAAGCAAACGAAAGCGTTGAACGTCCAAATTTTAAAAAAAATGTACATGAATATTTCCATACTTCCATTTTAGCTTAAAGGGGTGTACTGTTTTTCCTAGATGGCTTCAACTAAAGCTAAATGAGAGTTGAAAGCAAGATATATATATATATATATATATATATATATATATATATATATATATATATATATATATATATATATATATATATATATATATATATATATCTGCTCAGATCTCTATTATTCCGTCCATCGAGCCGGGTAACAAAACCGTGGTAGATCATCATCTATAAAATGATAATGCACGATAATGAGTGGTGATCTCACATCATCACCAACTGACACGTGGTTTATATAGCATTGTTTCACCATACATTATAATGATTTTATCACTATTGTCTTTATATTTGTTTAGGATGCATACAGTGTACATCTGCATGTACCGTTACCGTTGATTATGTGTGCGATAGTAAATATTTGCTTATGGTGGCACTGATTTTCTTCCTAGATATCTTGGTACGGTTTTATCGTATATTATTTTTACTACCTAGCGTTGCTCAGAACTAGACATCCATGAATGTGCTGACGTGCCATCAAACCCTATAAAAATGCTACACACACCACCTTTATACTACGTTTTGAGTTCATTAGTCCCGAAAGTGAATACTGAATTCCTAATTGCACTTATATTATTCGTCTGTGAATGGGCCACGTTGAGTGTATATAAGTTTGACTGGACACAGTGCTACGTCGATTGTACGTCATTTCTGATTAGTGACATGCTATGCAGTTACTTTCTCCTGTTTTTTTTAGTAACGCTCGCATGCTATACCTTGGCTATCAGATCGAAACATTTGATCTCAGGCATGTCAAGAAATTAATCGAACAAATACATTCCTCTCATAGGAATTGCTAATTATTTTACTTGTTGTCTAACTAGATATAAGCAGAACTTACTCTAGTGCTGTATATTTTAAATGCCTATATTTGAAAATTGAAAGTAGATTGATTTAATACTTGGCAAGAATTTGATAAGACGTTATTTCTGTCTGTCTTTCCAAAACATCTGTTATTTATTAATATAATTTATTTAGTAAAGTGTAATCGATTTGTACTCTCGTAGAACCATAAATCACGCTAACTGCGTGTATTGCAATGAACAGTAGTGCATCATAAAGTGACAGCGATCTGAAACAGTGCATAGAAGAGTTTTTAATTTATAGAGTAATTCACATAGTTACGACTGCATAAAGAAACGAACGCAGTCATATGCAGTGGAACTTGACATCTTAAATTCATTAATATCCACTGTGATGGGATTGCTTTTCATGTTCTAGCACAGGAATAACATTTTAAATTGATCTTAACCAGACATGGAGACAAAGAAAAGTTTCAAATGATGTAGACTGATTAAAATTATATGAGATTAGATTACACTTAGAAATTTAATTTTTAAAGTTTGCGTGATTAAATTCTTTTTAAATTGCGTTTCAACAAATCACCTCTCTTGGAAACGCATGAAATGTCAGTTTCTAAACTGTAATAAGTTCTGGGTTGCCATTATTACTTTTTTGCCGTTTTTAATAAGGCTCCTAACAGCTGCCAAACGTTGTAAATTACATATCAAAATGGCTGAGTTAAGGTGGAGACAAGTCCCGAAGGAGTCACTAATTCAACTCCCATAGTATACATATTCATACACCATCAAATTCAAAACTCAATAACTTAAAAGTTATGGGTGCTAATGATCAGACCTATATTTCTCCATGCACAATTATCCTTGATGCAAGCTTATGTGTGGAGAACATCATATGAGCCGCGGCATGTTTTTTATATACATGTGCATGAAACATATGTTATTGATTCTGCACCAAATGAATCAGGTGCTACTTTCACTTTTGAGTACTCCTAAGTCAAACCCCTACAAATGCTAAAATTGCAGCAAAAGAATATTGTCTATACGATTTAAAATTACCGCTAGGATAAGCTCTCAAAAGATAGCATTACTAAACTTTTACTTTTCATTTTTAACCAATTATGGACCACCAAACCCATATATACTATATTATTTCTTCACCAGTTTCTTGACTGGTTCGCAGTTCTTCCATTTATTTAGTACCTTGTGTCCTGAAAATGCATTACACTTTCCGCGAGGGGCTTTATGCAAAAACCTATTGTAAGACACATGCAAAAGGGACACGTTACCTTATTGGAGGCATCTCAACACTGGAATCGATACAATGGTAAAATGGACAAAATGCTGTGGGAAATGCCAACACTGTTGCGACTTCAATACTCTTTCTGCCCCTGAAGAATCCCATTTACTACTTTCATGAACAACGTGTTACACTTATGTTTGAATAGAGGATAACAATCATGTTTGCAGATCCGAGGACTTGATTAGTGGGTATACTGCCAGAAACATCCCTTGTATTGGCTCCACTTACCTGTAACACGTAAGACTCAATTTGTGACGGCACAATGACCATTGAAGTCCCCACCTTCTCTAATTAAAGCCTGGTATTAATCCTAAGCGTTTTTGATGATGTGCACATTTTATAGGTAGATCCACGTCCTGAAACCACAGTTGCATTTGAGGATCTGATGGTATTAATGGTTGTTTTATTATCGCAAACTGTGATGTACCAGCATAGTATACGACTATAGTTATCGTCATGAAATCGTCAAACAGAGTGACTTGTATCTCACATTTTAACACATTTTTGAAAACTTTTGCAAAAACAATAGCAGAAAATACGTAAAAGAAAGAGTTATTACGTCACAAAGGTACCGACAATTCCATATAGTGAACTTGAGACTCTATTATAGCTATTATGACGTGAATCAAATCAAAAAGCTAGCTGCTTTTGCTAATGATTCAGAATATTATATCTCTCCGCCCTATAAAATTCGTTATAAGGAGGATGAAACTTTCAACAGTAACAGTAAACATAATAAAAAGACTGATCACATGATGGTAATACGACTGACGGTGAAATTGGACAGAATTGAAACATGAAAATAAATATTTACTTCTTATCTTAAACCACATATCCATATGTTTTGTCTTATTTTGATCATAACAATATTATTCAGTTACATTTTTGAAAGGCAAACACGTAGCATCGACCAGTCACTTCGTGTGCGACTTTATTCAGGCAAGGTATTATTGTTGTTGTTTTGGAGTTTACGCCATTTCCGAGCACAGGTTAGGTTATACATGACGGCCAGTCTAACTGGTAGAGAAAGAAAACCAGAAAACACATGGGCCTACTTTAAGCTAATTGCATCTTTTTTGCATATCATCTACTGGCCGCGCCTGAGACTTGAGTGGCTGCCGACAAGCTACCATGATGCAGGACAGAAATGTTGGAGAAGTTTGAATTAAAGGAACAATGCATGGCAAAACATATTGAGTCGCGTCTGAAAGAAATATTACAGCAGAGTGGTAAATGTTCCAGTACTTCGATTAAAATGTAAACTGTTTTATGATTTGAAAGAGTGATGACGAAGGTATTCTTTTGATAAAATTCTCTTTTATCTAAATATATTAGCTTCCAGAGTATTAACTACTATATGATTTAAACATAATAAAACTCTCCTCTGCTTTTATAATTATATAAAACGCAGATTGGTTTGCTCTTTTGTAATCTCCTCCTGTCGAGGTTGAGTTGATGCCATGCCTCATTGAAATGTATTGGTAGTAATGTTGTAATCTCCTCATGTTGAGGTTGAGTTGATGCCATGCCTCATTGAACTGTATTGGTAGTAATGTTACGACCTCCTGTTGAGGTTGAGCTGATAACTCGCGTAATTGAAATGTACGGTATTAGTAGTACTGTTGTAATCTCCTCCTGTCGATGCTGAGTTGATGTTTTTGCATCATCGAAATGTATTTACGTTACATTAGGTCAAACACTGCACTTTGCAAATAAATTGTGTAGATTAAATTAATTTTAAAAAATTGTGTTGATTATATTAAAATATTTGGTTTAGTCCTATATCCATTTTATCTGTCGAAGGTGTGCATTTTAGGTGTCACAATTGATTATGACATAACTGTCAAGTAATATGATTTAAGAGATATAAATGCCAAATAATCCGGTATAAAGCTATATAAATGCCAAGTTATCTAGTATAAAGGGATATCAATGGCAAAGGTAATAGTATAAAGCAATATACATACAAATGTATCGGGTTTATAGCGATATAAATTTCCGTTTATTGAGTATAAAGTAATATAATGCTAAATCGTGTAATACAAAGAGAAACCCATGGCAAGCTATCTAATATAAAGCAAAGTAAATACCAAGTTATCTAACATAAAGCGAAGTAAATAAGTTATCTAATATAAAGCGATGTAAATGCCAGGTTATCTAATATAAAGCGGAGTAAATACAAATTTATCTAATATAAAAAGATGTACATGCCAATTTATCTAATCTAAAGCGAAGTAAATACAAAGTTATCTTGTAAAAAGCGAAGTAAATACCAAGTTATCTAATATAAAGCGATGTAAATGCCAAATTATCTAATATAAAGCGATGTAAATACCAAGTTATCTAATATAAAGCGATGTACATGCCAAGTTATCTAATCTAAAGCGAAGTAAATACAAAGTTATCTTGTAAAAACGAAGTAAATACCAAATTATCTAGTATAAAGCGATGTAAATGCTAAGTCATCAGGTATAAAGCTACATAAATGCCAAATTATATGGTAAATAGTGAATCAAAGCCAAGTAAGGTGCTTGACAATGCAATGTAAATAACAAGTTATCGAATATACAGCGATATATCTGACAAATATATTAGTATAAATGCCAAGTTATTTAGTATAAAGGGATATAAACGCCAAGTTTTCTAGGACATGCGCTATGGATGGTAATTAGCAATCTTTTGCCTGATTTTAGTTTTTTTCAGGTGCAAATGTAAGCAGAATCATCTTATTATTTCCAGTTGCTATTTTTTTAGAATAAGCATTAGAATATTACAGTGAAGAAGTGCAACTAAAACTAGATTGAATGTTTCCGGAAAGATATAGAAGGTACAATGTTTACATGAGTCTTCAATCCTTTCTTTCTCAAAAAATGTAAAGCGAAAGCTCTTTTCGCAGTTTTGATATCCCTATAGACTGCCTCACTAAAGACATCGTAGCGATATAACTGAAAAATTGTTAAAGCTACGTTAAAAATCCTAAACAAACAAACAAAAAATTTTGACTCAGATATCATTAATTGGATTACTCGCCATTTAATATCAAGCACCTTGACAACCAAGATCTTGTTGGTTCTTGTAATATAAGTCCATTAATCGGAATGAAGATTGCTATAATAGTAAGACTCTAATATCTTTTCATACGTATCGTGCCTATTAGGTAAATATTCTGAACAAAAAAAAAACATATGGTTGGTTACCATGTAAATAACAAATAGAATAATTTATATGGATAAGAACAATTAAAAAAAATCCCAGGGTTTGTTAATAGATAGGTATAATCTGTAATAGGTACAGAATTGCACGTTATTTAACCCAGACTAGTCCCCATGTCAAATCTGACATATCTGTATCAGTCTGGACTATTGCCATTTTTAGCCCTAATACATCAGTGTTGGATAGGAAATTCCAACTGTTTGAAATTAAGTGCGCGTGACAGACATCGGAACCAAACTCTCCAAAAGAAGTACACTATATAGCTGTACGCAAGTTCAAAGAGTGTACGCCTCGTTGCTTTTTAATCAAAACTGCTTACATTAGCTGAAGCAGCCCGAAAAGACAGCAGATATGTTTAACATTGAATGATTGTGCATCAAATATGCAGATTTCTCTTTTACTGATTTGTTTGTTACACATGCCCCCGATGAATGACATGAACGATTCTTCAAGAAACTTGTAATGGAAGTTGTTTACATTGCTAGGCAACGTTTATTGTTATAAATCTCGCCCAACATGATGAATTGCAATTGGTTATTTGGCAGAGAAAAGTTCGCAGTTTGAGTGCGAATGACTGCTCATGCTGCCTTACGTTATTTCCTTAAGGTTTCTGTCATATCAATGTAATCACTATCCTTAATTTTTAAAAATTAAACTAAAATTAATATTGTTTAAAATTTTTCCAGGCTGACACTCACTGATAAATTTCAAGACTAAATTATAGTAAATCATTGAGCCAGCTTCATATTTTGCCAGATAACTTTAACCAAGCTATTAATTCGCAACCCCGAGAAGTTGCTCTCTCTCTCTCTCTCTCTCTCTCTCTCTCTCTCTCTCTCTCTCTCAATCTCTCTCTCTCTCTCTCTCTCTCTCTCTCTCTCTCTCTCTCTCTCTCTCTCTCTGTATTTCTTGTCTACCGTTATTCCAAAATTCTCAGAAAAAGAGAGGAAGAATAGCTGCATAATTGTCATTAATCCCACATGACATATCATTGAAGCTGTGGTTCAAGAGACTGGGTCTTATTTTATGTACTTCTGCATCAAATATTATCTTAACTATATCTTTTCAGCCTTTGTATTCATTTTATATCTACACGTTCATCAAAAATTCAAGAATGTATCGTGGATGGGGGAATACAGTCTGGTTAAAAATCTTCGCTTTCATCCAAAACCTCGGAGACAATGGGAAAACCTATTGGAAATAGGATTGTCTAGGCACAGATCAATACTACATTGAATCAAAGACACGATTATAGCAACAATAACAAAGACGTAACTCCAAAAGATTTCTGGACCTCATCGGGAGTATCAATGAATGTACATACAATTAAGGATGTCGATAAAAAATTGTCCTCTGGATAAGACGAGAAATATTTACTGAAGATTTAATTATGTATGCATGAGAAAATTAAAAGGAAATACAAGACATCAGAGAAAACGAAAACAAAATAACACAACTGTAAGCTGTAAACTTGCTGTATTATTAATTAAGGTAAGATTAGGAAACTTGATGTATCTGTCATCAGTAAATAATAATAATTCTACAGCATCCGTAATTAAAAAAATCATTCAGTACTTGCTGCGACTATTCAATAAGCATCCTACTATACACTCCATACTGAATCCTGATGTACGCCCAATCAGTAATTAACAAGAATCATATTATATACACCATACTGATTCATGTTGTACGTCCAATCAGTAATTAACAAGAATCCTACTATACACTCCATACAGATTCATACGGTACGTCCAATCAGTAATTAACAAGAATCCTACTCTACATACCATCCATAAAAATATGACTCCTAGTGTTCATACCACCAGTAATTAAAAAGAAATTAATAAGAATTATATTGTACGTGTGGTGAGTAATCAGTAGTTCTGTACATACCAACACAAAATAAAAATAAGAATCCTACTTCAAATACCGTCAACAGTCAATAATAATCATCCTGAAATTGCCATGACGAATCAATACCAAACCTACTATATATGTACCTTTAATCAGTAATTAGTAAGAATCATACTGCACGTACGATCAGTCATCAATACGTCTGTACACATCATAAGTAATCAATACGAATAACTATGTAGGTACCATTAATAGTCCGTAAGAGTCTGTACATACGATCAATATTCAATAAGATGACCGTACAGACCAAATGTAATAAATAAAGAATAACAGTACAGACCAAAGGTAATAAATAAAGAATAACAGTACAGACCAAATGTAATAAATAAAGAATAACAGTACAGACCAAATGTAATAAATAAAGAATAACAGTACAGACCAAATGTAATAAATAAAGAATAACAGTACAGACCAAATGTAATAAATAAAGAATAACAGTACAGACTATCAGTAATCAGTAAGAAAGAAAATTGCTGCGTTTGCAGCAAACTTAAAGATATAAGAAGGTTCTGATAAAAATAACATGCAAACGAACTCGCTAATAATAATAAAAAAACTGAAAAATTATAGGAAAGAAGTATGCATAATGTCAACAGAGATGATTGTAGATTATATGAAATAATGTCAAAATATAGTATGTATGTGCTCTTAGGATTTTTAACGTAGCTGAAACACTGTTTCAGTCATATCGCTACGATGTCTGCAGTGAGGCAGTTTATAGTGATGTCTAACACTGGGCATCATGCCGCAGACATG
>JARLTB010000200.1:2640000-2660000 GCA_030141615.1 Unio pictorum
TATATCTAGATCTATATATATCTAGATCTATATATATCTAGATCTATATATATCTAGATCTATATATATCTATATCTATATATATCTAGATCTATATATCTCTATCTCTATCTCTATCTCTATCTCTATCTATATATCTATCTCTATCTCTATCTCTATCTCTATCTCTATCTCTATCTCTATATCTCTATATCTCTATATCTCTATATCTATCTCTATATCTCTATATCTCTATATCTCTATATCTATCTCTGTCTCTGTCTCTGTCTCTATCTGTCTGTCTGTCTGTCTGTCTCTCTCTCTGTCTCTCTGTCTCTCTCTCTCTCTCTCTCTCTCTCTCTCTCTATATATATATATATATACCTTGAAATTTATTGTTACAACTATTTTCTAACAACTTGTTGCGGATGCTGTATTGACTTAGAAATCGATGAGCCTAAGCGACACATGTTTTTGTATGTAAATATATTATATATTGGTTGCCAAACGAAATAGTTTGATTTAGGAGATGATACAAATTATATTGAACATATTTAAATCTACGACGAGAGACACAACGTGTAAATGTAGGGTTTTCAATCACTGCCATGATTTGGAATTCAAAGTCCAGATTTAATCATTTGTACGAATTTAATTTGACGTCATTGTTATGTTCCAATATGATTGCATGCTAATCCTCTTCAAGCTGAAATACTGAATGTAGAATTCAAGAAGATTCGTTTTTTTAATTTCGTGTACATTTTAAGCACAATAATTCTTGAACATAGGAATCACGAGCATTGGCCAGAAACATGCAAATTGAAACGATTAAAGACTGCTATTAAAGAACTTTAATATTATGCCTGGTATTATTTCATCCAAAGAGTATTGAAATGCTTTATTACACTTGAATAACAACAGGAAAACAGCTCTATATATTTTTATACGTGTTTAAATATAAAGCGACACACGACATTGCATTCCATGATATTTAGAGAAACGAACGCGTTAATTAGGCATCATTCTCTCTGCAAATAGTTCACATCTGATTTGAAGAGAGTTGTTTTAAAGAAAAACGTAAAACTAGCCTTAACCGGATTGAAGTCTTATATTATTTACCACACAATGAGAGGAACCAGAACTGGTATGAGCCGTTTGCGTCCGTTTGCTAGAAATTATCAATTCCAACATATCATGTACTGTATACCCTGCAAATAAGGATAGAACTCACGAAAGAAGAACTGATCTTAACATATATTATACTGGTCTAGTTTGGGTCTTCTTTGACATATTACGTTAGCAACGCAGCATATCATGGCCTGATTATACAAATCCATGGGACTTCTAATCAAATATACTGACATCAAAAGAACAAAGCTTTTTCGATAAGTGATTTTGGATTTTGACAAGAGGCATCTTGGAGATTTCAATATGTGAAGTGTATTTGATAATCCTCCAATTTTAGTTTTAAATCAGTAATTGCGAAAGGGCTTTCACTTGATGAATGTAGAAAATGTAGTCATATTTGTATCACTTACTGTCCCTTAAAGTCGTATTCCCCCATAAATTAAATCTAAAACTAACATGACATTGATTTAATTTGTATCTCAGAGCTGTTTAAAACTATTTCCTTCTTGAATTTGCTGTTCGAAATATTCCATTTTTAGCGGAGCCCCAATTTGTGAACCGAAAATATCATCAATTATACTCAGCAGACGAGAGCAGATTCCTCAAAATTATAGGTATCCACGGCATTCTGGGTTTTGTTCAGGGTCCATTAAACTTTCAAAGACAGAAAGAATTTAGGTCAAGAACAAAGGATCTGATATCGAAACCATGAACGAATGTGAGCAAGCGATTTTTACTAATTCGGTCAACCTTCGGGTTTATTATGTTTATGACGAATCGTACTGGAAATCACATTAACCTTGTTTCCATATTATCTGGTCTAGCGGATGGCACTGGTTCCGTTCGTGTTCTCTGTTATTTGTTAAATTCGATGAAATTTGTGTCCAAACGTTTAGCTATTCTTGTGGCAGCAACAAAATGACATCATGTCATCATCTCGGTTTTCAGATTTTGTTTTGCGTTAATGTCTTAAATAATAAAATGAAGCTGCGTGTCATTGGGAATTCAGGGTCAAATTTAGTTTCATATTTATTACATCGAGCTCATTCGATGCAATAATTTGGTGGAAAGAGCGAATCTTTTTCATTTACATTATGACACGATTGACGCAAGTGAGATATGAGAATGTAATCAGATAGTAATGTTTAATTAGGGAAGAATTGTCTTTTTATATCCACAATATTGAGGTATTAGTGATTGTTTTCTGCAAGCAGGACATTTTATAGTTTTAAATTGTTTGATTAGGTATGTAGCTTTAACAATATTTCAGCCATATTGCTACGATGTCTGCAGTGAGGCATTGGATAGTGATGTCTAGCACTGGGTCATCATGCCGCAGACATGTAGCATGATGGCCCACCCAGTCACATTATCCCGACACCAGGCCGACCAGTCCTAACACTAACCTCTTAATGCTGAGCGTCAAGTGAGGCAGCTGTTAGTACCATTTTTGTAAGTCATTGGTATGACTCGGCCGAGGATCGAACCCACGACCTCCCGCTCCGCGGCGGACACTCTCCCACTAGGGTGCAGGACGAGAATGGAGGACGGTAGTCCAATACTTAAGTTATAAATATACAATATGTACATATTTAGGTATTACTTGCTCAAGTCAAAACTCAGATAAGCCTGTCTTATATTTGGAAATATGTACTTACATGCCATAACTCGGCAATGATTTATAAATGTTATAGCATCATCTTCATCACGTGTACTTGATAACCCCATAGCATAGACTCGTATTTAGTACATTTATGTGACCACCAATAAGAACAAAATCATCTTCATCATATTGCTGTTCGCATCCGAAAGCAAAAAATTCATCTTAAGTCACATTTCTTCTGACAGAGCACATAAACACACAGTTATAATCATTAAATTTCTGTTCGCACAAATAAAACAAAGGCATCTTCGTCATAATTGTGACATCATAAAAAGCAGACATCTTAATCACATTTCATATCATCATCCATAAGCACATTATCATCTTCATCACTTTCTGTGACCATCTATTGGCCCAAAATCATATTCGGCACATTTCAGTCCTCAACCATATCCATAACATCATCTGCTACTGTTTATGTCATCACCCATACGAACACAATCATCCTCATTTAATTTCTCTGATCACCCATAAGCACAAAATCATCTTCAGCACATTTATATCATCGGCAATACTAACAAAATCACCTTCGTTACATTTATTCACACAGAAGCACAATAGCACCTTCATGACATTTGTCAGCACCAAGAAATGCAACATCATTTTTATCACATTTCTCTTATGATACATAGCGCAATATCAGCATCATTTCTCAAGCCACCCATAAACAGAGACTCATCTTAAGATCACACTTATCATCACCCAATAACACAAAATCAGTTTCATCATATTTATATCATCGCCAATAAGTACAAAACCAGCTTATTCACATTTTTGCCATCACTCATAATCAAAAATGCAACTTCATCCACACACAATAGCATGAATCAAAGTGTCGATCATAGTTTATGGCTTCATGCCAGTGTGTCAAACTTTGACAGTAATAATATTTTGTTAGCTGATTTACCTGTGCACTTAACTGGGCTTGCTTAGATAAGACAGTAATTGTAAATCACAGCTACCTTCTATCCTGTAATCTTGTTAGTCGAGTGCTTAAAATTCTTAAAGTGAAGTTCTCTGGCTGTCGGTATAAGATGTTTCTGGAATCCTTCTGCACATATCTTGAATATCAAAACTCGTCATCGTTACACAAGCGGATATAGAAAATGAGACACCCCCCCCCCCCCCACACACACCCTCAAGAAACCTAACAACATCCAAAGAAACCTAACAACATCCAAAAACAAAACAATTGAAAACAAAAATTGATGGAATGTTTAAAGTATTGCACCTGTCGGATTTTTTTTTGTCTTTTTAAAATTGTTGTGCGATAACTGACAAGCAAAGAGTTGTGCAAAAATCATCAATAATAGTCCTGGCAGTGATCATAAGTGATTGTTGATTTGAAACTTGAAGAACACGACGGGTTATTTTCGTTCGTGTGTGTGTGTGTACATTTACAAGAAAATTGTTTCGATTTATCTAAATCTACCCGAGATTCCTTTCTAGCATCTTCCAGAATTGCATTGACAGATAAATATACTACTATACTAAAATGAGAGGCGAATGTTTTCTTCCATTTATCAAATGAGAAGAATGTGCACTGATAAGCTAGGATTAGACGATTCAATATTCACAAATTCAGCTACGTCCATCAACTGTCTGGTCGTTAGCTTGATCGACTAAGGCTTGAATGACAGTTAATTTAACTTCTAACAGTGCTCCCTATATACTGAGCTGCCATGTCGCATTCAGAGCAGGTTTCATTGTACTTGTCCTCGACCCCAAGGCGAGTTAATATTGAAATATTCATCGTTCGTTCGCCTGTTCGTCATAAATTTAATTTTGCATCCACAACTTGTTTATGGAGTTTTCAAGAATTCTAATGACATTTAAGTTTTCTGACAGTTAAATTTGACTTTACAAAGGACGGTGGGTCTGAAATGTATTCTAAGAATAATTTGCAATCCATTGAATGTCCATTTTACAAATCTTTACTATCCAAATGCACTATACTAGGATCGGAAACAGAACCGTTTATTATCTACAACCACAAACTGCGTCCACACTGTGGTAATTGTCAACCTGAAATGCGCCAGTGATACAAATTTCAACTATATCACTTAAGGTTTCTTTTGTGTCGCATTTAAATCGATTTTGTCTTTCGTTTTAGTCATATTCTAAATTAAATTCCGTTACCAGAGTGAGTCAAGTCTAGACCTAATAATTGTTTGTGAGATTATTTTTTAAAAAAATACTTCTCAAGCTCTAAGCCAAACTCAGCTAAGGGCACAGACATCTGATTGGTTACTGTTCTTAACGTAACCAATGAAACGTCATAATTTGGAGCTGAGTCTGAATTCGAAAAGTTAGTTACTTTATGGTAGCTCATTTAATACCTCTATGATCTGGCTATGAGTAGTGGCGAACGGTATCCATGAACGAAACGAATAAGCTCAGTAACAATATGAAAGGACACAATCCGATCAAATAAGTTGTTACCAAAAATTCCAATTAGATTCTGTCAATCAAAATTTACGTGTGTTTCACTTAACTGTCAAATTAATAATACTTGTTGGAATGTCTTCGTTATATTTTTCTCCATACTATTATTTCATTGCCTTGATATTGTTGCGTAATTCTACTCTTGACATAACTGGAAATGGATATGCTAATAAAATTAATTTTTTATAAGGACATCAAATGCCTTGTGCAGATATCGCTTTTGTAGACCCAACTGATTGGAAACGTTAGACTTTGTACATGCTTGGTGCAAGGTGCATTGGAAACGCAACACAGTTGCAGCATCACAAATGTTCCCTGTTGTAAGGTCATCGGAACTTATAACCCAACATCTAATGGCCAAAAAAACCTCCCTGTAATAATATAGGTTAGTAGTCAATCGGTTCTTATGAAAGAAATTTATAATGTGTTTCTTCCCTTTGTTGTATATATAGAGTGGTTTAATTAATTGTTGGTTGACACACAAGATAGCCGTTGCCGTTGCAGGGCTTAACGCCATTTTTCAGCACACGATAGGCTATACATGACGGCCAGTATTATTGGTGGAGAAAGAACCCGGGAGAACCCAAGGAAAGAACCACCGACCCACGACAAGCTACTGGCAAGCTTTCTCACATAACTACATTAGCCGAATCTTAAACTCGAACCTACGCAGACAGAGGTGAGACGGGAGTGATCCGTAACGGAAAGCGCTTTAGACTACTCGGCCACTCGGGGCCCTTTGACATACAAGATAGTGTTTTCAATAGTGTATTTACATGTAAAAAGAAGACTGTCATATCGCCACAGGTTTTGCCACCTTATAAACTGTATAATAAATTATACATTTTTATTTCGCACTTCTTGGTTCTAGTAGGTTTAGATTTGTTTTAATTTTGTGATGGAATGTGATCCAAATATATTACCTTAAAGACCTAACATGTCTACTCACATACGAATTACGAATTATAACTTCAAAATATAAATGTACAAGATAAAAAAATGTCCCAGCTAAAATTAATAAGTATGTTTCTTAATGTGTGCACATTTCCCCCTATACTATGCACACAAATCTGAAAAAATATATGCTCTTTAACGGGACCCTAGAAAAGAATGTTACCAATACAGTTTATTCCATCAAAATGTAAACGCCCTTATTAGCCCAACGAGACTAGAAAATTACCAATACAGTTTATTCTTTTCAAAATGTGAACGCCCTTATTAGCCCAACGAGACTAGTGTTTCGTTATTCGTAATCCACATGCTTTTGATATTAAATTTTAAATTTCATTGGACCAATAACTGTAAAATTTATTGCAGATTCTAATAATCCGATGTGTTAGTATATTGCCACATCCTTTCTTTCTTAACCTTATACGACCTGGGTTATTAGAATCCGATAGGTTCAACTCTGGAACAATACAAACGTTTAGGAGCCTTTGCTGAGTGTGGTCTGATGAATTACAAGTAAATAATTCGAGTCATTTACTAGTACTTGATACTATTCAAAAACAGTATTCCCCTGTTATGAACTGATTAGAAATAATGTACTTTGTCTGATGATTTTAAGTTATAAATCATCTTGTTTTTACATATGACACGAGTGTACAATATCTAGGGTGACTTGCACTTGATGCTTTCAATATCGTGTAAAGATTACACAGGTACTATCCTTCAAGAATAAGACTGTTTACTTTATCAAATTTGGCAAGGAGAAACGATAAAACAAGCACGGGAAACAATTTTAAATCCTACTTTATCGTGTATCACACATGTTGAATTCCATTTCCTGAGTTGCTACACGTGTCTTTGGATGCGTTTCAAGCAAGTTACTTTATGAAACTCATCAATAAGCTAATGTAGATTTATTGGCCAAAGCTATTGCCATTCATCATGCTGATCAAACTGGGGGTATGTTTTAGTTAATTTCCTTTAAAACGTTTGGTTATTTTTATAGGCAAATTGTCAGAGCATGGAACGTTGTACTATGTCTGGAGTCAACACAATCATTTGTTTTGCTTCATGGATTTAGAATGTGTAATCGAAAGTAATTTCATCAATGTATATCCATGGAAACAGAATGTGTATAAGAAACTAGAACTAGAAATCAAAATATAATGTCGATATATGCACTCTGTTGACAGCATGGTCTAGCAATAAATATGTTAGAGAAAGGATCAAACCATGTGCTAACTTAAAAATGTCACATTGCTCACTTACTCATTTGTCATGCTGTATGTATTCCCAAATAAGTCCAATTTATTTAATTAATAATTCGTTTATTAAGTAATAGGGAAATTAACACTAGGGAAATGTTTCGATGACCAAGCGGTGTTAGCTCGTACAATCAGTAACTTGGGAACTAATTACCCGTGCATATGAAACAGTAACATTTACCTTGTACACACCCGGATTATTTTGTTCTTCCTACATCGTCATCAAATTTGCATGAAGTATTTTCACAAAACATGCACATAAATCGTTTCGACGTCTTAGACTTGGGAGCATATATATCATTGTTCAATAAAACATTAAAGGAAGGATGTAGTTTTTGCTGCAACATTGATTTTTTAATAGCAAAAGCGTAGGTTTCTGGAGTTATTCGATGAGATTGCCTGCCCTTCTTAAACTTCAACTGTTCTGAAAACAATTGGTTTCATTGTAGTTTAAGTTTTGATTGAGGCAAGACATTATTTGACGTGAAAATTACCTACGTGCACAAATCTCTCTCTTCCTGTTACATAGCTGCTTTGTTACGTACGTTTGCAAGCCTCAATCTCTACTCGTTGCGTTTCAGCTTAATTACATACGTGTATAAACCGAATTTTCTTCCCGCTACGTGCCTACTTTGTTAAGTACGTCTGCAAACACCATTCTCTCCAGGTAAGTGCTTCCTTATTTACAGTGCTTGCAACGAATATTATATTGATGGTTGCTAACAAAAAGTGCAAACACTTAATTTGTTGAAGCAACCTTTCTGTTCACAGTACTCAAGTATAATTATTTATTTGCAACATATCCTATTTGAAAATATACAGAAAGGAGGCAGTGAATGTTTGTGTGTGTGTGTGTCTGTGTATTTGTCTGTACGTGTGTGTATGTGTATGTGTTTTGATATTTTACGTAGCTCTAACACTTTTAGTCATATCATTACGATGTCTGGAGGGTGGCAGTTTATATGTATGTATGTATGTATGTATGTATGTATGTATGTATGTATGTATGTATGTATGTATGTATGTATGTATGTATGTATGTATGTATGTATGTATGTATGTATGAACGTTATTTATTGTGAACCGATTATTTTTGTTTTCAATTCAGACCTGTCTTGATTTTTAATACGATTAGTCAAAATGTGCTCTTATAAGCACACATCTTAAAACCTTTATAGTTTGTTCCTGAAAGACAAGTATGAATTGTATAAATTAATATACTGATGCAGCTGTTTGTGAACTAAACGGCATGCATGCCAGGTCTAAACGTTGTGCTCAATCCAGGAAATTGCAAATCTTTATTCAACAATCTTAACAGAGTTGTTGAACTTCAACAACTCAACAGTTTGAATATAGTATAATGAAAATCTCTCTCTCTCTCTCTCTCTCTCTCTCTCTCTCTCTCTCTCTCTCTCTGATTCAACCAATCTGGGTATGTGGGAAAACTTGTCAGTAGCTTTTCTCGTGGGTTTTTTCTGGGTTTTTCCCTTTGTTCTTCCTCCACCACTAATACTGTCCGCCATGTATAGCCTATCTTGTTCTGAAACATGGCATTAAATCCTACTACAACAACAACAACAGCATAATAATGGCAATTAGGTTTAATACCAATGGAGATGGCTATTATTCGGTATTAGTGTTATAATGCATACGTTTGACATGTATTTCTGTATGCACCTGTTGACACCCATGAAACCTAGTTATTTTATTTTTTGCGAGAGTCGCTGTAAAAATGTAGTATGTAGTCATCTTTCATTCATAGTATGGCAGCCATGTGTGACTATGCACCAGTTGCTCTGAAGTCTTGATGGTCTACCTGAATAACGTTTTAACTATACATACAATAGTATGTTCAGTGTTACCTGATTAAAACGTGTGTGAAAGTCACATTTGATATTTATGCGATATGTTTTTATTTTAGGCTTATTTTACTTTTTATGTTTGCTAACCTATCCTATTTTGACGTTTATAAACTGAAATATGTATTGCAAACATTTTATTTTCACTAAACGGTTGCTTATTAAACACAATTTAAACCATGATTTGGGGTTGTCTCCCGTGTTCTAACTGATTCTGTATGGGCCATACAGTCATAAGTCTCCATTGTTGTAACTGCTTCTGTATCGGCCATTCTGTCATAAGTCTCCAGTGTTGTAACTGCTTTTGAATTATATATCGATCATGCATCTAAAACGTTTGAAACGGACATGTTTCATGTAATGCTATGATTAAGTATTAAGATTCAATATTTTGTATCCACCATCTTCTCGTTTCATAGGTCGTTCTGGCCAAACTTTAAAATAATAGATCGTTCACAATATGCTTTTATTGATCATACATACCTTGGTATTATAGACAGTCCATTCTTTGAAATTATAGTCGGTACATATTTTTGGTATTATAGACAGTCCATTATTTGAAATTACAGTCGGTACATATTTTTGGTATTATAGACAGTCCATTCTTTGAAATTATAGTCGGTACATATTTTTGGTATTATAGACAGTCCATTCTTTGAAATTATAGTCGGTACATATATTGGTATTATAGACAGTCCATTCTTTGAAATTACAGTCGGTACATATTTTTGGTATTATAGACAGTCCATTCTTTGAAATTATAGTCGGTACATATTTTTGGTATTATAGACAGTCCATTCTTTGAAATTATAGCCGGTACATATATTGGTATTATAGACAGTCCATTCTTTGAAATTACAGTCGGTACATATATTGGTATTATAGACAGTCCATTCTTTGAAATTACAGTCGGTACTTATATTGGTATTATAGACAGTCCATTCTTTGAAATTACAGTCGGTACATATTTTTGGTATTATAAACAGTCCATTCTTTGAAATTCTAGTCGGTACATATTTTTGGTATTATAGACAGTCCATTCTTTGAAATTATTGTCGGTACATATTTTTGGTATTATAGACAGTCCATTCTTTGAAATTATAGCCGGTACATATATTGGTATTATAGACAGTCCATTCGTTGAAATTATAGTCGGTACATATTTTTGGTATTATAGACAGTCCATTCTTTTGAAATTATAGTCGGTACATATTTTTGGTATTATAGACAGTCCATTTAATGTAATGCTATGATTAAGTATTAAGATTCAATATTTTGTATCCACCATCTTCTCGTTTCATAGGCCGTTCTGGCCAAACTTTAAAATAATAGATCGTTCATAATATGCTTTTATTGATCGTACATACCTTGGTATTATAGACAGTCCATTCTTTGGAATTATAGTCGGTACATATTTTTGTAATTATAGACAGTCCATTCTTTGAAATTACAGTCGGTACATATTTTTGGTATTATAGACAGTCCATTCTTTGAAATTATAGCCGGTACATATTTTTGGTATTATAGACAGTCCATACATTAATGCATACATTGGTATTATAGATAGTCCATACATTGGTAGTTTAGACAGTCCATACATTGGTATTATAGACAGTCCATACATTAATACATACATTGGTATTATAGATAGTCCATACATTGGTAGTTTAGACAGTCCATACATTAATACATACATTGGTATTATAGATAGTCCATACATTGGTAGTTTAGACAGTCCATACATTGGTATTATATACAGTCCATACATTAATTCATACATTGGTATTATAGACAGTACATACATTAATGCATACATTGGTATTATAGACAGTCCATACATTGGTAGTATTGACGGTCAAAACATATATATGATAAATAGCACATACTTTGGTATTATTGACCTTTCATGTTGATATTATAGACAGTCAATACACTGGTATTATGGATAATACAAACATTGGTATCATAGAGAGTCTATATTTTTTAATCATAGACAGTCCATACTTTGTAATTATAGACAGTCCATGATTTGGCATAATTGACCGGCCATACTTTGGTATTTAGACAGTCGGTACAATGGTATCATAGACTGTCCATACACTGGTAATATAGACAGTCCAAACACAGGTATCATAGACAGTCCATACACTGATATTATATACAGTCCATACATTGTTATTATAGACAGTCTATACCTTGGCATTATAGGGTACATACTTTGATGTTATAGAGAGATTTTAATTTGGTATTATAGACAGTCCATACCATGGTCTATAAATTGGCATTTTTGACAGTCCACACTTGGTATTGCAGAAGTCCATACCTTGGTATTATAGACGGTCTATGCATTGGTATTATAGACGGTCTATGCATTGGTATTATAGACGGTCTATGCATGGGTATTATAGACGGTCTATGCATGGGTATTATAGACGGTCTATGCATGGGTATTATAGACGGTCTATGCATGGGTATTATAGACAGTCCCTACCATGGTATTACAGACAGTTCATACCTTGATATTATAGAGAGTACGTCCATTGGTATTACAGACAGTTCATGCCATGGTATTACAGACAGTCCATGCCATGGTATTACAGACTGTCCATGCCATGGTATTACAGACTGTCCATGCCATGGTATTACAGACTGTCCATGCCATGGTATTCCAGACAGTCCATGCCATGGTATTACAGACAGTCCACGCCATGGTATTACAGACAGTCCACGCCATGGTATTACAGACAGTCCAAGCCATGGTATTACAGAGAGTCCAAGCCATCGTATTACAGACTGTCCATGCCATGGTATTACAGACTGTCCACGCCATGGTATTACAGACCGTCCACGCCATGGTATTACAGACCGTCCACGCCATGGTATTACAGACGGGCCATGCCATGGTATTACAGACGGGCCACGCCATGGTATTACAGACGGGCCACACCATGGTATTACAGACGGGCCATACCATGGTATTACAGACGGGCCATACCATGGTATTACAGAAGGCCATACCATGGTATTACAGACGGGCCAATCCTTCGTATTACAGACGGGCCAATCCATGGTATTACAGACGGGCCATACCATGGTATTACAGAATGTCCATGCCATGGTATTACAGACGGTCCATGCCACGGCATTACAGACGGTCCATGCCATGGCATTACAGACAGTCCACACCATGGTATTACAGACGGTCCACACCATGGTATAACAGACGGTTCATACCATGGTATTACAGACGGTTCATACCATGGTATTACAGACGGTTCATACCATGGTATTACAGACGATTCATACCATGGTATTACAGACAGTTATACCATGGTATTACAGACAGTCCATAACATGGTATTACAGACAGTCGTACCATGGTATTACACAGTTCATACCATGGTATTACAGACAGTCATACCATGGTATTACAAACAGTCCATACCATGGTATTACAGACAGTTCATACCATGGTATTACAGACAGTTCATACCATGATACTACGGTATTACAGACAGTCATACCATGGTATTAGAGAGAGTCCATACCATGATAATACAGACAGTCCATACCATGGTCTTACATACAGCCCATACCATGATATTACATACAGTACATACCATGGTATTACGAACAGTTCATACCATGGTATTACATACAGTTCATACCATGGTATTACAGACAGTCCATACCATGGTATTACAGACAGTCCATACCATGGTATTACAGACAGTCGTACCATGGTATTACACAGTTCATACCATGGTATTACAGACAGTCATACCATGGTATTACAGACAGTCATACCATGGTATTACAGACAGTCCATACCATGGTATTACAGGCATTCATACCATGGCATTACAGGCAGTCATACCATGGTATTACAGCCAGTCATACCATGGTATTACAGCCAGTCATACCATGGTATTACAGACAGTCACACCATGGTATTACAGACAGTCACACCATGGTATTACAGACAGTCACACCATGGTATTACAGACAGTCATACCATGGTATTACAGACAGTCATACCATGGTATTACAGACAGTCATACCATGGTATTACAGACAGTCATACCATGGCATTACAGACAGTCATACCATGGTATTACAGACAGTCATACCATGGTATTACAGACAGTCATACCATGGTATTACAGACAGTCATACCATGGTATTACAGACAGTCATACCATGGTATTACAGACAGTCATACCATGGTGTTACATACAGTCATACCATGGTATTACAGACATTCATACCATGGTATTATAGACAGTCATACCATGGTATTACAGACAGTCATACCATGGTATTACAGACAGTCCATACCATGGTAATACAGACAGTCATACCATGGTAATACAGTCAGTTATACCATGGTATTACAGACAGTCATACCATGGTATTTCAGACAGTCCATAACATGGTTATACAGACAGTCCATAACATGGTAATACAGACAGTCATACCATGATAATACATTCAGTCATACCATGGTATTACAGACAGTTCATACCATGGTATTTCAGACAGTCCATACCATGGTATTACAGACAGTCCATACCATGGTATTACAGACAGTCATACAATTATACCATGGTATTACAGGCAGTCATACCATGGTATTACAGGCAGTCATACCATGGTATTACAGACAGTCATACCATGGTATTACAGACAGTCATACCATGGTATTATAGACAGTCATACCATGGTATTACAGACAGTCCATAACATGGCATTACAGACAGTCATACCATGGTACTACAGACAGTCCGTACCATGATATTACAGACAGTTCATACCATGGTATTACAGAGAGTCATACCAAGGAATTACAGTCATACCACGGAATTACAGACAGTTCATAACATGGTATTACAGACAGTCATACCATGGTATTACAGACAGTTCATACCATGGTATTACAGACAGTCCATAACATGGTATTACAAACAGTCCAGACAGTCATACTATGGTATTACAGACAGTCATACCATGGTATTACTAACAGTAATACCATGGTATTTCAGATAGTCCGTAACATGGTATTTCAGACAGTCCATAACATGGTATTTCAGACAGTCTATAACATGGTATTACAGACAGTCATACCGTGGTATTACAGACAGTCATACCATGGTATTACAGACAGTTCATACCATGGTATTACAGTCATACAATGGTATTACAGACAGTCCATACTATGATATTACAGACAGTCCATACCATGATATTACAGAGTCTATGCCATGGTAGTACAGACAGTTCATACCATGGTATTACAGACAGTCATACCATGGTATTACAGACAGTCATACCATGATATTACAGACAGTCATACCTTGGTATTACAGACAGTTCATGTCATGGTTTTACAGACAGTTTATACCATGGTATTACAGACAGTTCATAACATGGTATTACAGACAGTCATACCATGGTATTACAGACAGTCATACCATGGTATTACAGACAGTCATACCATGGTATTACAGACAGTCCATACCTTGATATTATAGAGATTATGTCCATTGGTATTATAGATTGCCGATACATTGGTAATATAGACAGTCAATACATTGGTTTTATAGAGAGTCCATACAGTCCATAGAGTTCACACATTGGCATTATAATCAGTCCATACAATGGTATTATAGACAGTCCATAAGAGACAGGATATACACTGATATTAAAGACAGTCCATACCATGGTATTACAAACAGCCCTTACCTTGGTATAATACAGAGTCCATAGCTTGGTATTATATACAATGTTCCTTCTAATGTGCGCGGCAGTTCATTAGCAAATGCCGAGTAGCAGTTAAAAAATTGACAGCTCATACACTGGTATCATGGACAGTCCATTCAGGTATTATAAATAGTCCATATACTGATAATATAGTCATTATATACATTGGTAGTATAATCAGTCCAAACACTGGTATTAAAGACAGCCCATACATTGGTATTTAAGACAGCCCATACATTGGTATTAAGGACAGTCCATACATTGGTAATATAGACAGCCCATGCTCTGGAATTATAGACAGTCCATACTTTGGTGCTATAGACAGTCCATACTTTGGTGTTATAGACAGATCATACACTCTTATTATAGACAGTCCATACTTTGGTATATATACCATTCACACTTTGGTATATATATCATCCACACTTTGGTACATACACCGTCCACAATTTGGTATATATATATATATATATATATATATATATATATATATATATATATATATATATATATATATATATATATATATATTGTCAACTTCCTGCAAGAAATATTGACTATCTCTAAAAAGGGAATGATATCGTATTTAATTGTAACACAAATAGTTGTTAATAAGCGCAGATTAAACCCTACAAATCTCACATTATCTGATACCTGAATTTAATTTTTAATCACATTTACCTCCTTATGTCGTACGAAAAGGTCAGTTTCATATTTCTCAAAGCCCACCTGTAGTCGATTTAATTTAAATTTCCGGTGCTTATCGCATAATCAATTCGAATTATTAAATAAATCAAGAAAACATTAGATGTCAGTCATTAAATATTTTAGACATACAAGGCGCAAAATAAAATCAATTTACCTAAATAACCTGCCCTGTACAACTGAAACAAATAAGCAAAAAGAGAAGGAAAAAAAAAACGAGCAATTACCGCTTTTATTCGCCTATTGGACGTTTCAAACTTCAAACAACAAAGATCCTCCTCTGACGTAATATGATGCATCTGCATATCAAGAAAAAGCTTTATTTTTGTTTGACTGATTACGTCACACAAACTGTGCAAATCTAGATCTGCCAGCTCATTATGCGAGTGCAGAGTTGGGTCTGTTCGTTTGCAGACTGACTCGGCTCATAAGAGAGTAAATACGGTAAGCGTACAAAACTTTGGCAGGTATGATGATGACGTTAACAATGATGATTACTTCATGACGCACGTGCCAGTTCGTACAGTATTACATTCGATAATTAAGTTGTTAAAGATGACAAGGTTCACGCTTTTGTAAATATTTTAACTAGCAAAATTACTGGGATATTGATACGTTTGAAAATTTATGAAAAACAAAATAATAAAAAATGCACCACACCTACCTTGTTTTCATCGAAGACGTTAAAAACGAACTCAGCAAATTTACTTGGATCCCCGAAAGGAAAAAACTGTTTGTAGATCTTCGTGAAACCCTGGAAATATAGATTACGACATTGTCACTGTGTGGTACGTTTTGTTTCCTAAACATCGGACATTTTTTTTCCTTTTAAACAGCTACAGACAAAACTGTGGTCGAAATTAGTTTAAAATCTTTTATTTTTGACTAACACGAATGGCTATTGATACAGATGGGTCAATTTAGTTAAGTTCCAAAGTAATTATTGTCGCGTCTTTTTCCGGCTGAACACAAACCGTTTATAACATTACATAATTCATGACGTGCAAGACACTGATATTTATTATTTTTAATTTTATTTAAATGGTGGGAACAATCATGTGAATGAGAAATTCAATTTATTAATGGATTTTGCCAGATTTTATTGTTCGCTTTGTGCATGTTTTAAACATATAAACACTAATTATCACCCAGGAATGTATTCATTATATATCGATTGCTGCCATTTCGTATCTGGCCATTTTTAGTGTTGTTATTAATTACTGACATTAAAAGGAACTTTCTTTGACAGAGTGATAATAGATCGAGTGACAAGATTACTTGTTTATTCTTGTGGGAGTAGTTATCTCCGATCCGAAAATATTGCAAAAACAGCATTTTCATAGGGATCAATGAAATATCTATAAAATTAATTTGCTAGTGAAAGTAAATAATTTTCTTTAAAATCCTTCTAATGATAATATACGTCAGAATTGAATGAAAACATTAGCAATCAACAAACCGATGATTGATTTGCACTTGATTTGTTTGTTTGTTTGATTAGGATTTTTAACGTAGCTTTAACAATTTTTCAGTCATATCGCTACGATGTCTGCAGTGAGGCAGTTTATAGTGATGTCTAGCACTGAGACATCATGCCGCAGACATGTAGCATGATGTCTCACCCAGTCACATTATCCTGATACCAGGCCGACCAGTCCTAACACTAACCTCTTTATGCTGAGCGTCAAGCGAGGCAGCTGTTAGTACCATTTTTGTAAGTCTTTGGTATGACTCGGCCGGGGATCGAACCGACGACCTCCCGCTTCCGGGGCGGACGCTCTACCAGATTTGCACTTGACACCAGTTATATATTTCTGTGGATTCACACCTACTATATACTTTACAGACTTCACACCAGCCATATATCTCACGGGCTTTACACCTACCATATACTTTACAGACTTCACACCAGCCATATACCTCACGGGCTTTACACCAACCCATATACTTTACAAACTTCACACCAGCCATATACCTCACGGGCTTTACACCTACCATATACTTTACAGACTTCACACCAGCCATATACCTCACGGGCTTTACACCAACCATATACTTTACAGACTTCACACCAGCCATATACCTCACGGGCTTTACACCTACCATATACTTTACAGACTTCACACCAGCCATATACCTCACGAGCTTTACACCTACCATATACTTTACAGACTTCACACCAGCCATATACCTCACGGGCTTTACACCTACCATATACTTTACAGACTTCACACCAGCCATATACCTCACGGGCTTTACACCTACCATATACTTTACAGACTTCACACCAGCCATATACCTCACGGGCTTTACACCAACCATATACTTTACAGACTTCACACCAGCCATATACCTCACGGGCTTTACACCTACCATATACTTTACAGACTTCACACCAGCCATATACCTCACGGGCTTTACACCTACCATATACTTTACAGACTTCACACCAGCCATATACCTCACGGGCTTTACACCTACCATATACTTTACAGACTTCACACCAGCCATATACCTCACGGGCTTTACACCTACCATATACTTTACAGACTTCACACCAGCCATATACCTCACGGGCTTTACACCTACCATATACTTTACAGACTTCACACCAGCCATATACCTCACGGGCTTTACACCTACCATATACTTTACAGACTTCACACCAGCCATATACCTCACGGGCTTTACACCTACCATATACTTTACAGACTTCACACCAGCCATATACCTCACGGGCTTTACACCAACCATATACTTTACAGACTTCACACCAGCCATATACCTCACGGGCTTTACACCTACCATATACTTTACAGACTTCACACCAGCCATATTCCTCACGGGCTTTACACCTACCATATACTTTACAGACTTCACACCAGCCATATATCTCACGGGCTTACACATACAATATACCTTATGAACTTTTAAATCAACCATATTCCTCACGGGATTCGCGCCAACCAGATATACCTCACGGGCTTTACACCAACCACACACGTCACGGAATTCAGACCAGCTATATACCTCGCTTGCTTTGCACCAACCACATAACTCACAGACTTCATACGAACTATATACCTCACGGGCTTCACATCCACCGCACACCTCACGGAATTCAGACCAACTATATACCTCGTTCGCTTTGCACCAACCACATACCTCACGGACTTCATACCAACAATGTACTTTACGGGATTTAGACCATCCATATACCTCATGGGATTCACACCAACTATATACATCGGGGCTTTACTCAAAAATGTACCTCGTGGGATTCACACCAGCGATATACCTCACTGGCTTTACACCAACCATATACTTCACAGACTTCACATCACCATATATCTCATTGGATTAACACCAATCATATACACCTCTAACAATCCATATAATTCAGGGACTTCGCATCCCTGATAAATTGTATGTATTTGCATTTAATCAACCTTAAAAAAACCCAACATTTGTAGATTGGCAAACCGAAGTCTTGCCTTCCTTGATATTAATCAGAATTACCTATTACCAGTCGCTGATAAATGTGTCACAGTTTTCTTTGATGAAAGCACGGGAATTCGTGTCATGTAATGCATCATGCTATCTGGACACTTTACACCTACAGCCAATCACTACAGTTTAAAGGGGGCTTATCAGCCAATCACTACAGTTTAAAGGGGGCGTATCAGCCAATCACTAGTTTAAAGGGGGGCGTATCAGCCAATCACTACAGTTTAAAGGGGGCGTATCAGCCAATCACTACAGTTTAAAGGGGGCGTATCAGCCAATCACTACAGTTTAAAGGGGGCGTATCAGCCAATCACTACAGTTTAAAGGGGGCGTATCAGCCAATCACTACAGTCTAAAGGGGGCGTATCAGCCAATCACTACAGTCTAAAGGGGGCGTATCAGCCAATCACTACAGTTTAAAGGGGGCTTATCAGCCAATCACTACTGTAGTTTAGAGAGGGCATATCCCAAGATTTAGAAAAACCGGTGTCAGAATAGCATCGAGCCCAAAACGATTTGGAGAACACAGTTTAAATATTAGCTTATCAGTGTCACAGTCGTTACCGTTGTCGTCATTGTCATCATTATGAACGTGTAACATGTCAATCTATTACACGTAAGTCAATATATGTGCAGGCACACTTGGCTGCCTTCTGGAATTTCCCTTGGAATATTACGGACTTGACCAGTTTAGACCCGAAGACAGTTGCATTACCAGGTGTTTTCGATTGTTTCCAGTGA
>JARLTB010000200.1:2665000-2882500 GCA_030141615.1 Unio pictorum
CCTTAACCCACAGCATTGCTCCTTGCGTACGATCCGCGTTGGAGACGTAATAAATATTATGACACGAGGCTTGTTTATTGTGCCATCAACACTACGTCTATCGACATAAATAGGCTGCGAAGCGTCCAGTCACACCTTAAAATAGAGGAAAAGAATCACATTTATATTATCAAAACTCATTAAACCCGAAGAGATGAATGGTTGGTACCATGATCTGCCAGTCTTCAACTAAAGCCTGATTTAAATACAATGTTTGAGGCCTCAAAGACTCCTACAGTAACTGGGCAGCATTGTCAAGAACCATTTGTTCACCATATTAATCATTGCTGTATTAATCGAATATCTAAAAGGCAGTGGCAGTATTTTGATAATCGCCTTTTTCTGTGCAACAACAGGAACTGTACTACAATTAAGACACCACTAACAACTAGACCTGAACTAGCTTAATCAGGTATTCAGCTAATCATGTCGATGAAACAAGACCTCGCATTTTTCATATGCCCATAAACCAAGCAGTTCCAGTTCTCTGCATTGCGACATATCGTGGTTCCCATGTTGTCTCTGTAATTCCTAGCATAGTCTTTCTAAGGCACTTTACTCTCCGATATATCAGCTGTTAACGTAATGAAAAAAAATCGTAATAAACTCAGATAAGTGATACCTCCACTTGCATAAATGTGTTGGAACTTTTCATGTATTGAATTCAAATGGAGATGAATGCATTATTTGCATTTCGAACTGTGACAAGACTTACACGTTTGGCTGGATGACGACATTAAAGCAGACATATAGGTACAGTTTGCCGGTCTAGATAACTGATGTTTACATTAGTTCTCATAAATCAATGTTTCGAAAGATCTGTTATGAACGTGAATATCTTTTTAAATCAAATTGAAAATGTGCCGAGGCAAGCCTCCGATTGACCGGTTAAATGAATTTTAGTAGATGTAGAGAAGAAGTAACAAGCTTTACTCTGAATATCACGCATCCGCTAGAAGACGAATCTCTGTGTGGGTAGATATTTGTGTCAGTTGCCCCGGTTTTGTGTTCAAAAAACATTTCAGAATCGTTGATATTCTTTCTCCGTTGTCCTGTTTTCGTGTTTAAAACAATAAAGAGCATATACCTTCCTATTAACCTAGTTACACAGCAGTGGCACAAGGGTAGAGAACACAGAAGCAGTCATAAAAATCCAATGGAAGACTGAGCAAAAAATGAAGTATTTCAACCATTTTTACGATTCCGTACATGGTGCTGCATATGAATAATTATTATTGTCTCCAAATATGAAATATCCATCAAGAGAGCGTAATGATACAATGATACAAGAACGATATCAGGAATACAACAAGATTGTATCAGGCTACCATCAAGCATCAATCTGATTTGGTTTGCGTTGTGCGGTTTTGATGCCATTGTTCAGCACATGATAGGCCGTACGTGGATAACAATATATCTGGTGATGGAAGAAATTGGAAAATATCCTAGAAAAACCGCCGACCGACGGGAATCTACTAGCAATCTTTCTTGCCTACCACCCATGGTCGATCTGAGACTAACTCACCCTGAGAGATGTGCGATGTGTGAATGATATATAAAGGTATCATCGATATGAATTAAGGATCTTTATATATTTGATATAATAAGCAATTATTTCTTTGATTAATAAAGCACAAATTCTAAAAAGGGTCTCTAGTCATCGTATCTCATGAGTTTCAACCACATAACCTATAAGCGAAAGCAATTTAGATCAGAACCCAGTGTTATTTTACAACAATTACGATGTTCACAGTAGGAAAGTTTGGAATTCTTACAAAATAACTAGCTAATATAAAATCATTGATTAACCAGACGCAAATATTTCGATTTGAATCGTTATCGAAGTGATGTATGTTCCTTTCTTTCTCAAAACTCTCGACCGTGTCATAGAGATAATACAACTAGTCGAAAACTATGAGAAAAAAAATGAAAATGAAAAGTTCGACCAGCAACGTGGAATGAATTGCCCATTGAAATTAGACTAAAAAAGACAGAGTGACCCCTTTTAAGAGTCTCTTAATAATGTTTCCACCATAAATATTTTCAGCATTTTGTATGTTTTCTAATTTCATGGTGTTTGTTTTTTATTTGTGTAGTCATATCATTATAGATGTTGTAAAGCGCTGAGAGCTTCTAAAGATTAGGCGCTATACAAAGTCCTCAATATTATTATTATTATTATTATTATTAATTATTATTATTATTATTATTATTATTATTATTATTATTATTAATAGTAGTAGTAGTAGTACTAGTAGTAGTAGTAGTAGTAGTAAATATTATTTTTGTCAAAAGGAAAGCGAGTTTAAGTCAGATGCTAAAATGCCCCATCACCCCCAGCTGAATCAAACGTGACATTTTCAATGTAAATCCTGCCTTCGTGGGTTGACACAACGTAACATGGTCAAACCCATGTTTAAAGTTTTCTTTAGCTCCATGCTAAAATGCAATACGAACATATATAAGGTAGTGTTGGCTGTACACAAGTCATACCAAAACTGAGCATTTAAATAAAGACAAGAAAACATCATTGAAACTTAATGGATCGAACATAACAACTCATTAGTAAAGAACATGCTTAAGTTTGTCCCAGCAAAAGTGGTGCATCCATTTATACTTTTATTTGTTACATTTACACACACTTGGCTTTCTAATTACACTAAATTCGTTTTTTGATTAACGCAGAAGTCAGTAATTTCATTTTATAAATAACGGAAGACGATGAATTCCAGTGCAGTTAAAAATGTTAGTAAAAAAGAAATGTTTACTATGAGTCTGCAAAATATGTTTGGAATAAGCGATTGTATTGTGACAGTAACAACGTTTGGCACTGACAGTAAATGGTTGTTTGGTATATGACAGGAACAGGTTGGATGCTCAGGATCAGATAAATGACGTCTAGATTTCGGAAGTTAATGATTTGAGCGGCATTCTGACAGTGAATTCTCCTACTCCATGACAAGCATTTCAGTTGTGTTTATCACTTTTTACAATACGAGTTTAGAACACTAGGGAAACATATTTAATAAAACTACTCTAGCCATGTGTTTGATAAACGTACACCAGATGTGTGTGCGTGTGTGTGTGTTTAGTATTTTTAACGTAGCTTTAAAAAAATTCAGTCATATCGCTACAACGTCTGCATGTGGTAGATTATAGTGTGTCTAGCACTGGGGCATCATGCTGCATACACGTAGAATAATGTCCCACCCAGTCAAATTATCGTGACTCCATGACAGCCAGTCCTAACACTAACCTCTGAATGCTTTATTTATACAAAATGCGTGTGCTTACATACAAAATCCAAATATATATATGTACATGATGACAGTCGTTATATGTAGTTATAAACGTTTAAATCAGCTCTCACCAGTTTCAATGTATGAATACATTGATTATACAAATGTGAGAACAAAAATTACAATTTTAGCTGGAACAACACACAATGTCTAACAGAATTGGATGCGAAATAAGACAATGCTACATTTGACTGCCACATCGACAATGTATGACAAAGCTCGAATCAAGGAACAAAATTAACGTACCCTATTTATCAAGCATGGAGTAACCTACGTATCAAGCATGCAATAACCACTCCAGTTGCATAGTGGTTAGAACGTTAGCTGGTGATGCGGGAGATCGTGGGTTCGATCCAAGCCGAGTCACACAATAAGTCATTGTATAGACTTATAAAAATGGTAATAACAACTGCCTCGTTAGGCGTTCAGTATTAAGAGGTTAGTGTTAGGACTGGTCGGCCTGGTGTCAGTATAATGTGACTGAGTAGGACATCATGCTACATGACTACGGCATGATGCCACAGTGGTAGACATAACTGTAAATAGCCACATTGCATACATTGTAGCGAAAAGACTGAATAATTGTTAAAGCTACGTTAAAAATCCAAATCTCATCACACATCAAGCACGATGTAAAGAATAAAGATTAATTATTAACATTTATTTTCAACTGGTGATAAGATGAAACTATAAGAGAGATGCAACCGACACTGCAAAATAAAATGATGTGCACCAGTAACAAAAGCAATCATTTTTAATTCGTAGGAGATAGAACCACAAATTAAAAGCACACAGTAAGCATAAACACACTGGTGAGGTGACTAATTACGAGTCAGTAAAATACAGTCAGGAAGGCTGGACGTGTCAATCAATTCAATGGGAATTGTACTAGAACCAAGATAAACACATTTGGTAAAGCTGTTTGCGTAATACAACTATATACATGGAAATATCATATAAATATAGTCCCATAACAATGATTGTTCCATAATACGAGAAATAATATCAGTCAAATGACATATTTGGGGTACTTCTTTATGACAGAGATGAACACTTGTGAAACTTGCCAAACAAAACTCAAAGGCCGGTCTTAGTCATGTGAGCGAAATGTGTAAGATAAGAACATGAAGCAACTGCATATCTGTTGAAGTACTAAAAATATACCGATTTGTACCACGTTGTACTATTTATAACAGAAGATACACAGGAATAGAAACCTCTTCTTATTGCAGGATAGTATCTGTCAAACATGCAATGAGCGTGAGTGGTAGGAATTTATATCCAATGATGCGGTTACCATTGTTCCGACTATCTGTGTAAACATGCCAACTTGTGCAATGACGTACTAATCAGCATTCCACTTCAATATTAACGTCATATCGTATGAGAAAAAAAATCTGTTCAGAGAAAAAATATCATACTCAAGCGTATGGACGTTTTTCTATGAAAAAAAATCGTAACATCGTGTATGGGGCCAGTTGGGGAGAATACATACTTTCTGTAATCTCTTTTAAATTTACGTTATACATGTAACGATTTTTAACATATAATGTCCGGAATAAAATGGTGACGGTTTAATATTCGATATATAATGAGATCCGTTTTAATATCCACCCCATTATAAAAGGGTGACACGGTTCCGGACAAGACACTAAAGAGGTGGAGTGAAGAAGGGAGCACTGTTGTGGTGCTGTGTTTAATATTCGGTATATAACGTGCTATTTATGAATAGTCATCTCATAATAAAACACAAAATGGAATTTAGCGATCTTCAATTTATTTAAGGTGGCTGCGTTTATTGATCAAATTATCTATACCATGAACAAATTAAATACAAGCTTTTAACTTAAGTCGCCCTTAAGTAACATATTATTCCAATTGTACAATGTAATTGTAGAAATGACTTTAACTATAAAAATACCCTGAAATTTGCAGCATAATAGTTATCATCAGTTTATATTTGTAATAAACTATAACATGCTTTACCAACAACAAAAAATACCAGCACAACTACAATAACAAAACCCAAACAACAAAACGTAATATGTTCTATTCTTTTCCAGTTTCGTCAATCATCCATAATCATCACTGAAGGGCTGATAAAGTAGCTGCAGCATTTCTACTGTGTAAAGGTATGCATGTTCACTTTCCGAAAATTCGTTATCATAAATCGGATTCGAATCTAAAAGGAGACCAATACAAAAATACACGCCATATTCATTATTAAAGCAAACCTGATAATAACATAAGAACTTTCTGAGAGAAAACAAACATAATTTCTCAGTCTGAATTTTAGCACGCATGCGACATTAGTGGAAAGGTTGAGTTAAAGAAGACTTTGTTCCTTATAACATTCCAGAAAATAACCACGGAAAAGATGGGGTTTCGTTCGACTACTTTGAGAGAAAACTGTTTGTTTCAAACATTAATGCATATAGATAGTTTCTTATTCTTGTTTAAAGATTCATACGCTGTACAATTTCTTTGATACCAATTATCAGAGATTTAACCAGTAATTATCCTGCTATACGTCGTTATCTGCCAACTTAAATCACTAATTACCCTGCTCTACGTCATTATCTGACTTAGCTCGTAATTATCCGGCAATACTTTATAATCTGTCTTAACTTGTATCAGTAATTATCATGCTATTCGGGATTCCCTGCATTAGGTAGTGTCATTAAATTTCATTTTATTCGGCATTACTTGCCTTAGCTAGTGTCAGTAATCATAATGCTATTCGTCATTATTTGTCTTATAGCCATACAAAACAGCTTTACCAGTGTTTAAAAGTTTTCATCGTCATGACTTCCTAGTCGTTTTTTTTCCTTCTTACATTTACATTTAATAACAAGCCATTTCAATATTTGTATAGCGATAACACTCATCATGTCTAGCTCAATTAATACAAATTTTTACATATTTCCTTCAAAAACTCTTCAAAAGCAGTTTTGTGTTTTGAGTAGTGGAAGAAATCAAGTGTATGGGCAGGTCTAGCTGAACCCGCCTTAGCCTGTGACAACGACCATCTTATCATTGCTTCACCAACGTAATGCATGATCCTTGCTTTTAACATTATATTAAATGTAATCTGGAAAAATTTGTACATCCGGGTTTTTATTTATAAATTTAGCTTTAACCTCTGCTCTAACGGTGAGCAACCAACGTTCCCTCTAAGCGAATTGTAGGTGCGCGCGCAGTGATTTGGATTTTTTTACGTAGATTTAATAATTTTACAGTCATATCACTACAATGTCGGCATTGTGGCAATTTATAGTGATGTCTAGCAATGGGCCATCAAGCCGAAGACATGTAGCATGATGTCCCACTCAGTCACATTATCCTGACACCAGGCCGACCAGTCCTAACACTAACCTCTTAATGACGCGCGCCGAGCGAGGCAGCTGTTAGCTCATTTTTATAAATAAGTTTTAGGTATGACTCGAACGGGGATCGATCGCGGATGCTCTAACCGTTAGGCTAAAGCCATCGGAGCAGTGAGTTTAATTATTTAGCAGCCATTCATCATTTCTGACTTTCAGGGTGGAAATAAGAAGAATCTATTTTTGTTCGATGTTCTCCTGTCAACTACTTCAAGAATTTATTTAAAAGCAGCACTGCTAATGTTCAGAACACACGAAAGAGTTGTCTGTTTAGGATGATGGTGTTCAGCCAGACCAAAACAAAACAAGGTAAACAATTGTAATGTGTCACGTCTATAAAAGTACCATTTAAACAAATATATGATCCTTGATCGAATTTGAATTATTGTCAGTGAGTGGCGTACAGTAACTGATTAGATATTTAATGAATTCTTGGAAGTCGATGGAATCCAAAGAGGAAGGTTATGTACAATTACTGCCGTTAGTATAAAAGTTATGAGCGGATTCATCACTTCTTTAAAAATACAGTGAGAACATATCAAGTAAAGGTTTAGGTGACGTTGCTAGAATTTCTCGAAATGACATTATTCATTCGAGGACATATTGCCAAAGACGTAGCTGGGGGAGGGGGGGGGGCAGAGGAAATGTATGAGGAATTTCATAATATCATTATATCACGTGTGATATGACCGTATGCACTATGCAAATATGCATTAGGTTTTCTTCTCTATAATAGCCGTTGGCGTTACTTCTGCGTGATGGTGATTTTATTGAAGAAAATAATGGGTTTCAGAGTTGAGGTGGCGGGGAGCGTAATAATGAATCTTGTCCCCGTGCTCCAAACACTCTAGCTTCGCCTCTGCATATTGCAGTGTATGCATTAACGAAACATTCTTAACAGCAATATATATAACACACTATCCAGTACAATTATATAACTTGCATCTCAAGACATCGTTGCAGATGTTTAATGTGGTACCAACAGTCAGAAAATAAATACCTACTCAAAACTCGAGAAAGCCTGGATACACTTTGAAGTAAAACGCATTTCTGATAGAATACCCATATGATATATTCCAAATATTGAATACAAGCCATATCATATATTGGCTTTGAAATACAATGTACTAATTACATTTTACATGACTATTAACAACGTAGGCGGAATTAAGCACATTAATTGATTTGATCGCAGCTGTCTTGTATTATGTTCCAAATGAATTATACCTAAATACATAAATGGAATTATAAGATGCATGTCAATAACGTATGGTTAGCAGCATAATACAAAAGTTGAAGACTTTGAAATGAAGCCAAATGAAAGCCAAATTGAAATAAAGCCAACTTATCATAAGTTTCCTTGGGACCTAAATGATTTTCGTCCGAACATTAAACATTAAACATGGAATTCGATATACACTCTTGCATTCTTATGGCCTTTGAAGATTTACGAAAGACCTTTACTGTTATGTTATATATATATATATATATATATATATATATATATATATATATATATATAGAGAGAGAGAGAGAGAGAGAGAGAGAGAGAGAGAGAGAGAGAGAGAGAGAGAGAGAGAGAGAGAGAAGAGCATACACAAATGTCCTGGTGATAGTTGCAAATGCAGGATAATGCTCTAATCGCATATGTCATAGAGATAAACATATCTGAATTTCACACTTTGCGTAGAACAGAACCCAACATCATCTGGTAGACTCAAATGTAGCAATCTAATAAGGCTTTATTATCATCATCCTGTCATATAGATTACACACTACATACAGCTTCTCAAAACAATTTCTCTAACAAGAGGAAGAAAAGTATACTACTACTACTACTACTACTACTACGAGAGAGAGAGAGAGAGAGAGAGAGAGAGAGAGAGAGAGAGAGAGAGAGAAAGAGAGAAAGTATGTGTGTGTGTGTGTGTGTGTGTGTGTGTGATTTCGAAGGCATATTGGTAATAACAATAGCTATCATAAAATAAAGTATCAGTGAATATTTTTAATTCAGAGAAACTTACAGAGAAACTTACAGACATTGGTAATTAGTGAAGGGTAATCTAATATACATCCATGTATGGATATCACTCATAGATGAGAAACTACCCATTAATTGAGCTCACTTTAATTTAACCTAGAAGGTAAACAACGCCAATACTCGGCTAAATCCACAAAATTATGGCATTGTCTAGGGTGTGGACAACTGGATGGACACGTGACACGCACACTTACATCAGAAGGATAAATAAATCCTACTTCGGCCATGGCTTGCACGATAAAAATGAACTGCACTGGGTACAATAGAAATCTGGCCAATAATATTTTTATTTTCTGGGTCATGAAATACCTCGAGATTACAGGAGAAGATGTTGAATCGGAAAATCTAACCAATAATGTCTCATAATTTTAAGGTATAACTATTCCTTATTAAGAGAATGGGTAGATCTTAAGAACATAAAGCAAATATTTTAGCAATATATTCTAATTATGTTATCAAACTACAGTGCTTGAATGGTGATAAAACAGAATACAATATTATATATATATATATATATATATATATATATATATATATATATATATATATATATATATATATACCGTATATATATATATATATATATATATATATATATATATATATACCGTATATATATATATATATATATATATATATATATATAATGCAAATTGCATATTAAACCGCTTAGCACAGGTTGATGTTACGTGAGGAAGCCTACTGTTTGATGTTCTGAATTGTATAACTGAAAAGACAATAATTTCTAATATAGGATTTCCCAACACGTCTTAATTTTGATCCAAATGATATAGCAACGATTCTGCACCTGTTGTTCATACGGGGAGAAAGTTATTTAAGGAATTTAGGTTCTTGATACTTACGTGTCATATGTTTTATCCATGTATGCATTAGACTATTATGAAAGACGCTAGCCTCAATTCGATAAGAACATTAATACAATTATAATATAAAAGCTTATTTATAATACATGTAAAAACAATAATTGTGACTGATGCTTATTTGAAAACGCTCTTCGCACAAACATACGTACGGGTGGCTGTAAATGATACAATGCGGTTTTAACGTAGTAGCTTGAATGCTGTTTGGCTCGTAGTTTTGTCCAATCATTAAAATTGTCCGTGTACAATACAATCCACGTGTTGCATTTTTAATATTTGTGAGCAGATGTTCAGCAAATTGCATGATCCAAGTTCCCATAGATAAGGAAAGTGGCGGATACAGAAACGAGTGTTATCACACATATGTGGGAGTGCCTCCGCCATAGTCTGATACAGTGTATTCGGGCTTCTTGACCTTTTGTCACGCAGATGCATATATTCCAGGTATTGTTTTTGTAGCTGAACCTGGAATTCGTCTTATCAATAAGACTTAGATAGACATGTCATATATTTTTTATTTGAACTCTAATCTGCGGCAGCTGAAGTTGAATTAATCATTCTTGACGGCGACTCGGAAACTGACTCTTTCACTAATATGTGTAAACAATAATTAAGAACATGGTCCATTATGTTTCCCTCAGAAACGTAAACATGTGTACATCACTTTAATATGTAATGTGCAATCAATCAATCTAGCTAGCTAGCTGTTGTGTGTATGTTATTTAGCGATAAAGTAACACATCGATTGACGAACACACCAATAATAATCATACTAGAAAAGACTGACATTAGACGGCATAAAGACTGTTGTGTTGTTGTTGTTGTTGTTGTTTTAGGGTTTAACGCCATTTTTCAGCACACGATAGGCTATACATGGCGGCCAGTATTATTGGTGGAGGAAAAACCCGGGAAAACCTCAGGAAAGAACTACCGACTCACGAGAAGCAGCTGGCAAGCTTTTTCACATAGCTACATTAGCCGAATCTTAGACACAGAAAGCGCTTTAGACCACTCGGCCACTCGGGGCCCCTAAAGACTGCTTTTATGGTTTGAGCCAACGACTATTTAATGTGTGTACTTGATTTTGGAGGAGACGTAAATTGCCGACTAATCCCATTGGGAATCTAGAATTCTATGAATTCTTACCTCCTTTCATGCTTACCATAGTTTGCCTTCTAAAATATTTGAAGTATTTCAAATGATACATTCTGGTGAATGACACTCTTAAACACTTCAGCATCTGATACATCTGTAATTGTTTTATATTGAATCTTAAAATTAATACACATAGAAATAACTTTTGAGTGCTTCAGAACACTGCGTGTTCGTGTCGAAATAATTTAAAGCGGATCAAAAGGAGACAATCGACTTTTTACCGAAATCGTCATGAGGATATTTTTATATTAAACAATTATTTTGCCGGGTTTTTGCGTGTGTGTGAATTGTCTTTCTATGTTAATGAGCGAAAGTTTGATCATAATAAGAGTGAACGTTGAAGAGTAATAAGAGCAAACATTGGAGATTAATAAGATAAAACGTTGAAGCTTAATAACAGCGATCGTTTGATCTTAAACGAGTGATCGTTGCAGCGTAATGAGCGTGAACTTTGGAGCGTAATAAGAGCAAACGTTGGAGAGTAATAAGAGCGAACGTTGGAGCGTAATAAGAACGAACGCTGAAGCGTAATAACAGCATAATTTTTTTTTTACCTTAATATGATTGAACGTTGCAGCCTAATAAGATCGACCGAAGGAGCGTGATAAGAGTGAACGTTAGGGCGCAATAAGAGCAAATGTTGAAGCGTAATAAGAACGAACGCTGAAGCGTAATAAGAGCACAATTATTTTGACCTTCATATGAGTGAACGTTGGAGATTTATAACAGTGAACGTTTTGATCTTAATAAGCGTGAACGTTGAAGGGTAATAAGAGTAAACGTTTGATCTTAAGAAAAGCGAACGTTGGGCTTAATATGAGCAAACATTGGAGATTAATAAGGGCGAACGTTAGATCATAATACGAGCGAACGTTCAAGCGTAATAAGAACAGCCATTTGATCTTAATAAGAGTAGACGTTGAAACGAAATATGAGCGAACGATTGATCTTAAGAAGAGTGAACTTTTGATCTAAACAAGAATGAACGTTGGAGCTCATAAAGAGCGAAATTTGGAGTTTAATTAAATTGTATATAAGCAATAAAAAAACGTTACTGAAGTGGATCTGCTATTAAATTCAACTGATTTTACAAAATACAGCTTCGTGTTAGCGAGAGATAGCAAGTTTAAAAAGGTGAACTTGTGATGGATGGTTATACTAAAAATGCGAAAGCTGACCAAACACGTTATTGCGTGATCATAATAAGGGTTTTAGTCTCATCTCAGAATAAATTTTGGTCTCTGTTGCTATGGTTTGTTCTTGTAGATCAAGGATCCTATAGTAATCATTGGTACAAAATCATTGGCATAGTATAAAATTGACCCTAATACTAGCAAATTTCTTTGAATAAATATAAACGTCATGCTCAGTGTAGTGCTTAAATAAACGGTGGACAATACGTTTGATATGTCTTTACTTTAGACATAATATGTGAGGTACTAAAGATATAAACATAGTGAAAATTGACAATGAACAATGTATCACGTTACCTCGGACCCCAATAAAACGTTACCAACATAACATGAGAGATCATGAGGGAGAAACAGATACTTAAACCATTGAAAGATGTCTCTGACCTTGTACACGAGGATGATACAGGAACGTAAATATTGCATAAATTAGTGTATTTCTGTGACTAGATGTGATATTATTAGAGAACATTCTGTATCCAAAGTTGAATTAAAGTATATAGGTCTATAAAGTTACTTGATTCTAGTCAATCGGTAGCCAGTGATCGATACAAATTATTAAGCAAAAGCGATCTTGCAGTCCAAGAAGCACACGTTTCATAATTGATAACGCCTACTGTGGTGGAATTTCCTCTGGTAAGTTGATATTTGCAGCAACCAATATTACTGACGTTATCAGTTCATAATAACCCCGCAATGTACTAATCTCATCTGGATAGTAGCTTCACAACATTTTGAATGAAACTGTATTGCTTTAGGTCAAGGAGAGAGCAAAGATCAAACTAAAGGTGAGTGCTAATTAATAAGAAATTTCTTTAGGAAAATATCTTTTAAAAGTCTGCAAGGAAATGTTATTTCCTGTTGTGGACGGAACTAAAAAAAGCTGGTGAATAAAACTGTCTTCTTTTCTTTGCATGTTATTCTTATCCAATCTGGTGAGAACAAAAATTGATCCTCAAGTCAGGAAGAATTTAAAGTTTTAACTTTACGCATGTCACTGTTAGTATTTTCATTTAGCGGTATCATTTGAATCCTTTTTATAAATCATAAGTTCTACAACGCAAATCATCGTCTCTCACTGAGGTGTGAAACTTCATATTCTATCTGTTTTCTTAGCATGCCCGAGTCATTGATTATGGTTTTCAAACTCCTGTAGAATTGGTCGCACCCACCACCTCTTGAAGCTATACTTTTCTTTTTTGTTTGTTTTTCTTTGTTTCTTTGTTTCTTTGATATATTAAATGTCCGAACATACCACCGATTGTTTGTTTGTTTGATTAAGATTTTTAACGTAGCTTTAACAATTTTTCAGTCATATCGCTACGATGTCTGCAGTGAGGCAGTTTATAGTGATGTCTAGCACTGAGACATCATGCCGCAGACATGTAGCACGATGTCTCACCCAGTCACATTATCCTGACACCAGGCCGACCAGTCCTAACACTAACCTCTTTATGCTGAGCGTCAAGCGAGGCAGCTGTTAGTACCATTTTTGTAAGTCTTTGGTATGACCACCGATTGTAAATCAATTTACATGTCCTAAAATACGAGCAATTGCGAGTGAATCATACAACTCGTTCTTTTATAACGCAACGTTTCAATCTTCTACGTTACAAGTTTATATATCACTTAATAACACTGTCAAAGAATTGTAAAATCTCAACATGCTAAACGCCGCCAAATCTAACCTGAAAAATATAGTTCCAAACGATGAAAAGATGCAATGACACCGACAAATTAACATGCACATATACGAACATAAATAGAACCTTGAGTCTGCGGCTTTGTACTTTGGAAAAATGCAGTGATAAGATTTTCCCCAAATATCATCTGATTAAGAACGAACTGTCTCATTTACCTAATTAATGATCTTAATAAGCGCCAGCGAGTTCACAATGTGATGCATTATCATGCGTGCAGCGCCGGATTAAGCACCGTGGAGGTCCATAGGCAGTCAAACTTTTGGGGCCCCAGACCCACGGTCACGGTCTCATGGGGGCCCCTGGGGGCCCCTAATGGGGCCCATAAAAGTCGCGGGGCCCATAGGCCTAATGGGTAATCCGGGACTGCATGCGTGACGCCAGACAACAAAAAGCTGCATAATGTCGAATCAAAAAAAAAAATTATCGGACAAGTAAACATTGGTTGGAAGAATTCTAGCTTTGCTAGCCAAATGAACACTCAGTGAAGAAAAAAATTATTGCGTTAGCCAAGTGAATTGATAAACAATAGCTCTGCTCACCAAGTGAAGACTCGGATGAACGAATAATTGTTTTGTTAGTCGTGCAAACACTAAGTGAAGGAACAATAGTTTTGTTAGCTAAGTGAACACCTTAATGAGGGAATGTTAGTTTGTGTAGAAGTTCTAATTGTATTAGCCAACTGAACACCTGGCTGAATGAATGTTAGTTTTCTTAGCGTAGTGAACACATGGGTGATGGAATAATAGTTTTGTTAGCTAAGTGAATATTTGGGTGGGGAATAATAGTTTTTAGCTAAATAAATATTTGGGTGGCGAATAATAGTTTTGTTAGCTAAGTGAATATTTGGGTGGGGAATAACAGTTTTGTTAGCTAAGTGAATATTTGGGTGGGGAATAATAGTTGTTAGCTAAGTGAATATTTGGGTTGGGGAATAATAATTTTGTTAGCTAAGTGAATATTTGGGTGGTGAATAATAGTTTTTAGCTTAGTGAATATTTGGGTGGCGAATAATAGTTGTTAGCTAAGTTAATATTTGGATGGGTGGTGAATAATAGTTTTGTTAGCTAAGTGAATATTTGTTTGGTGATTAATAGTTGTTAGATAAGTGAATATTTGTTTGGGTTGTGAATAATAGTTATTAGCTAAGTGAATATTTTGGGTGGGGAAAAATAGTTTTGTTAGCTAAGGGAATATTTGGGTGGGGAATAATAGTTTTGTTAGCTTAGTGAATATTTGGGTGTGGAATAATAGTTTTGTTAGCTAAGTGAATATTTGGATGGGGAATAATAGTTTTGTTAGCTAAGTGAATATTTGGGTGGGGAATAATAGTTTTTAGCTAAGTGAATATTTGGGTGGGTGGTGAATAATAGTTACTAGTTAATTGAATATTTGGGTGTGGAATAATAGTTTTGTTAGCTAAGTGAATATTTGTTTGGTGATTAATAGTTGTTAGATAAGTGAATATTTGTTTGGGTTGTAAATAATAGTTTTGTTAGCTAAGGGAATATTTTGGTGGGGAATAATAGTTTGTTAGTTAAGTGAATATTTGGATTGGGGAATAATAATTTTGTAACATAAGTGAATATTTGGGTGGTGAATACTAGTTTTTAGCTTAGTGAATATTTGGGTGGCGAATAATAGTTGTTAGCTAAGTTGATATTTGGATGGGTGGTGAATAATAGTTTTGTTAGCTAAGTGAATATTCGTTTGGTGATTAATAGTTGTTAGATAAGTGAATATTTATTTGGGTTGTGAATAATAGTTGTTACCTAAGTGAATATTTTGGGTGGGGAATAATAGTTTTGTTAGCTGAGTGAATATTTGGGCGGGGAATAATAGTTTGTTATGTGAATATTTGGGTGGGGAATACTAGTTTTGTTAGCTAAGTGAATATTTGGATGGGGAATAATAATTTTGTTAGCTAAGTGAATATTTGGGTTGTGAACAATAGTTTTGTTAGCTAAGTGAATATATGGGTAAGTGGTGAATAATAGTTTTGTCAGCTAAGTGAATATTTGGGTGGGTGGTGAATAATAGTTTTGTTAGCTAAGTGAATATTTGTGTGGGGAATAATAGTTGTTAGCTAAGTAAATATTTTGGGTGGGGAATAATTGTTTTGTTAGCTAAGTGAATATTTGGGTGGGTGGTGAATAATAGTTATTAGTTAAGTGAATATTTGGGTGTGGAATAATAGTTTTGGTAGCTTAGTGAATATTTGGGTGGGGAATAATAGTTGTTAGCTAAGTGAATATTTTGGGTGGGGAATAACAGTTTTGTTAGCTTAGTGAATATTTGGGTGGGTGGTGAATAATATTTACTAGTTAAGTGAATATTTGGGTGGTGAATAATAGTTTTGTTAGCTAAGTGAATATTTGGGTGGTAAATAATAGTTTTGTTAGCTAATTGAATATTTGGGTGGGTGGTGAATAATAGTTTTGTTAGCTAAGTGAATATTTGGGTTGGTGGTGAGTAACAGTTTTGTTAGCTAAGTAAATATTTGGGCGGTGAATAATAGTTATTAGTTAAGTGAATATTTGGGTGTGGAATAATAGTTTTGGTAGCTTAGTGAATATTTGGGTGGGGAATAATAGTTGTTAGCTAAGTGAATATTTTGGGTGGGGAATAACAGTTTTGTTAGCTAGGTGAATATTTGGGTGGGTGGTGAATAAGATTTACTAGCTAAGTGAATATTTGCGTTGGTGGTGAGTAATAGTTTTGTTAGCTAAGTGAATATTTGGGTGGTGAATAATAGTTATTAGTTAAGTGAATATTTGGGTGTGGAATAATAGTATTGGTAGCTTAGTGAATATTTGGGTGTGGAATAATAGTTTTGTTAGCTAAGTGAATATTTGGGTGGTGAATAATAGTTTTGTTAGCTAATTGAATATTTGGGTGGGTGGTGAATAATAGTTTTGTTAGCTAAGTGAATATTTGGGTTGGTGGTGAATAATAGTTTTGTTAGCTAAGTGAATATTTGGGTTGGTGGTGAGTAATAGTTTTGTTAAAAAAGTGAATATTTGGGTGTGGAATAATAGTTTTGTTAGCTTTGTGAATATTTGGGTGGGGAATAATAGATGTTGGCTAAGTGAATATTTTGGGTGGGTGGTGAATAATAGTTGTTAGCTAAGTGAAAATTTGGGTGGGGAATAATAGCTTTTAGCTAAGTAAATATTTCGGTGACGAATACTAGTTTTGTTAACTAATTGAATATTTGGATGAGGAATAATAGTTTTGTTAGCTAAGTGAATATTTGGGTGGAGAATAACAGTTTTGTTAGCTGAGTGAATATTTGGATGGGGAATAATAGCTGTTAGCTAAGTGAATATTTGGGTTGCGGAATATTAATTTTGTTAGTTAAGTGAATATTTGGGTGGGGAATAATAGTTTTTATCTAAATAAATATTTGTGTGGCGAATAATAGTTTTGTTAGCTACGTGAATATTTGGGTGGGGAATAACAGTTTTGTTAGCTAACGGAATATTGTGGTGGGGAATAATAGAATAGTTTTGTTAGGTAAGTGACTATTTGGGTGGGGAATAATAGTTCCTAGCGAAGTGAATATTTGGGTGGGTGTTGAATAATAGTTATTAGTTAAGTGAATATTTGGGTGTGGAATAATAGTTTTGTTAGCTTAGTGAATATTTCGGGTGGGTGGGTGGTGAATAATAGTTGTTAGATAAGTGAATATTTGGGTGGGGAATAATAGTTTTTAGCTAAGTAAATATTTAGGTGGCGAATACTAGTTTTGTTCGCTAAGTGAATAGTTGGATGAGGAATAATAATTTTGTTAGCTAAGTGAATATTTGGGTGGGAAATAACAGTTTTGTTAGCTGAGTGAATATTTGGGTGGGGAATAATAGTTGTTAGCTAAGTGAATATTTGGGTTGCGGAATAATAATTTTGTTAGTTAAGTGTGGCGAATAATAGTTTTGTTCGCTACGTGAATATTTGGGTGGGGAATAACAGTTTTGTTAGCTAAGTGAATATTTGGGTGGGGAATAATAGCTGTTACCTAAGTGAATATTTGGGTTGGGGAATAACAATTTTGTTAGCTAAGTGAATATTTGGGTGGGGATCAATAGCTGTTACCTAAGTGAATATTTGGGTTGGTGAATAATAGTTTTGTTATCTACGTGAATATTTGGGTGGGGAATAATAGTTTTTAGCTTAGTGAATATTTGGGTGGGGAATAATAGTTGTTATCTAAGTGAATATTTGGGTGGATGGTGAATAATAGTTGTTAGCTAAGTGAATATTTGGGAGGGGAATAATAGTTGTTATCTAATAGTTTTGTTAGCTAATTGAATATTTGGGTGGGTGGTGAATAATAGTTTTGTTAGCTAAGTGAATATTTGGGTTGGTGGTGAGTAATAGTTTTGTTAGAAAAGTGAATATTTGGGTGGGTGTTGAATAATAGTTATTAGTTAAGTGAATATTTGGGTGTGGAATAATAGTTTTGTTAGCTAAGTGAATATTTGGGTGGGGAATAATAGATGTTAACTAAGTGAATATTTTGGGTGGGTGGTGAATAATAGTTGTTAGCTAAGTGCAAATTTTGGTGGGGAATAATAGCTTTTAGCTAAGTAAATATTTCGGTGGCGAATACTAGTTTTGTTAGGTAAGTAAATATTTGGATGAGGAATAATAGTTTTGTTAGCTAAGTGAATATTTGGATGAGCAATAATAGTTTTGTTAGCTAAGTGAATATTTGGGTGGGGAATAATAGCTGTTAACTAAGTGAATATTTGGGTTGGGGAATAATAATTTTGTTAGTTAAGTGAATATTTGGGTGGGGAATAATAATTTTTAGCTAAATAAATATTTGGGTGGCGAATAATAGTTTTGTTAGCTACTCGAATATTTGGGTTGGGAATAACAGTTTCGTTAGCTAACGGAATATTGTGGTGGGAAATAATAGCTGTTACCTAAGTGAATATTTGGGTTGGGGAATAATAATTATGTTAGCTAAGTGTATATTTGGGTGGGGAATAATAGCTGTTAGCTAAGTGAATATTTGGGTTGGTGAATAATAGTTTTGTTAGCTACGTGAATATTTGGGTGGGGAGTAATAGTTTTTAGCTTAGTGAATATTTGGGTGGGGAATAATAGTTCTTAGCTAAGTGAATATTTGGGTGTGGAATAATAGTTGTAAGCTAAGTGAATATTTGGGTGGATGGTGAATAATAGTTGTTAGCTAAGTGAATATTTGGGTGGGGAATAATAGCTTTGTTAGCTAAGTTAATATTTGGGTGGGTGGTGAAGAATAATTTTGTTAGTTAAGTGACTATTTGGGTGGGGAAAAATAGTTTTGTTAGCTAAGTGAATATTTGGATGAGGAATAATAGTTTTGTTAGCTAAGTGAATATTTGGGTGGTGAATAATAGTTTTGTTAACTGAGTGAATATTTGGGTGGGGAATAATAGCTGTTAGCTAAGTGAATATTTGTGTTGCGGAATAATAATTTTGTTAGTTAAGTGAATATTTGGGTGGCGAATAATATTTTTTCGCTAAATAAATATTTGGGTGGCGAAAAATAGTTTTGTTAGCTACTCGAATATTTGGATGGGGAATAATAGTTTTCTTAGCTAACGGAATATTGTGGTGGGGAATAATAGCTGTTACCTAAGTGAATATTTGGGTTGGGGAATAATAATTATGGTAGCTAAGTGTATATTTGGGTGGGGAATAATAGCTGTTAGCTAAGTGAATATTTGGGTTGGTGAATAATAGTTTTGTTAGCTACGTGAATATTTGGGTGGGGAGTAATAGTTTTTAGCTTAGTGAATATTTGGGTGGGGAATAATAGTTCTTAGCTAAGTGAATATTTGGGTGTGGAATAATAGTTGTAAGCTAAGTGAATATTTGGGTGGATGGTGAATAATAGTTGTTAGCTAAGTGAATGTTTGGGAGGGGAATAATAGTTGTTATCTAAGTGAATATTTGGGTGGGGAATAATAGCTTTGTTAGCTAAGTTAATATTTGGGTGGGTGGTGAAGAATAGTTTTGTTAGCTAAGTGACTATTTGGGTGGGGAAAAATAGTTTTGAGCTAAGTGGATATTTGGGTGGGTGTTGAATAATAGTTATTAGTTAAGTGAATATTTGGGTGTGGAATAATAGTTTTGTTAGCTTAGTGAATATTTTGGGTGGGTGGTGAATAATATTTGTTAGACAAGTGAATATTTGGGTGGGGAATAATAGTTTTAGCTAAGTAAATATTTAGGTGGCGAATACTAGTTTTGTTCGCTAAGTGAATAGTTGGATGAGGAATAATAGTTTTGTTAGCTAAGTGAATATTTGGGTGGGGAATAATAGTTGTTAGCTAAGTGAATATTTGGGTTGCGGAATAATAATTTTGTTAGTTAAGTGAATGTTTGGGTGGGGAATAAGTTTTTAGCTAAATAAATATTTGGGTGGCGAATAATAGTTCTGTTACCTACGTGAATATTTGGGTGGGGAATAACAGTTTTGTTAGCTAAGTGAATATTTGGGTGGGGAATAATAGCTGTTACCTAAGTGAATATTTGGGTTGGGGAATAATAATGTTGTTAGCTAAGTGAATATTTGTGTGGGGAGCAATAGCTGTTAGCTAAGTGAATATTTGGGTTGGTGAATAATAGTTTTGTTAACTACGTGAATATTTGGGTGGGGAATAATAGTTGTTAGCTAAGTTAATATTTGGGTGGATGGTGAATAATAGTTGTTAGCTAAGTGAATATTTGGGTGGGGAATAATAGTTGTTATCTAAGTGAATATTTGGGTGGGGAATAATAGCTTTGTTAGCTAAGTTAATATTTGGGTGGGTGGTGAAGAATAGTTTTGTTAGCTAAGTGAATATTTGGGTGGGGAATAATAGTTTTGTTAGCTAAGCGAATATATGGGTGGGGAATAATAGTTTTATTAACTTAGTGAATATTTGGGTGGGGAAAAAACAGTTTTGTTGGCAAAGTGAACACTGAAGGAATAATATAATCCTTCATGTGAATTTGTGTAGGATAGGACAACTTTCATCCCGATATCAGAAGTGTTCTATCAAACACCGATACATAATGAATGATTATCTTTTTATAATATTTCTTAATAAAAAATGACGGTTGAACATATGTGGTGTATTGGAATTCTGGAGCTACTTTCATACAACAAATAATCTATTATAAAAAGGATATCTTTACACTCAAGACTTAAAAAAGGTTAAAAGACGTTTAGAAAAATATCAGCGTTTAAGGACAAGGTAATGACATCATACAGCGTCCGAAATTTGCACTGGAGATAAAGTGTAATATGACTCAAACAAGGTCAAAAATGAAATTAACCTTTTTATAAGTCGAAACTTGAGATTGAAAGAGACAGGCAACAATAATGGCAATGACTATAATTCATATGTTACCTATCATTGACTCTCTTTGGACCAATAAAATCGCGAATAAAATCTTTTAAACAAGAATAACAACAGCATTGTTTTTACAACTGAACTGCAGAAGCTGTTTGTATAAGGATGTCGATCAATAAAAAAAACGTCCTGTTTTCGGGACACTAGCTTCAACTGCTGCACGATTATGGCGTAAAGTAAATTAATGAATCTTAATTATTGTTGAATAATGCTCAAGTAACTATGAAAACAGGAGTTTTGCCAGTTTGTGTACAATATGCTTTTAAGCAGAAGGTCGTGTTGTGAACGACAACAGTCACGTGACGATTAAGAGAAATATCCACTACTGGTGTTCTAAATTGGAACACAAACTTGTGCACATATTGGTATGTGATAAATACTCATTACGTAGGTTGTGATTTCGTATGACGATATCTACCTCAGTCTCAAAAGGTACACATATCGTGATGCGCATAATATGCAAATGTTGCTGCGTTAGGAAGCTTTCCTGAAATAGCAAGAACAAGCGTGTTTGATAACAATAACATGTGTCTCTGTTGATTAAGTATGACATCAAAGGAACCCCAGGCTCGATGACTGAGACATAGCGCTTCAGTCAGAGTGTAAATGGTTTGTGAAAACGAACAATAAATTGTATTCTTAGCTGAATGTGTTAAAGATGACGACAACGGACCAAACAATGGGGCGAAAGCTGTTAAGAGGCATTCACGGTAACATTTATCACTATTAACCTTTCAAGATAGGCAGTAGTTTGACTTGGAATCGAAAATAAAGTTTTACCAGCTCTAGTATTCTATTATTTTCGGATCTCTTTCTGTAGGAGATATATATTAATCTTTCACAGTATGTAATCAAGCTGTGCCTCTATTATAGACCATATACAATAGCTATGAATTACATATTGGAACATATTAATTTATTAATTTCTCTCATTCACGAACGGCATCCGTTAATTTCCCATTAAATGTCGTATGCTATATTGCAACTAAACATAAGAAATACGATCTAGGAAGGCATTCTTAACAGCAAAGCCTAAATGGGCTGGTTTTCGATTGTTTTAATGTAAGCGAGTTCAGCTTCAAATTTTTTTTAAAAAAATCATTAACTTTAGTTATAATTAGTATTTAACCTTTTTCCTTCAAAAGATTTTATTTTTGTGATGCGAAATGTATTAACACGTTTCCAATTCCATAAGTCTCATGTCTTTAAAATAAAGCAACCCTATTTGTAACGTTTCATTCAAATTTTTCAACTTTGAATTAAGTTAATTTGAGGTGATTAAGGAGCGAGTCTGGAAGTTGCATATGATCGACTTTCAATATGCACTGGGAATGTTAGACACACAAAAGACAGTCTGAATTTTGATTGGTAATAATACGGCAAATAAGTATTATTTTGCTTCATGTTAGAGCACAGTCCTTGCTTTAAGCCTGGTATCAAAAAAGCCACATTGTCCATTAAGACTGGGTGGATCGAAACGCGCAAAGTCTAAATATACGACCTGTTTTATTATTTAATTAAATTTGATTCAATCACATTTTTATAAATTTTCCTACTACTGGTTGCCTTCAGAATATTCATTAAGATGGTTAATGATAATTTGGATGACACCAAAGATCACGTTTTTTTTTTGCTACTTGTTTTCATAAAAAAAATATGTTCAAATTTAGTATTTATCATATGGTTGGCACATGCAACTGATTTTGTAAATGAACGGCATCCATATTGTCTATTAAAACATACGTGTAAGCACCAGTATGCGCCTCTTAAATTGAAATTCAGATACAAAACTTGCATGGAACGAATTGATTCAGTATAATTGAAACGACATTTTCTTCTCTTTACTAAATTTAGATACGCTACACAATCTGTAATACGAGTTATTATGTTTTTGCATTCCGCGCCAAGAAGCCATGTCGTGAGAAATTATATTCATTTGAAACCCTTTGAAATAATAATTATTTCAAAATATCGGTGGGGAATAAAACCCAAAAACCCAAAACAAAATAACTTAAAACGAATAACGTCTAGACTTATGTGAAAAGACAAAAATTATCAAATTAAAAATTACAGCGGTGAAGTTGTATGTATGTATGTATGTATGTATGTATGTATGTATGTATGTATGTATGTATGTATGTATGTATGTATGTATGTATGTATGTATGTATGTATGTATGTATGTATGTATGTATGTATGTATGTATGTATGTATGTATGTATGTATCTTGTTACAAGCCAGGGGGCTTTGCTTGACCGAGCGGTTGTCAAGCCCTGGTGCGATTCCAGCTAGAAGTCATACGTTTACCCCAAATTTTCAAAGACTTCCATACAACTTCAGTTGAAAATTATAAAGTTCGACGTGTCCGTTCTATACATAAGTTTCATCAATGCAGGACCACATATCTCCAATCTGCCAAATCTATATAAACCGCACGTCTGTATGGTTTCCCTTCGTTAAGTTTCCACACGGCCAGACGTTCAGACCGTGTAAACTATACAGCTCTCATCTAACACAGGGAACTATTTTAACTCCACCACCTTAGGCCAATCAATGTAATTCTTCCAGGCCCATTTCGCCAATACAGCTGTGCCACATTGGTCACCATAACGACATAAACAGTATCGGCTGAGTCCCTTCTTAGTTATGCTTTAGTGATTTACCGGTCTCCACCTGCAAATACCGCCACTGTAGTGACACTACTAATATAATCCACTAGAGTTTAATAGGGAGTTCGTTTTTGACCCGAATCCACTACTAATGATCTATGGCATCAAAGAAACTCAATAACATTATAAGGGTCTTGAAGATAGTTAAGGACCGTTCACACTTGGTACCAATAAAGATACGTGTTCATAAGGGACCTACAGATAGTGAAAGACATTTCACATTCGGTACCAATAAAGGTATACCTTTATAAGGGACTTGAAGATAGTGAAAAACCTTTCACACTCGGTTCCAATGAAAGTACGCGTTTATAAGGGACTTGAAAATAATGAAAGACCTTTCACACTCGGTTCCAATAAGGTACGCACTCATAAAGGACTTCCATATAGGTAGAGACCTCTCACAACTGTAACAATAAAGGTATACGGGATGAATAGGCTAGGTATCTTTATTTACATATATCACCTGTCTATAACAAAATTCCGCAGACAACAAAAAGCCGATATCTGATTTTGCATGAAACAGTGAAACAGAACGGCCTCGCGAAAAAAATGCAACAATGCTCTCAGATCTGTACTATGGGATCATTGTTATTTGTATTGAAATGTTTTAAAATTCAGCGTTGATGGATATATTATAAGTTTGGTTTGATTGTCAATTTTGGGGTTGAAATTTACAAAGACATTTTAATTAAACATGTAAAATTCAAATCAAATTAAAAGAGTCAAGCTCCATCAAAGAAAACGTAGCAAAATTAATCCAATCTTTGTGAAAGCCATATCGGCTAAAGTATCACGATGAATTTAAATCCAATTTAGAGGTCAATGCACGTTTTGAGGCTGCTGGTGAAAATAAACGATATCTTATATTTATACTTCAATGTCTGGATATTTTTGCAGCTGGTTAAAGTAACCGATTCGAATTTATTCCAGTCCTATGTTAGGGAAGTGCTTCTGTATGCAGATTTTCAAATGAAGTTTATAATTTTCTATAAGGACGGAAATTGCCTTTCGAAGGACTATAATTTAAACCATTTCCTGAGATATAAACGTATTGGCGAGTGAATCCTTCCTCTACTAATATAAGTTTGGTCAGCTGTATTCAAGATTTTAAATCTTGAAGGGATAGTTTTGTAGAAAATATTAATTTGATATATCTGTACAATCCATGCAGGGAATCCAGAGTGGCTGAGTGGTCTAATGCGCTCTCCGTTACGGATCATTGCCATCTCACCTCTGTCTGTGCGGGTTCGAGTCTCGGCCAATGTGGGTATGTGAGAAAGCTTGCCAGCAACTTCTCGTGAGTCGGTGGTTCTTTCCGGTGGTTTTCCCGGGTTCTTCCTCCACTATCAATACTGGCCGCCATGTATAGCCTACAGTGTGCTGAAAAATGGCGTTAAACCCTACAACAACAATAACAACATCATCATTGGTTGATAGTGTTTGGAATGTTTAATCCGCAACTGACTTTTGGCATTAAAGTGGATATAGTTTTAATTAGCATTTGTCACGAGAACACTTGGTAATTTGTGAGAAATATATGTACGATCTAGGGGTATGCAAAACAGGTTAAGACTTCTCAGATATGTTACTGTCAAATATATATCAATTTGATTAACATGGAAACTTGTTGGATGCTTGCTGGAGTCAGTGAACTATATTATGTATAATTTTTATGTTCAATTGCACCGGAAAGATAAATAATGTCATGTCTCAAAAGCATATTTGAATGCCAAGTTTTGTTTAGCAGTATTTCAAGTTCGAAATAGTGAAATAAGTGGGCAGGAATATTGAAAAAATCCTATTATCAAGAGATTACGTAATGACTCTAAATGGCTGATAACGCTAGTTTGTTGTTTTGTTGAAGCGTGAAACCAAGAAGACGAGTAAGTCGCAACATATGCTGATGCTGATAGTGTGTGTGTGTGTGTGTGTGTGTGTGTGTGTGTGTGTGTGTGTGCGTGTGTTGAGACTGCAGTGCAAGGGAATCTTTAGAAATATAATTCAGAGATCACAAATGTTTAAGAACATTTTATCATGTTGTGATTGAAAATAGATACACAAGGTAAATTTGACCATGAAATACAAGGAATCTAAAAAATAGGGAAACTTCAAACAAATCAGCTCCTTGTGAGTTAAAATTATGTTTCCGATAGAGCAAAACAATCGTAGCACCAGAATATCATCGCAGCGGGAAAGGATAGTTAGTGGAAACGAATTATTACTGGACCAATAAACACAACCTTGATGTGCGCGAGTTATTTTATACAGCTTTGAAACACACGCGGATATTAATTTGACAGGAAACCTAGAAATCGTCATATCCTTGCAGTGGAGCACGCACTTGCTGGCTTTTTTGTTCTGATTATGATATATGCATTTTTGAAACAACATCAGCTTTGACTGATATGGAGGGCATTCATGCCAAATTGTATGACATTACCAATAAAGACAGACACTTTTAAAATGATAACGAACCTGCCATAATTCTTAAATGATAAAAAGGTAAAACCTATTCCTAGACGAAACTGTATATAAAAAGCTACAGCTGGTTCATTTCCCGCCGCCACGTTACGATGATTTAAATGAACGTGTGATTGTGCGCGTCAGAGAGCCATGTTTTATACCCTTCTGTTCATGTTTTATTTCGAATGTATTGATTCAAACTGTCTCATCGCAATAACATTTCATTTCTAAAAATGTTCCAGACTGTTGTCTTCGTCACTATAACATAGCATACCAATAAATCATTCACTAAATTCAGGATGCTAATCGTCAAGTGTTTCAAGAACTCGTACTTGTACGTTATCGCTAGTGATAGTATCGCTTCATTCTCTTTTCCGGTACATTTTGGCAGGATATGAAAATTAACCAGCCGGAAGATAAGACATATTTGCGATGAACTTTTATTTAGTTCCATCCTCGATGGCTTTATTTCCATATTATGAGCACACAAACAATGGACCTTTTCCTTTTCTCGCCAACCATATATATTTCCATTTTCCGAACACGATTACACAACATGAACATTTTGGAGACTATTGTTTCTTAACAATTAGTGCATAAATGACATCAAGTAAATTTATGTACTTCTTGGGTAAAGCAGCTGTATCCATTTCGAGATAATGCTTGAAATAGTTATGTCGAAGAACTAGAAAAAAATGAATTTTATGCAAATTTATCTAAATATATAGTTATAGTCAGTTTCGTATACAAGTACTCGTCACTAGTGCACATCATACGGGTGATCGAAACCTTGCGACAATTTAATAAATCTCTGTATAGTCAAGTACTTTATCTTTCCACTACTTATATAGATATATAGAATACGATCATCCCGCACGTGAAGGACATTTCTTGACGGGTGTGTTGGTACACATATGGTAGACAAATACATTTTTTTAACATGATCAGACCTACGGGGAATAGATATACGACTGCTATTAAATTCTGGATTTCTGTTCACTGAGATCGTTAAACAAACGTGCCTGTAGGATACTTGACTTTAATCCATGAAGAAACAAGTATATAAAAATACTATTCCCTTAAATTTTGACCTAGTTCATAGTGTATCTTTTGAATACTGTATAAATATGAATCCCATTGAATCTGTACCTAATAAATGGTGTTAGATTTTGGATAATGATAAAGATATATTCGCTTGAATATCGACCTAGCAGGTGGTTTAGCTTCTTTGGGTACAATATAAAGATTTACACTCTTGAATGTTGACCTAGTGAATTGTATAATGTGTGGCTAGGGTCACATTGTATATATTGTTTAAAGATTCCCTTAAATATTGACTTAGTGGATAATGTAGATTTTTAAACTGTACAAAATATGTCCACTTAACATTTGAGATATTGGATGGTGTAGCTTTATAATTCTTTATAACGATGTATCCATTTAAAGGCTGTCTTAGTGGAGGTTGTGGATACTATTTAATGTTGAATACACTAGTATGTTCACCTAGTCGATGTTAAATATCATTGTAAATGCGTCTCAATCCGCGTGTCAACAACATTAAATATCATTGTAAATGCGTCGCAATCCCCGTGTCAACAACATTAAATATCATTGTAAATGCGTTTCAATCCCCGTGACAACAACATTAAATATCATTGTAAATACGTCTCAATCCCCGTGTCAACAACATTAAATATCATTGTAAATGCGTCTCAATCCCAGTGTCAACAACATTAAATATCATTGTAAATGCGTCTCAATCCCCGTGTCAACATTAAATATCATTGTAAATGCGTCTCAATCCCCGTGTCAACAACATTAAATATCATTGTAAATGCGTCTCAATCCCCGTGTCAACAACATTAAATATCATTGTAAACACGTCTCAATCCCCGTGTCAACAACATTAAATATCATTGTAAACGCGTCTCAATCCCCGTGTCAACAACATTAAATATCATTGTAAACGCGTCTCAATCCCCGTGTCAACAACATTAAATATCATTGTAAACACGTCTCAATCCCCGTGTCAACAACATTAAATATCATTGTAAATGCGTCTCAATCCCCGTGTCAACAACATTAAATATTATTGTAAATGCGTCTCAATCCCCGTGTCAATAGTTTCTTCAAATACTATAGAAGAGAAAACATCAAAATAAGGTAATCAAAGGGATCAATTTGAGTAGTGGTGTTCAGATTGAATTGTGTGAGTTATCAACTTTGTCTCCACATAATGCTCTATACATCAAAATGGCGACTCTCATGGGAAGCATCGCTGGCTACCATTCACTCTTGTCATAACGTTCACATTTTAGGTTTTGTTAAATTTATCACATTATCGTCCCAAACTGATTACCTAAACTGTTAGTTTATTTGACATCAGTAGGTAAGCCAGTACGCTACAAATAGTTCCCAACACTAAATGTATATAATGGAATGAAACGGTCATATCGTGCTGAGTTTCAACCACTAAATCTCACAGATCTACCAATTTGTTATGAAAAGGTATTAAAAAAGCATTAAACGTTCATGCGAGATATTTTAAGACGAATTGTAACATATGGTTCCAGTTCAAAGACTTACTTGAGACACTTAGTCTGTTCCCAAACGTGTGTTAGGATAATGACTTCTGGCAGCTTGTGTGTGCTCTTTGTGAGTTAACACCATCCTTTAATTACTAGATAGGCATCACAGAATAATATTTCATAGACACCCATTTTATTTCTAATCTTATATCAACCAGCGTTTCGTCTGGGATTCCACTTCAACAATATTATAGTTTTTTTTTCTTCAAATTAAATTCTTGAATACGAAACCTGGCAAATAGTAGGGAAGCAAAGTTAGTGCAGATTAAAAAACAAACGGGACAAATGTGAAATATTCGAAAGTGTCTGTAGATGTGGATGATTTCTTTTAAAATTAAAAAGTAAATTGGTTAAGTAATATTGGGTATTTCTTATAGTAATTGTAACAAGAATGTACAGAACGTATAAGACTTCCCACTTGAAAGCATTAGTTACTATGATTACACCAGTACCTCTTCCACAAAGACCATTGGCAAATAACGATTGAATGTGTCAAAGTTTGTATTTACATCTGTATGAAATGAACCATCCAATTTGATTGGTTCGCGATTGGTCGCTTATGCAGATCACTAACATCTTGGACTTGCCAATGTGGGTATGTAAGAAAGTTACACAATATATATATATATATATATATATATATATATATATATATATATATATTATATATATATATATATATATATATATATCCAGTCGTGAGCTAACAAAATTGCTTTAAACTAACAACATTAACTATTGGATTGGGCAAGATTTTCCTTGGACCTTTTGTAAAATCACATGTGAATCTTAGACAAATGCGTAGTCCAATAGTAACTGGAATCCTTGACATGATTTGTACTGAATGCAATCGAAACTGGTCACCAAGCATTTTTACATTTTAAAGATGAAAATATCTTAGCTCTATACACTACCAGTATTCCATCCTAGGTCACAAATGGACAGCTCGTCTTTAACGAGGCTTTTAGTAGCCATTTAACTTCAACTGGAGACTAAAAGTCAACTTGATTCTTTATGTTCTTATGAATCAGCTACCTTCACAGATTGCATTGGTAGATTTTAATCTATATGCAGCACTTTCTTCCAATCATGGACTTATTATATTGGAGACTGACGTCTTCTGACATACAAAATGTCCGAGTTTATTCAAGGCAAGAAGGACTATCAGCATCAGTTCCGACATGGCCATCAATGGCTTCCAAGTAAGAATGTGTCTGACAGCTTGTCAGAAATTATCCTCTCCCGCAACTTCTGCGCAGTGAATACTAACAGCCTATACTCGAAGTATATAACCACAACGTATATGTACTGTGTATAATCACGGCTTATAATAACTGTGTATACTCAGTGTATGCTCACAGTGTCTTCACACGTATACAAATATTCATTTAATATATAAAATGCTGTGATGAGCGAATTATGCTTAACGTTGGCGAGAATGATTTGTCTAAGTACTGGAATGTAGTTCGTAGCAGCATACCTACCTACCTACCTACCTACACACACACACACACACACACACACACAGACACACACACACACACATACGCTTCGCCTAATGTATGACTGATCTGAAGACATCACTTTTGATTCTTGAAACCACCTTTCGCAAATAACGATCATTATATCCAATGTCAATTACATTCCCATCATTAAGCTTCGCGTATTGATGGATAGCCGAAGGATAACTGACAAGCCTAGAAAATAGATAATACTATCCTCTTCTTTTATTTCCAATGTAAACCTCAGCATAAAGAGCAATTACAAAATATAATGGCCCTGGAGTCAAATCCTTTGTTATCTTCTTTGAAACATGTATGGTTGTAGTTATCTCAGGAATCAAATATAAATTGTCAAGAGTATAAATATTCAAGAATAACAAGAAGTCATATGTAATATTCATGTTTAAAATATAAAATTTGATAGGTTTCTTCTAATCGTGGTCACGATGACCCGATTCAGGCTAATATCTTGCAAGATCTACATTACGTAGATCTTTAAGTATCCACTTTATGTATTGATATTCGATCGATACAATTATCGATTATCAATTCACAAATCCAATCGCCTGTCTTACGTAACCCTGGATGTGAATATGTTATGAAACGGCAATGGTATGCGTTAAATGGAGCTTCTTTCTGAAGCCGTAATTACGTCCATTTCCTCACAACATCACGGCTAAATTAAGCTGGAAAAGAACCTTGGCAACAAAACTTCTGGTGAGGATTGATCAATATGTTATAACTGCAGAAGTTATTACTGTACTACCACAACATTGTATTATCTATTGAAATAACATTGGGATTATTTTCCTATACTGTATATAACATAGGATTTGTTTCTTTTGTCACATTAGTCGATCATGTGCATGTGCCGGAAAGGTGCAGCTCGTCGTCTTTAGCGAAGTATTTGCTGCGTTCACGTTTATATTGCTGACAACTAGTACATTCCAAATTAAGTCGACCAATTATTGAAGAACCGGTAACCATTCTAATTACACACACTCAGACAATTGGAAGCCCTTTGTATCTGTCCTCTGCAGTGTAATGATGCCCACCTGATTTATTGCCTGACAGAAACTACGGCTTTGGTGAAAGGACATTGATTAAATAATATTTGATATACTGGTTCTGGTGAAAATTGTTCATTTTTAGGCTGTTTCGAAAGACACTCAATTATTGGAAATATGTGTCATTTGTGCCTCGAAAACTATCTTGGTCAAGATTACACGATCAATAGGCCATTAACGATATTGTCTGTATAAGTTAAATCACAGAATCAAAATAACCTTGTACAGAACTTCATATCAACCCCTGATGCAGCAGGAAATTTGGTCTTTATAAGTTATAGCGCTTTATCTTGGCAAAGAAACGTAATACAAGATGACTTATTACAAAAAGGATTGACAATTCAAATGATGGCACGAAGACAGTGGCCTAGTATCATATAATTTGGCCACCGTCAGGATGCTGCGGGAAAGCTGTAAAGCCTAAGCATTACTTTTCACATACTTGGAAGAAGATAAATGGTCTCTTTGGAATCATTATTATGCTGATATTTCCACTGCTTGAACATAAAGATTCTTGTTCTCCAGTCCAGGGCCCTGTGCCAGGGCATTCATTAGACGATCCCATTTGTGTTGAACTTTCAACAATCCTCCCTTCTCTCAGTGCATACCTAAACCTTTTCCGCCATCTTTAATTTTACGACACGACTGATGTCATAGTAACTAGTCCCTTTCTTTCGTATAGTACGTAATTTATAACTGTTTTTTTTAGGCCTAAGTAGTACGTACTTAGGCCTTGGTATTATATAATCTGACGTGGATAATGTTTGTTGTGCAATTGAAATAACGATAATACATTATCAGTGTCACATATATTTAAGAATTTACTGGAAAATCATATGAAAGAAAGAGAAAGGATAGTAAAACAAACTGAACTCTATTGTATATAAAAATACTTCAGAACATATTTAGCACATACGTATTTGTGCAAGATGAAATAAAGAAAGAAAAAAAGCTAAAACTGAAATAATAAAATAACCAACAATAGCTGCAGTTTCCTTTTTGGCAAGAACTGAGATTTAGGTCGCAATATTTGATTCAAGGTCATAACGAATTTTGCACATTCGCAGATGCATAACATACCGGATTGATAAGAAAGAAAAGAAGTTAACGCAAACAGAAATTAGATATGTCTGACATTGCGCATTATAACACATAACAATAGGCATTATTTGTTCATCTTGAAAACAGTTTCTGAATCGATTAACAAAACACTAGTCTACTAATTCAAGTTGAAATATTTTCCTCGAAATAATTAGCATGATAAGAGACAAATTAGAATAAACACTCCGAACAGTACGATATTTTTCTTACAAATTTCCTTACAACTTTGGTTTTACCATTAAAATAATTATAGCTCATGTTCAATGAAATCTAAATCCTGACGGACAATTCATTGCATGTATGCAACTTTAGCAGCCTAGAGTTTCCAATTAAATGTTTCTCTGACAGCTCCTCCAAGCTGATTCTTATCTGATACTAATTGCGCACTACATACTCCACGTGTCAAGCCAGAAACTGCAACTTCCTTGTTAACCATAATTATGAACTCATTAAACTCAGTAGCCAATCACAGCAAGACATGAATCAGTTCCGCAGGAAATGACGTTACCGTAATTTGCAAGTAGGTTAGAATTCGGCAGGTGTTATAACTACAGAAATCGTATGTATCTAAAATTATGTATATTTAATTTAATTGTTTGCTCGTTAGATTTAAATGTTTTAGTCCATTACAAACTATCGTAATGTAACATTGATTAATGGACTTGATATTGTCCAGAATTGAGACAGTGTATCTAGTTGTTGATCTTATTCCAAAATCAGTGACAGGTTTGGTAAACAACTTTATAAAACAATTCTTTCTTAGAGTAAGAATCGTTGAGTCAAGGTCATACCCAGACGACATGACAAGTATCACGAGTCTATTGGTTAACACATTTCTAGTATTTGCCAGAAGAATTAACTTTTGAACTTCATCCGGGAATCTGTTTTACGTCTTAATTAGGCTGATGTTCTGATAAAGGCTTGTCATTCGGTCTTAAAACATTTGACACGTTAAGTTGTAATTTATTGTGATCAGTTTTCGATGAAATTTTATTTTCTTCAAATTATTAATTTAAAGTGATTGTTTTCTCTGGAAATACAAAAGTGCTCTGATCTAATTCTTGGACAAAGACATATACTGAAATTTTTACGGAAATCAAAACTATAATAATATTTTATACAATTCAATAAGATATTGTTGGCACATCAGTGCAACGCTCACTATTACATATGTCATTGCCTTCCATCTTGAATTTCATCGGGATTTGAACTGAGACTCATTTAAAACTGTTCGATGATAGGGCTTGTGTTTTTAAATTATTGGATTACAATGTGGATTTAATTCGTAAACCTATACGTTTCTGTCTCATTTTCCACTTGTATTTTAGGGAAATAAATTATTGCTTTAATTTGACAAAGCTTGTTGTCTTTTTTATTTTATGTTGCTTATTTTAAGAGCATAGATTAATAACGCTTAGTAATGAGAAACTATCAAATGTTCCTATATTTCTAATTTATTCTACTGTTCTTGAATAATATAAGCTATCAGTGCTTTACATAAATGTAGGAATTAGTAAATCAAAATAAAATCATCCCAATAACAGCTGGTCTACATAATAATGTATAATTGATGGCAATAAATGCGATTTCAACTTTTCGCCTTTAATTAGTGTGTGTGTATGTGTGTGATTAGGATTTATAACGCGGCGTTAACAATGTTTCAGTCATATCGCTACGATATCTGCAGTGAGGCAGTTTATAGTGATGTTTAGCACTGGGGCATCATGCCGCAGACATGTAGCACGATGTCCCACCGAGTCACATAATCCTGATACCAGGCCGACTAACTTCTTAATGCTGAGCGCCAAGCGAGGCAGCTGTTAGTACCATTTATGTAATTCTTAGGCATTACTCAGCCGTGGATCAGACCCGCGACCTCCCGCTTCCGCGGCAGACGCTCTAGCCACTAGGCCACCGGACCGGTTAATTAGATGCTTCTAAAACAATTTAATAACGTCATCATCAATTTGGAAACACGTCACATTGAAGGATGAGCCTGTACATATTTTGTATCTATCTCAGTAAACCATATCATCTGTGCATCAATGTGTCGGAAAGATTAAATTTTTAATATTTGATATTTTGTTTTCTTTCAATTCGGATTAGTATTACATTACATGATAAAGTTGTTGTTGTTGTTGTTGTAGGGTTTAACGTCATTTTTCAGCACAAGGTAGGCTATGCAGGGCGGCCAGTATTATTGGTTGAGGAAAAACCCGGCAAAACCCCCGGAAAGAACCACCGACCCACGAGAAGCTACTGGCAAGCTTTCTCACAGAACTACATTAGCCGAATCTTAGACTCGAACCAAGCAGACAGAGATGCGATATCAGTGATCCGTAACGGAGATCGCTTTAGAACACTCGGTTCCACATGATAAAGTAAATTAAACACTGATAGTAACATGATCTTAAAAGTAACACGGATAAAAAATATTATCAGACGCGCCTTGAATTACATATGTTTAAAGAAATCTACATAATCTAGAAACTCATTTTCTTTGAGAATAAGAGATGATGATGGTGATGGTGGTGATGATGGTGATGATGATGATGGTGTTGTTGGTGATGGTGGTGATGATGATGATGATGATGATGATGATGGATTTTATTCATACTAGTTGTTGCACCTAATCCCCATGTCTTCTATAAGAAAGTGAAAGTTGAGAAAAATGTCAATTTCAAATCAACTGTGTATTATTTAAATAAATCTTTTGACGTATTCTGAACTTTTTCTAATGTTTAAAAAGTAACACCATGTCAAGTGTACGTTATTCGTCTGATAAGTAAATTAAAAGACTATAATTTGTGCCCAATTATACAAATCGATCTCAAACGCTCAGATGTTGATGTCATGTGGTCACTGAGATTATGGAATTTATAAAACCAGGAGAAAATCTCACTGTTTTCACCTGACCTCTTGTGTTAGCAAAGAGTTTGTTAATGGCTTTCAGAAGGAATATAAGCAAGCAAGTTTACATTTAAATTGCGAATCTTGGCTTTCAGAAGGAATATAACCAAGCAAGTTTACATTTAAATTGCGAATCTAGGATTTCAGAAGGAATATAACCAAGGAAGTTTACATTTACATTGCGAATCTTGGCTTTCAGAAGGAATATAACCAAGCAAGTTTACATTTAAATTGAGAATCTTGGCTTTCAGAAGGAATATAACCAAGCAAGTTTACATTGAAATTGCGAATCTTGCAATCCATACAGCACAAATGCCTTCATAGCGACTATTCAATATTAACAAAATATTAGCATGTTAGAGAAGAAAAAAAACCCGGCCCTGGCCAAAACATCAAAATAGCTAAATGTTTATAACCGGAAATGCAGTTTGAACAATCTGACAGGATAGCCAATCCAAACCGGCCTTGAACAGCATCGAAACTACACCTTCCTCTTGAACTTGCAATTATTTTTAATTTTTGAAGAAAACTAGCTTATAACAAATGAGCTTACGATTAGAATACGTTGTGTGGGACGAAAACAAGAGACACAAGAGGCAATTATGGGTTGTTTTAAGTGCCTGACAGGTGAAGATGTTTGATGCTTCAAAACGATAATTTGAAAAAGCAACAATACATTTTGCATAAAGCAACTAAGGAGCATCTTAATGAGAGAGAGAGAGAGAGAGAGAGAGAGAGAGAGAGAGAGAGAGAGAGAGAGAGAGAGAGAGAGAGAGAGAGAGAGAGAGAGAGGTTGGCTGTAAAATTATTTTCAGCCCTATCGATACGATGTTTGCAGTGTGGCAGTTTAAACTGACGGGGAATCACGCCGCAGGCATGTAGCATGTCCCTTCCATTCACATTATCTTGACATTAGGTCGACCAGTTCAAAAGCTAGTCTTTTAATGCTGACTGCCAATTAATGCAGATGCAAGCACCATTTTTTAATTTTAGAAGTCTTTATTACGACTTGGCCGAGTGCTGGAATCCGCGACCTCCGAGGCGTCCGCTCTAACCACTTTGAAAGAGAGATCCCAAAACATTTTTAAAAATTACGAACTCACTTCTGAAAGAGACAAATCCTTCCAATTTTAACTGGCCATTCAATGTTACAGTTAATAAGGTTTCTTACTGCAATCATATGAAAAGAAAAGGAAAATCTCGGAAATGACTATTTTACTTCCATTTTAATTTTTGCTGATGGCAATGTTTCCCTCAGTTTCTTTCAAAGAAGAGATGCCTTAGTGCACTGAATGTAATTGCAATCGCTGGGAAGGAAATGAAATATAGTATTAAATCCATTCCATTAAATAAAGCCAGCACGTATGATGCCTCAAAGCAACAGAAAGCTGAAAGGCGATAATGATACGACAGGAGTATCATTAAAATATCATTTTTTAGTCGTTGATGGAAAACGTATGTCCTGATATATGGAAACTATTACATGTTCTTCACGTTCCCGAAAAAGGTGATTTGCATACAGTTTACAATTACTGACCCTTATCTCTGCTTAGAAATGTCGAAATATTTTTTAATTTAAAATGCATTTTAAAACAATTTAAATTATTTTCATAAAGGTAAAATGTAACTAAAGGTATAATTTAGGATTCTTTCACGGTAACTCCACTACTGTGTTCTTAAAATATATCATAGTATATTAAAATCACTAGAACATTCTCGACATTCTTGTGCGGTATTTTGTGATTTATCACAAGCGTATGGAACGGTTTATTACTAAAATTGAACAAATTCGGTAGTACATCAGGTTATCTGATGAAACGGTTAGAAAACAATCTACGTAATAGAAAACAAAAGGTCCGTTTGCATGATACTTATTTACAAGAAACTATTATAAATTATGAGTCAGAAGAGCCTACTCGTGACAGTCTTGTTTCAAATCTCGAGAAATTATATCGCCGATGATATAAACATTCCAACCATCTCTGTAGATGATTTCTTTGTTTCTTCATTTATCCAGTTTTGTACTGAAATACAACTACTCAATAATGATGATCCATTGAAACTGCATCAATGGTCCACACAATTGTTCGTAACGTATAAGCAAAAAAGGGGGATGGGGAGGGCTATGTTTTAGAAAGGAAGAGGTAGTACATATGCCTGAAGTTATTACGTTTCAAATACTTATCTTCCGTTCCACGATTATCATAGTCATTTGGATTACTAACTTTATCAAATATAAAAAGGAAGTCGTCTTGAGAGCTTTTTAATAATAGCATTACTTACAATTGTCAGTCGTTGTGAACTAAACCAAAAACCACGCAGGCCAATTTTATTACAACTATAAAACTTATACAAGTTCAATTTTGGAATATGCCTGTGAAGTGTGAGATGGATGCTCGTTGATAGATTCAGAAAAACGTTATAAAACTTTAACTTAAAGTTTCAAGAATAATTATAAGACTTAATATAAGATAATAATATTAATACGCAACTTCTCTATTTTGAAACATTGTAGGAAAGTATGCAATCTAGGCGAAAGAGACGAAATTAATAGCATTGCAAAAGAAAGTATAACGAAAGCAAATTAGCTCACTCAACTACTTCTTCTTCCGGTGTCGGAACTAACAAACTAAAACCTTCGACATTCAAAAAATATAGTTACTGGTAGTGTCAGGCTATAATTTACTAAATCTTCTGTTATACACTTAACAACGGCCTTATTGAAACACTGTTGAATTTGATGCCCAATGTAGCTTGTCGTATATTGTTCTTCAAAAGTGTGTATGTCCTAATTTTGAATCTAGTCAAATGCCTAGTTCTGATCATCGAGCCTTATATATTTAGTATCCATACCAGAGTGCGACATGAAATGTTCATCTTCACCACGTTTATCTTTTCATACTAGTTTTCCCCGTAAACTGTGCAATATATATAGTGTAAACCAATGTGAAAAGACGCGATGCAACAGCATTTACCTTGAGATCAAGATGTGTAGGATCGAACGGTTTGCGCACGTTAATTACGGATGCCCCAAGAATGGATACGTAAGGTAGCCCTCCGGTGGATACGAACAGGTATGCGTAAATGTCGTGGGTTGAAGATAACCGGGCGAAGGACGGTGATGACCGGGCTGGAAGAGCTGAGACGTTAATGGCACTAGGCACAAGACATTTTCCAAGACCGACCTAGATGGCAGAATATACTTGCAACCTTATGTCTCAGGCGTGAAGAACAGGACTAGCTAACTAAAGTACTTCGTTCGGCTTGATGGCATTCCTTTTGATACCTGCGCTTAGATAGAAACCACTTCTCATTTTTTCATGTCGTGTTTGAAGTATCGTCAGAAACGAACTGAATTGATTAGAAAATAATCTCTTTGCTATATCTAGCTGTTTTAGCTTAGATTTGCTACTTTGGAGAAGAGGATAATGAATAAATAAAAAAGAATTCTACAAAATGTACACAAATTGACAACTAATATCAATAATACTGTAGGATTTTAATAATTTATTCAAATCTTGAATGCTCTTATTGTGTTCCTCCACCACCTCTCTCTCTCTCTCTCTCTCTCTCTCTCTCTCTCTCTCTCTCTCTCTCTCTCTCTCTCTCTCTCATTATTTGTCCTTTTTAGTCTGTTACACTGTTGTCATCTTGAAATATGTTTTAATATTTGTATCATGTAGGGAGAGGGCTAATAACGTTGTTAGATCTGGTGCCCAATCCATCTGTATCTTTTTGTGACAATATAGTATGTATAATGTAACCAATTTACGTTTTCTTTAAGTATACCCTCCCTAAATTGAGAATAGTTTTGTTGGCAAACTTTGGGAATCTCAGACACTTACGTGAACATGTGGAATTTCCAGTTGATGCAAATATTTTTTCTCGTGGTTTTTGTTAGACCTAATTGTTTGATGTAATTTCATATCCAAGGACATATTTCATATCCAAGGACATATTTCATTTACAGTATCCTATTTTCGAAACAATGCCTGTAACAAATTATAATTGGACTAAATATTGAATTTATTGGGTCTCACAAATATCGGTCAATCCTAAGCAAGGAAGATATATACTGAAGTTCAGCATTGACTGGAGTATCGAGGCAATGAAGGATAGAACGTAGTGAATCACCTTGAAACATTTCCTCTAGCTACATGACAATCGGAAAAGTAGCCGCCATTTTCTAAGTTCAGATAGCTGATTCTGAGTCACGAGTTCGTACAAGTCCAAATCAAGAAAACTGCAGGTAGTTGATTCTGCGTCTTTAAGTTGGTAAAACGTAATGAACAGGAATAATAAATCTACTATTGTGTACCTTATAATGGGCGTACAGGGGGCAATAAAAGGAATTAAAACCACCTAGACTTGCAATAGATTCCACTTCAGTTCTTAGACGATATTCTATCATTATTTTGCCCTTTCTGGGTTATACTTATTTTGGGCTGTGTCAATAGTCGTACCCTGCTCAAGGGAGTCTGCATTAGCGATCCCGAAATAAAATGTCTCGATTGTATTTATTTATCTCAATTGGTCCTGTTACGTATTTCAATGCTACTGTATGTAATACGCCCATAATTATTGTTTTCAGAAAGCAAATTGACCAAAATCACCAGTCTGGGACCGACAAAGTTGTTGATTTGTGATAAATCTTTATATGAAGCCTTAAAATGAGTTTCGTGATTAACAAAATGTGCCCGAACACCCACTATAAATAAACAACAATCCCAACAAAAATAAAAACAACAAAACACCAAATATGATTTATCATGTAATTTAATTAGAGCTACGAACGTGAATCTTAAAAATATAGATCTTTTGTTTTTTCCTAACGTTTTCGATCAATTTAAAAATTGCAAGAAAACTTATCGTTTGTAAAAAAAGAAAAAAGAAAATAATAATTACTTAGTAATCAGCTAGTTGCCTACTTAACCGTCTTGTTTGTTTGTGTATTTCACCATTCTTTATTACAGCAATGAAGACATGCGACTTCAAATAGCAGAAGTACATTTATGTAACTGGGGGAACAGAATGGGGAACGCCTTAACATATATTATGGGCACAGCGTCAACATTTATTGACCCCTTAAAGTTTATCATGTGATAAATCTACTTCAAATTCATTCATATAACGGGTATTTTCAGACCCAACACCCTATGCAGGTATTTTGGATTTAGAAACGTCAGTAACACTGAATAGTCTCGGCCATTAAATGAATATTTCCATGCAGGTTACATCAGACCGGGAAATCAATACTTACGATACATATACTGATCTAATGTACGTTATCACCACATTTTATATTTTGAAAAATGAAAACAGGCTGGTTTCTTTCTATATTCTTACAAAAATGAAAATATATCAGTGTACTTTCGGATAATGAAGTACTTTCAATGATTAACTCTTACATTGAAATATGTACCTCAGAAATTTAAAAGTGACAGCAGAGGAAGGATGCGGAAGTATAAAACTATTCGGGATGTCTGCCAAATGTATTACTGGCATTTTCAGGTTAATTATACAAGAATGCTCTAGCTGTCTCACAATCGAGTGGTAAGTTTCAGGTGAAGTATGTAAGTATACAGTAGCTGTCTAACAAACGATTTGTAATTTTGATGTTAATCATCCAGTCATTAAAACATTCAACTATGAATGTTGATATTAATGCGAAATGTCGAACCACTTATCATCCATTTACTATATTTTAATGTTAATCTTGTCATGGAATCGGACTTGGCTCTGTATAATGCAGTACTATGCGCCGATGACTGATTGTCTGTGTGTGTTTGTAAAAACAAAATATGAGCGTCTTGCGTCTTGCAAAAGGTACAAATGTTTAGATGTTTAGACGCAAGAACTGAACAATAAAAAAAATAAAACTAACAAAGTAAACAGCAAACAAGACTTTTGTACAAGGCAATATATATACCAGATTCAGAGCGTATGAATTACTCACTTAACCTGAAGCTTATTTTCTTTTTAGGTAAATTAGATGTTATTGAAAGACACGTTATAATGTCTTTGCCTTGTTTCTAACCTGAAGGCATACGCCGGCTGTCTGTGTTGTAAACATGAATCCAGTCATAAAACCTTAATGCGTCTGATCTTTTGGCATGGATTATAACAGACAATATCATTATCTGATTTTTCTGCAGAAATTAAGGATTTGAACAATACTCTGGATATCTTTGAGATTATTTGAAAATATTTCTTTAGATTCCTTGTTGAACATTTGTACAGTTTTTAAAATGAATGTGGTAAGAGAAGCAAAAAGACTGCAAGTTCAAGATTATGAATTTAAAGAAATTGAGTAATAGTTTGACCACGCTAGGTCTTTAAAAGACAAATAAAATATTCCATGCATATCGTGGACCGAGCTATAGTTAACCTAACTGACCATGCTGTACATCAAAGCCACGCTAGTTTTGCAAACTACATTGTTTAAATTCACGATAATATACTTACGTCCGTGTCTTTTTAACCATTAAATAAAATCTTCTATCCCTGGTGTGATACGATTTTGTTTTGTTTGTTTGTGGGTACATGAAATCAAGCTAAATATTTGTACTGGACACACACTCGGGAATAAAAAGGGAAACTCGAAAAGACTTAACCGTCGTTTATTATTTGCTTTTGGAAAAATGTGATAGTGTGTTGCTGTTATGATGCCCATGATGTCTTACTTTGATCTTAATACATTTTGACAACACGTTTTCCAATATTGCTTCTACTTAAACGGCAATCAACTTACCAGAACGTTTTCCTCTTTAATATTGTTATCATCGCGCAGAGCTACTCGTGGTCAAATGATTTGCGTTGGAATCTTGCATATTTAATAGCATTCGTTTTTAAAGGCCTGATTCACAGAAAGCCAATTATTTTATCAACTACAGAATCAGTCTAATGTGTTGCAGTATATTAACCAACGTATTTGGACGAATGAACGTCGATGATTGCCAGAAAATAATTACCAAAGAAATGTAATGCATTTTTTTTAATAGAATAATTCAGCATATTGGTATACTGTATTAATTTCAAGTCTTGAATATAAAACCATGTTTATTTTAGTACTGTCGGCGCACTAATAATAGTGGATGTAAATGGTGAAATCTCAACGGGCTGATTTTTTAAAATGTGCATCTCAGATCTAATTGGGCTGAGTTATGAAACGTTTCTTATTGCATTATCTGTTCATATAGTTCAAATGCGATTTGCTGATGTTACAATTAAATATATAACTTGGCTATATATATATATATATATATATATATATATATATATATATATATATATATATATATATATATATATATATATATATATATATATATATATATATATATATATATATATATATATATATATATATATATATATATATATATATATATATATACTTATGCCCATATATGTTGCTTATACCGAGACAGAACCTTTGTCACTAGGAGAACAAATCTGATATTACACATAGGTAAAATTAACACAGATCGATCTAACGAGTAAATTTTGTTTTGTATGCATCTCGTTGCGTTGACGTCAATTTTAGGAATATGGAGGCGAGTTCTTTTCATTGAATAATGAGAGAAAAAGTGAGGGCTGATATTAATCTTCCCTAACAGGAAATGTTGTAATCTACTTGAAGAAGAAGGGCAATCAGTCACGAAAATTAATGATCAATAATGGTGAAAGTAGCCGCCAAAAGCTAGACTGAGAACAATTAGATCATGAATTTAATTAGAGTAAGACATGATATTATGTTCACAAATATCCAGACGTGTTCACATTTTTCATTAAACATGATTATCGTGTGTGTCCTATATCCACCCTTGATTTTATTGACAGACCTAGGAATGTATAAGTAAGCATTGGGCATCGTTCTGTTTGTCGAAGATTACCTTAGTAAATATTAAATTATATTGCAAGTTCGTATTCACATATATAGTAATGGTACATATCAGGAAGTACTGAATTATTTGAGCTTTATTTAAGAAAATCAGAAAAATAAAATTAGGCTGTCTGAAATGAGTCGAAAGTTTTACTATCACCATTTATCGTGTTTCTATTTAACACTGAAATGTATGACCATCCTTGTCATATTATGTAATTAATGAGTGAAAGGTCAAGATGACCATCTCTAGGTACATGTATTATTACAAAAAATGTGATTTAAATTACTTATATTACACCGAATTCCCCAGAACACATAATTTAAAACTATTGTATGACACACACACAATACACACATATACACATATACATACATGCATATTCATACGCATACACAGATATATACACACATATATATACACATATACATACACATACACACACATATACATACATATTCTGATCACAACACAAAGACTTTCTCATTCACATCCTTTACCTCAAATAATAAATAGCAGCAACACCAACATTAAATTCTCACAGTCAGTACAAAAACTAGGTGTTACTCTAGACCGTACTCTCACATTGCACCAACATGTCATAAACATATGCAGGGCTGCATATCTTACGCTGAGACGCATCAGTTTCATTCGCAAATATCTTTCAGTTGATGCCACTAAAACACTTGTGTGATCATTAGTACTTTCAAGACGGGACTATTGTAACTTAATTCTACCTAGTTCGTCAAAATACCTACTCCAGAAACTTTAAAAAGTTCAAAACACAGCTGATCGGATCATCTTTCGAGTACCTCAATCAAAGCACACCTCACCAGTGCTCTATACACTAAACTGGCTATGAATTCGATACAGAATCCAACACAAAATTTGTTCTCTGTGCTATGTTTCACTGACAGACTCCAGTCCAACATACCTATCCGGCCTCAGACATGTGTATACACCAGCCTGATACTTACGCTCCTCCTCTTACAATCATATACTCATTGTTTCCACTATGAAAACGATGTCATATGGACAACGTTATTTTGCATACCAGGGCACGGCGATGTGGAACGAAAAGACCAATCAAATTAGACACAAAGACACAGTGGTCCCTTTTATGACTGTTCTTAAAACTCACTTTTCACCACTGCAGGAACAAACTTAGAGAATTAATAATGTTTTGGATCATACATGTTTTCAGCATGTTTCTATGTATTCCAATTTCATGGTTTTTGTTATTTGTTTTTCTGTAGTGTAGTAATATCATTATTGATGTTGTAAAATGCATAGAGCTTCTAAAGATCAGGCGCTATAGAAAGTCCTTATATATATACATACATTATATATATACATATATATATATATATATATATATATACATATATATATACATATATATATATATATATATATATATATATATATATATATACATATACAAATACATAAACATACATATATATACATATACATACATATATATATATACATATACATACATATATATATACATACACATACATACACATATATATACATACACATACATACACATACATACACATACACATACACATACACACAGATAAACACACAGATACACACACATAGATACACACACATAGATACACACACATAGATACACACATACACACACACACATACACACATACACAAATACATATATATACACATACATATATATACATATACACATATACACATATACATATACATATATATACATATATATATACATAGATACATATGTACATACATAGATACATATGTACATATATAGATACATAGATACATACATAGATACATATGTACATATATAGATACATAGATACATATATACAGATATAGATACATATATAGATACATAGATACATATATACAGATATAGATACATATATACAGATATAGATACATATATACAGATATAGATACATATATACAGATATAGATACATATATACAGATATAGATACATATATACAGATATAGATACATATATACAGATATAGATACATATATACAGATATAGATACATATATACAGATATAGATACATATATACAGATATAGATACATATATACAGATATAGATACATATATACAGATATAGATACATATATACAGATATAGATACATATATACAGATATAGATACATATATACAGATATAGATACATATATACAGATATAGATACATATATACAGATATAGATACATATATACAGATATAGATACATATATACAGATATAGATACATATATACAGATATAGATACATATATACAGATATATATATATATATATATATATATATATATATATATATATATATATATATATATATATATATATATATATATATATATATATATATATATATATATATATATATATATATATAATCTGACGTGTCTGCTCTTTCTCTAATAGGATAATCTACCTTGATCGGTCATTGAATATGATGCTGATATATGGGGATATATAGCGTCACCTGTATTGACGTAGTACAGAACATATATTTAGGTTTCTTTCAATGTATTGCGAAGTAGATATCAAATGTACCAAGTTCCAGTAAAGTTGCCTGAATATGTCCAGTTGTGAAAGCTAAATAATACACAAGTGCTTACTGCTGGAGTCAAGAAAATACGCAGGAGTCAAGCTTCAAAGTCCAGACATTTGTCGCGACTAGTAATCATGTGCTAGGTAAGCATTAATGAACGTATATTGGTCGACAGTTACAAATATGCTTAAGTCAAGCCTCGCTGATATTGCTTGAGAGTAGTTAATATGTTTGAGTCAAGCCTTAATGAACGTGTGTTTGTTATTTTTAATATTGGTCGACAGTTACAAATATGCTTAAGTCAAGCCTCGCTGATATTGCTTGAGAGTAGTTAATATGTTTGAGTCAAGCCTTAATGAACGTGTGTTTGTTATTTTTTTGTCCAAAGCTGGAAATGCCTGCAGGAATTCACGCTTACAGTTTACAAGTATCTGATAAAAAAATGTTTGAGAAAGATAAAAGGGATTATATCAAATATATAAATGACTAGAATGAAGTCTGCTTGAAAGTTACATAATGTAATAATGTCAGACGGAAATGAACTATTAAATGAAATTTTGGTAAAATAACATTAATTCAGTGTGATATTCCGAGATGTACCTGTAATGTAGCATTGCTGGGAATCCAAAATGGCCTCATAAGGTTCTGTCTTAAAGTAATAGTAGTTTATCTTTGAAAATGGCGATTTAATATACTATGCAGAGTGTATAAATGAATTATTCTCCAAAAGCTAAGAAACTTATAACATATTTATGATCAGAAATTGTGCCGAAAACCGGTTTTGGATTCATACGAGGAGAAAATTCTTCTTGGAAACTCGAGTGTTTAAATCTGTAAATACATTTAACATTATTGTAATTAAACTGTTTTGTTTGTTGCGTTTGTTGCTTTTTTTAGGGTCTCGTTTCTATTTCATGTTATTGTTTTCATTAGATGCATACTACACATTGCTTAATTTTTATGTATTGAAAATAATCGATAAAAATATGTACCTATAAAATATACAAAATTGCATGTGCTACTAATTATGTATTGGGTTGAGAAGAAATACTTGACATAAGTTATTTGCCTAATGAACATGGTTTATGAGACTTTGACGGGACTTTTTTGTTGTTGCTACTTATAATAGTTATATGTACTGTTATTAACATTTACCACATGAAGAACACACCAAGATAAGACTTTATAAAATAGGCAGACTCCATTTAAGCTAAATCTTCCTGGGGTGGCAAGAAGCGCATGATTTGCTCTTTCAAATCTTTCCGTTGTTCCTATCCAAAGAAGTGCACTACTTATTCATCACCAAAGACACACACACACACACACACACACACACACACACACACACACACACACACACACTGTATTCGTATGCGTGCGTGATTTGGAATTTAAACGTAGCTTTAACAATTATTCTATCATATCGCTACGATATGTACAGTTCATAATCATGCCAAGCACTTGGGCATCATGTCGTAGACATGGAGTAGCAGGTCATACACCCTTCCCTGCTTAGACATTATAAATTAGTGTTTACGTGTTTAAAAATCGGTACAAAGATGTCTCATCAAACTACTCCAGAGGCCTAGTGGTTAGAGTGTCCGCCGCGGACGCAGAAGGTCGTGGGTTCCATCCCCGTCCAAGTCATACCAAAAACTTGCACAAATGGTACAAACATTTACCTCTTTTGGCTCTCAGCATCAAGAGATTAGTGTTAAGACTGATCGGTCTGGTGTCTGGATAATGTGACTGGGACGGACATCATGCTACATGCTTGCAAACACAACAATAAACTTGCACCAGAAGGTTATATATATATATATATATATATATATTTTTTAACAGATACTCTATCTTGCAAACAATAAGATGATTGATATATGTAAAACATAATCTCTCGAATGGACACTGTCTGTAAAAAACCAACTGATCTATTTGTTTTAGAAATGAAATTAAGCAAAACACGATTTCACAAGGGATGACCTTCATTTGTTTTAAGTTTAAGATTGAGTACATTATATATATATATATATATATATATATATATATATATATATATATATATATATATATATATATATATATATATATATATATAACTAAAAAGCTCTAAATTATTAAAGTATAATCGGATATTATTTGAAGTAAATTTAACCCTTCTTCCGCCTTTCATTCTACAATTCAGGTCGATGTCACATTGCAAGTCATAATTCAGGCCGATGTCATATTGCAAGTCACAATTCATGCCGATGTCACACTGCAAGTCACAATTCAGGCCGATATCACATTGCAAGTCACGTTACTTGCTGAATGAAAACAAACGCTTAATGCACTTATCATTTCATGATCGGGGCCCCGAGTGGCCGAGTGGTCTAAAGCGCTTTCCGTTACGGATCACTGCCATCTCACCTCTGTCTGCGTGGGTTCGAGTCTAAGATTCGTCTAATGTAGAAAGCTTGCCAGTAGCTTCTCGTGGGTCGGTGGTTCTTTCCGGGGGTTTTCTAGGGTTCTTCCTCCACCAATAATACTGGCCGCCATGTATAGCCTATCGTGTGCTGAAAAATGGCGTTAAGCCCTAAAACAAACAAACAAACAAACATTTCCTGATCCATAATATGAAATTCATTTACAACCTAACCATTGTGAATACTATTGAGAGCTCATCAAAGTTGATTTGCATCAAATCTTGATTGGCAATTAGGGATTTGCATAATACCATGATTGGCAATTAGGGATTTGCATAAAGTCCTAAGTGGCATTTCGGAGAAATGAAGTTCTACTTACGAATAGCCATCATCCTTTTCTAGATTTTGGCAACAGTAGTCTTTAACAAAACGTTGCCAATCATGTTTGTCTTTCCTGTTTAAGCCATAACCTAATCGCCAAAAGTGTGTATAAGGGCGGAATCGTTAACAGGGATTTGTTTTGGAGCCTGCTTTTTGTTGGTTTGGCACCAAAACAAAGTCACATATTCAACTCAATAGCGTAATATCATTATCATGCCGTTGCTGCTCAACTTATATGTAACTTAGCCTTAGTGTCTATCATATGCAAATACGAGAAACGGAATATACAAAATTTAGATTTGCCATATGCTACAACAATTTATTGTCGTGGTAACCACATCTGTCTCGAAATAGGAAATGGAGACTTGTCAACTTTGATACATTTATCGATTTTTCTTTAAGCTTTTCTGTAACCTAAAAGAGTCAAAACAAATATGTCATCAATCTCGGATCAGGATTTAATAATTAGGTGTCAGGAAATCGCAAGAGTAGTCCTGTATCTAAGTCTTGTTTAGATTTAAAGTGTTGTTAAAAATCTAGCACCCTCATTCATCCATACCGTGATTTTATGTACATAGCACCAATATAAATCATTGATCTTTCACCGCTCTAAATGGGGATTCATTAGAAATAGTAGAATGTACTTTTCAAAACTGGTTTTGAGATTAGGTTGGATTAGGCTTCTGAGAGAATGTTAGAGAGGTTCGCAACAAACGTAATGATAATAAATATTTGTCATTCATTCATTCATTCATTCATTCATTCATTCATTCATTCATTCATTGAGAAATACAAGTAAAGAGGATTTTTTTTTAAAAAACTTACTACTTGAATATTCCACTAGCTTTTAATTCTGGGTGGGGTTGGGAGGGGGGAGCATAGCGTTAGGGCAAATCGCACTGGAAATTTCTGAAAGACTGGCATTTGTATTGAAAGGTGGTGGCATTCATCTTTGACCATTGCTGTATTCTAATTTTCAGTATACACTGCTCCAAAATTAGCCAGTGGTTCAAGGATGTGTTACCAAGAACGACATTAATGAGTGACGTCAGGTGCTGTATAGAGTTTGAAGTCGAATAGATCTAAATAATATTGAGATAGTAAATTTTCAAAATCGATACATAGCTCATTACATGAAATGTAGTTAGTATTTATTGATTTATCGCGCCAGCCTGTCTATAAACAATGAAATGAAACAAGAAATTGCGACAATACAAACACCGACAATTCAGATTATAATGTGTGTGAGCGAGACTTTTTCCAAATCTATTAACCCAATAAATGAAAAAGTAGATATTGAAATGTATTAGATTTGTCTTTCCAGCATATATGTTAACAGTAAAGTTACCATTCGTAAGAGCAAAGTAAAACATAATTCAACAATTCAACTAGAAAGCCTAACCTCCAACCTTTTTGATCTTTATTTTACCGATGAATTTAGAATTTAGTTGTCTAATTATTTAATTTAATTATCTAATTTATTATTCATATTCGTTTAGGAATAGTTTAACAATATTCTGCAGCTACCAATTCTATAAAAAAAATAACCCTTTGTAATTAATCTGTCTTAATCTTTGTCTTAATCTGTTCGAAAATATTTAGAAACGTAATGTTTGAATTAAAATCTTTAAGTTAGATTGTTCGAAAATGTTTGCATTTTCACTTCTGTAATTGCTGTTTTTCTTCGGTGTATAGGTTATAATAAAAGTAAAATTTGCATGCCAGATTGTTAAAAACATCATCCTACAGGGTACATTTCAATTACGGAGTACGTTCTAAGGGAGATAACTACAAACAACCAGCTCGTTCGAACATGCCTTTGAAACGAAACCAAAAATGTGGCAAAATGGTTGACTACAGTTAATCGTCTTCAAAATAAATTACAAACTGTAATATGTGCCGATGACGAAGCTGGTGACGTTGTAAGAAACAAGAGAATGGTCAAACGAGCAGTCGAACATGATATGCTGCATTCGCATCATAAGCATTCACTTTGTTAAAAAAGATACTTGGGAGTGAGAACGAGGCGTACAAGGAAACATTTGTGACACTGTGTAACAAAACTTTGTTTATCATCTGAAAATTGGACAGAATGCCGCGGTCATAAAATAAATCATTGAGGCAATACTTCATCACGTGATACTAGGGATATCCTATATTGGTAGCAAATTTTGCATGCTAAAGATCTTTCGTGATCCCGACCTACTATATATACCAACAGCGATAAGTAGATAATTACCGTAAGTACCACTGTCAAGAAAAAGACTATAGCGACAAGCATATTTACCACAAGTGTACCGCTCTCAATAAATACAATAGTGACAAGTATATATTTACCACAAGTGTACCGCTCTCAATAAGTATATATTTACCACAAGTGTACCGTGTCTACAAAAGAGCGTTAGTTAATAAACACACTTTTACTTCTCGTCTTTAACAAGGACGAATGAAACTGACTCATGATAATGATAAAAACTACTCATATCCTGTTATAACATAGGAAATGGCTGCGTTGTGCAGAAAACCAATAATTTACACCGAAATGCTGATCATAAGTGACGATAATGTGTTTGTGTGTTTTCTAATGCTCGTGCAGAAAACCGTATGTAGTTGACTTAAACATATTTAAACCCCAATAAACACGCATACACACACACGTACGCACGCACGCACACACACACACACACACACACACACACACAAGTTAAGAACATCCTTTACCTCAACGTTTTTCTGTCCAACTCTTTTAATGGAGGAATTAACAGATGATTTATTTTTTCTTTCTTGTTCCATACATAAAGTATTAATGGTATAACGTCAGTTCCCAAAGTAAACCTATGCCAAAAAACATGATATTAACATTCAATAACTTTGCTTTCTAATTGCTCGTGATCAAACCTATATTTATCAGTATAGATTTAACCTGGATATCAGCTTCTGTGTAGAGTAAAGAATATTCGTCGCGGTATTTTCTGGACCTCTATGTGTTGGAAACATGTGCTTTAAATTCCGCACCAGAATCAGGAGTTAATTTAATTGATGAGTGTTCCAAACTCAAGACGGTTAAAGGTCTGAAAATCTATCAATAAAACAAAGTCTCCATTTGTTTTCAGTTACAATATGGATAAGCTCTCAATTTTGTTCTCCCGCAAATATAAATTAAATTATTAACTTATCCTTGCCTGCCAAACCCATATATCCTCTATTTCACGTTCACCCATTTCCAGACTGGTTTCCGTTTTCCATATATTTAGTACCGTGCGTCATCCAGCTCTATTTAGACGAAATTTGTTTCTTTAAATCTCCAAATTATGAGTTTTTTAACATGGAGTAATTTCTAAAAGTTTCAGATTTTAAGTAGCAGTTACGCCACGGATGGCTATGTGAATCAATCACATCTTGTCTGATTCCCTGCAACTAATTTACAAAGGTACTAAACCAGTCTAATGATATTTGGTTGGTCATCTTATGTCTTCTTTATATTTCATGCGTCGCGATGATACAGTGCTTAAGGCGCTGGACTAGTTGCCCGATGGGAGCGAATTCGCTTCTCACCAAAGGATCAACATAAATTTATAGTATCGTGTGCCCTTATTCTACTGCCTTGGTATAATAAAACCTTAACATTTGCTACAATTGCCTAAAATCCAAACCATACATTCATTGCCTTTTCACGTTATTAGCTTGATTAGACGACCGACTGAACATATTGCATTTACTGGTAGAAAAGAGCTTGAATTCCATTCCGTCGAGTTGCTTATGAATACTATTTTTGGAATACAATTAGGACAACCTTCTTACATTAGACAAAAATGACTCATTATGGGTGAAAGACAAATCAATAGACCAGAAATGATTCAATCAAAAAGCGAGAAGTGGATATTTGATTAAAGTTTACGGCATTGTCAATCTGATGACGAAAAGCAATAACATATCTTTGTGCATAGCTTGTAAAAATCTTAGGAAAAGCAGAAACAAAAAACAACTGACGGAAAGGTAACACAAGACTTATAATAGGGGAAAGCATTTACAGACTAGATTGGATACCGTGTTAATGGAAATCTCCAAATTCATATGTAAGATTTATTACAGGAAGGTTAAGACATCACCTAGTTAAACTTTTAAACTGTTTTTTCAGTACACACCCTCAAACAAAAAGATAAATTAGAAACACGATAACGTTGGAGACTACAGTCAATACAAGGAACTGCTTCCAAATTATGAGAAACATAACACATACATTACTGATGATTACAGTGATAGTACGAGTGATAGAAAATTATTGATGTAACAGTTTCTCATATCATCATCCACTTGAAGGTGTCAATTGACACAGGTGAAATAAATGCGCTGCGTTGCAAGGACTAGAAGATTGGACCTCCACTAAGTCTAAACATGTAGCTTATCTTTTAAGCTATTAGAGTCAATGTACCTGGCCGGTTCGGTTGCGGTAGCATTTCTATAGGTACTAGTACAAAATTAATATATATATATATATATATATATATATATATATATATATATATATATATATATATATATATATATATATATATATATATATATATATTATTTTTTATTTTCATAGATATTTAGTCCCTGTATCCTCCCGAGGTACATTGTGCAAAACATCAAGCAAATCTTGGCCATATTAATGATATTTATTTTAATGTTTGAGTTCTATCCTTTTCATGTAATCAGTATTTGTCTGAATAACATCGAAACTGGCGTAGATGATGGATATCGAATTATGTATTTATTGTACAATTAAAAATGCACAGTACCATTGCATAACATATGCAGATTATAAGTGGTGGAGACAAGAAATCAATTAAAAGAGAAAGAAATAACAAAAGTTGCGAAAGAAAACAAGTCGAAAGTCAACTCTGTCCTAAGACGCAATTTAACTATATGTCATAACTTATTATTCTGAATAATTTTGGCAGACTATAGACCTGGTGATAAAACATTTTCGCCATATCTCAATGGGGGTGGGTGGGCAGGTATAACTTACATTTTAGTTTGTTCTAACAATTTGATAGAGCACAGCTACCTAGACTATAATTATTACTACAGAAGATAATTAAATAATAATAGGATAGTACACTCGAGTAAATATGTGAAGTTTATATCTTCGAAGCACTGATATTTGCTTCAAAAATACACCAGTTGTACCAACCAACTTTCAATAATATACAAATAGCCTTAACATCCATATGATGAAAGTTCTACATGGTGTACTCGCTTATAACGCGAGACAAACTGGAACCAAGATAGATCCGGATCTGTCACTGCATAATGCACATACATATCATGGTATATTTGTTTTACTGATTATTCTTTACAAACAGTTGATACTCAAATAACCAGTGCATAATGTATTATTAGAATCGTCTTAAAAGCAATTACCGTCGTCAGAAGCATACATGGCGTTAAACCATTATACAAACACCACCTTCGTTTCTGTTTGTTCATTCTTTCTTCTACTTCTTGCAGAGAAAGTCGCGTGTCAACAATAAAATATAGCTCTCTTTAAATTCAAGAATGAAACTGCATTACTGTTCACATATGTATTTAAAATATTCTTGCAAAATGTACCCCCCCAAAAAAAAAAAAAAAAATAAAGAAAAGAATGCACTGTATCAGGAACAAGTAACTTCTATCGTGGGCGACGCGGTAGCTCATTTAGCTGAACTTGTAATCAGTGGTCGCGGGTTTGATACACACCAAGGCCAGCCTAAGTTGGTTGACTGCATGACCTTGAGAAGGCTATTAGCGCCAATAGTATACATGATCTCGCCGCTAAATGGTGCCGTTAAAACCAACCAACAAATCAAACAGTGCATTTGTGATTACATATTAATGCTTTTATTTTTGTTTTGCATGGAAATTTGGATAATTGTCTTTAAATTGCTGTAGATTGCATTTTTTCGCATACAAATTAAGCCAATTATCTTTAATTTGCCGTAAAGTGCATGTCACCACCAACCACACAAATGCAGATACTAATTACGTTTTGCTTGTGCACACAGGAACGTGCATAAACGTAAGCTACGCCAAGGTTTTCACGGTTCATTTCATTCACCGCTTCTCATAATAGGTTGAGAAACTGGTGGCAGCATTTCCCACACAGAAACTCACTCCATCCAAATTCCAGTGAGAGGAAGACCACACTAAACCAAGCCTTAAGCGTTTGCTCTAATGAAAAACAATGTACATAGATAAGATAATGAAAACACAATTGCTCTTTGTACAACCCATATATTCTCTACCTTTGAGTTATGCTAGGTATGCTAATTTTGTTCTACCATAGAAAATGAATTCCCTGATATTGAGAGAGATATCGCTCAAATCCCGTAAAACACCCTTTTTAAGAAGGGGACAAGGACCCTACGTAAAAAGGAAATGAATCTTGTGAAATATAATATAATATAATATAATATAATATAATATAATATAATATAATATAATATAATATAATATAATATAATATAATATAATATAATATAATATAATATAATATAATATAATATAATATAATATAATATAATATAATATAATATAATATAATATAATATAATATAATATAATATAATATAATATAATATAATATAATATAATATTTATACTGAAATATAGAAATTAGTTTGCGTGTGTGGTTTTTGAGCTTCATGGATTTATAAAATAAATATACGCTATTTCATAATATTAGTACAATCAGACTGTAACAGAAATGCAATGTTTTATGCCTATTTTCTCAGTTTCCTCTACACTTGTTTAGACTACATTATAAACTCGACGTACCAAGAACTCGCACGTTTTAAACTGTTACCGAGCTATCAGTGGCTTCACTAACACCATGCTGTTTAGATTCACAGACTCGATATATCAATGGCTTGACTAACACCATTCTGTTTAGATTCACATACTCGAGATATCAGTGGCTTGACTAACACCATGCTGTTTAGATTCACAGACTGAGTCAAAGTAAAATTGTATTTTGACTGAAGATAAACAGGTGCTGCTGTTGCATGTTTCTGATTATTAGCATGGTGTTTTAGTTTTTGTTTGTCATATTGTCTGGATATTGACAGATGTTGTCATATTGAAGTACACGTGAATTGATACAGTTATAAGCCAAGCAGACAATTATATCATTCATGCCATTCATATGAACTCACTAAGAACAGGGGGAAAAAATCAAGTCTTTCTTCCGGGAATGATGGAGTCACTTTGACTCCCTTAGCGTAGGTTATTTGTTTTTTCTTCGGGGATTTGTCCTCGTAAGAAGGGCAGATCCCAGGTAGGGACATTCAATGTACACTTGGTACTAGTGTAGGGCATAGTGATAGGAAATAAGAAATTCCGTAACTCTTAAATATGAAATAATTGCACAGGTGGCTCACACATTATTGACATAGGGCGTCCACTAGCACAACTGGACTGAATTTGACATAAGCAATAGGTAGGGCTCTTCCGTTTCGGGGGTGGGCGGCGTCCGTGGCTGTGGTGTCTTTCCCCTTGCGTGCGTGCTGGCCTGACTTTCCGGACCTTTCCTCTCTTTCAGCGACCAGGGCTCAGCAGAAATTCTAGCGAGATGAGAAAACTAATTATCTCTCGCTACCAGTGCTACTGCACACTGATTGGTTGATAGTAATCCGATTGGTTGATAGGGTGGGTGTGTGTGGTACCATTCCTACCCACCCAAGGGGCTTACATTCATGGTGATAGTCACTCAATAGTGATGCAGCATGACGCCAAATTAATAATTGCATTTATCTGCATCAAAGGCCCGGGGGGGGGGGGAAGTAGCATACCCCCCCTCGGGAAAATAAATGTCCAGTTAACATGCTGGATTTAAACAGTGGGCCATATGACCCTTCGTGGCCGGTGCCCACTTAAAACTCTAAACAAGCAAGCAAGATGGAGAAGACTGAGAATTGTCGAATACCAATCTTTCCTCCTGATATGATGGAGAAGAGTCGTCGAGTTTTCTATTAAATAAAAGAAAGAAGGAACTAATAAAAACATCAAGAACATTGACTCACTGAATGGAAATCAATGCATTTTATGTCAAAATTCACTCTCATCAATGCATTGACTCACTGAACGGAAATCAATGCATTTTATGTCTAAATTCACTTTCCTCAATGCATTGACTCACTGAATGGAAATCAATGCATTTTATGTCAAAATTCACTCTCCTCAATGTTGGTAATATTCCCTTTTAAAGGTAATAAACTATATTCAGCTTTTTAACGGCTATCTGAATGTTTCATATCAAAATAACATGAATTGTTGGCTTGGTGCTTAAGAGAGATTTGTTTTATTCAGATAATTTAAACTAGCATTAGGGAAAAATCAAATTTGAAGTAAATGCGTTAAGTGCATTATACTGCGTAAAGAACTCGCTTTTTTATCTTCTATTGGCCATTAAAATGTATTTCATAACGGAGAGGAAATTAGTAAGATCTTATGAACACACATCTATCCTATGTTGTCATAGAACGTAATTGGACTAAAATGTATTTGGACTAACTGAACCAGAATATTACGCTTTTCTCGGATACATTTATCCATGCGTGCTCTGCACAGCTTTTTCCTACGGATTTAGTTGCAACAAATAGTTTACCTATATATATTAGATTTACAGGAAAAGGAGACTGTATGCTATAAAACATTATTACCGATGTTTTCTAGCATAAAGTCTCTATACACTATTACCTTTATGTTATCAATGAAACTAATCTGTACATGAGGTTTGACTGAGATTCTCGGCACAGTCATTCACAACTTTTGGATATCATGGCAACTGAGGAGTGTAAATATCAATACAATGTCTTGGGATTTAAAGATATCTACATAATTGCTTACGTGGTGCAAATATAACCATCGTTGAGTCCTAGCTTCACAATTCAATAAAATGTTGAGGTGTGTCATTGCACAGTTGCATAATGTAAACAGCTTTGCCTTCACAACATTGTATGTGTTAAAAGATCGTGTGGCGTTGGACGATTGTTTCATGCATATAATCTACGTTATTGTAGGATGCATAGAAATACATACCTCGCGTACGACATGTGAGTCGAAATTTGTTTTGAACACACAATGAAAACCTCTTTTGTATTATTAGAAGTGTGTATACTTCTATGTGTTTGTTTTGTTAGCGTGCGCGCGTGTGTGTGTGTGTGTGTGTGTGTGTGTTAAAAAAGTATACCTTGTCCCATCAATGCCATCCACGAACAACACAGAAGCATATGCAATTAACCACAACACATTAAACAAACACGTGTTATGAACAAAAGTTGTTCGTATTTCAAATTACTAAACATGTATATCTAAAATATCCCCCAAATATTTGTAGCGATTGGTCCATTTTATCAAAATGGTCCATGCTTGCATAAAGTCTCTATACATTATTACCGATGTTTTCTAGCATACAATCTCTATACATTATTAGCGATGTTTACCAGCATAAAATCTCTATACATTATTACCGATGTTTACCAGCATACAATCTCTATACATTATTACCGATGTTTTCTAGCATAAAGTCTCTATACATTATTACCGATGTTTACCAGCATAAAATCTCTATACATTATTACCGCTGTTTTCTAGCATAAAATCTCTATACATTATTACCGATGTTTACCAGCATAAAATCTCTATACATTATTACCGATGTTTTCTAGCATAAAGTCTCTATACATTATTACCGATGTTTACCAGCATAAAGTCTCTATACATTATTACCGATGTTTTCTAGCATAAAATCTCTATACATTATTACCGATGTTTACCAGCATAAAATCTCTATACATTATTACCGATGTTTTCTAGCATAAAGTCTCTATACATTATTACCGATGTTTACCAGCATAAAGTCTCTATACATTATTACCGATGTTTTCTAGCATAGTCTCTATACATTATTACCGATGTTTTCTAGCATAAAGTCTCTATACATTATTACCGATGTTTTCTAGCATAAAATCTCTATACATTATTACCGATGTTTACCAGCATAAAATCTCTATACATTATTACCGATGTTTTCTAGCATAAAGTCTCTATACATTATTACCGATGTTTTCTAGCATAGTCTCTATACATTATTACCGATGTTTTCTAGCATAAAATCTCTATACATTATTACCGATGTTTACCAGCATAAAGTCTCTATACATTATTACCGATGTTTTCTAGCATAGTCTCTATACATTATTACCGATGTTTTCTAGCATAAAGTCTCTATACATTATTACCGATGTTTTCTAGCATAAAATCTCTATACATTATTACCGATGTTTACCAGCATAAAATCTCTACACATTATTACCGATGTTTTCTAGCATAAAGTCTCTATACATTATTACCGATGTTTTCTAGCATAAAATCTCTATACATTATTACCGATGTTTTCTAGCATAAAGTCTCTATACATTATTACCGATGTTTTCTAGCATAAAGTCTCTATACATTATTACCGATGTTTTCTAGCATAAAATCTCTATACATTATTACCGATGTTTTCTAGCATAAAGTCTCTATACATTATTACCGATGTTTTCTAGCATAAAATCTCTATACATTATTACCGATGTTTTCTAGCATAAAAGCATAAAGTCTCTATACATTATTACCGATGTTTTCTAGCATAAAGTCTCTATACATTATTACCGATGTTTTCTAGCATAGTCTCTATACATTATTACCGATGTTTTCTAGCATAAAGTCTCTATACATTATTACCGATGTTTTCTAGCATAAAGTCTCTATACATTATTACCGATGTTTTCTAGCATAAAGTCTCTATACATTATTACCGATGTTTTCTAGCATAAAGTCTCTATACATTATTACCGATGTTTTCTAGCATAGTCTCTATACATTATTACCGATGTTTTCTAGCATAAAATCTCTATACATTATTACCGATGTTTTCTAGCATAAAGTCTCTATACATTATTACCGATGTTTTCTAGCATAAAGTCTCTATACATTATTACCGATGTTTTCTAGCATAAAGTCTCTATACATTATTACCGATGTTTACCAGCATAAAGTCTCTATACATTATTACCGATGTTTTCTAGCATAGTCTCTATACATTATTACCGATGTTTTCTAGCATAAAGTCTCTATACATTATTACCGATGTTTTCTAGCATAAAATCTCTATACATTATTACCGATGTTTTCTAGCATAGTCTCTATACATTATTACCGATGTTTTCTAGCATAAAGTCTCTATACATTATTACCGATGTTTTCTAGCATAAAGTCTCTATACATTATTACCGATGTTTTCTAGCATAAAGTCTCTATACATTATTACCGATGTTTTCTAGCATAAAATCTCTATACATTATTACCGATGTTTTCTAGCATAAAGTCTCTATACATTATTACCGATGTTTTCTAGCATAAAGTCTCTATACATTATTACCGATGTTTTCTAGCATAAAGTCTCTATACATTATTACCGATGTTTTCTAGCATAAAGTCTCTATACATTATTACCGATGTTTTCTAGCATAAAGTCTCTATACATTATTACCGATGTTTTCTAGCATAAAGTCTCTATACATTATTACCGATGTTTTCTAGCATAAAGTCTCTATACATTATTACCGATGTTTTCTAGCATAAAGTCTCTATACATTATTACCGATGTTTTCTAGCATAAAGTCTCTATACATTATTACCGATGTTTTCTAGCATAAAGTCTCTATACATTATTACCGATGTTTTCTAGCATAAAGTCTCTATACATTATTACCGATGTTTTCTAGCATAAAGTCTCTATACATTATTACCGATGTTTACCAGCATAAAGTCTCTATACATTATTACCGATGTTTTCTAGCATAAAGTCTCTATACATTATTACCGATGTTTTCTAGCATAAAGTCTCTATACATTATTACCGATGTTTTCTAGCATAAAGTCTCTATACATTATTACCGATGTTTTCTAGCATAAAGTCTCTATACATTATTACCGATGTTTACCAGCATAAAGTCTCTATACATTATTACCGATGTTTTCTAGCATAGTCTCTATACATTATTACCGATGTTTTCTAGCATAAAGTCTCTATACATTATTACCGATGTTTTCTAGCATAAAATCTCTATACATTATTACCGATGTTTACCAGCATAAAATCTCTATACATTATTACCGATGTTTTCTAGCATAAAGTCTCTATACATTATTACCGATGTTTTCTAGCATAGTCTCTATACATTATTACCGATTTTTTCTAGCATAAAGTCTCTATACATTATTACCGATGTTTTCTAGCATAAAGTCTCTATACATTATTACCGATGTTTCCTAGCATACAATCTCTATACATTATTACCGATGTTTTCTAGCATAAAGTCTCTATACATTATTACCGATGTTTTCTAGCATAAAGTCTCTATACATTATTACCGATGTTTTCTAGCATAGTCTCTATACATTATTACCGATGTTTTCTAGCATAAAGTCTCTATACATTGTTACCGATGTTTTCTAGCATAAAGTCTCTATACATTATTACCGATGTTTTCTAGCATAAAGTCTCTATACATTATTACCGATGTTTTCTAGCATAAAGTCTCTATACATTATTACCGATGTTTTCTAGCATAAAGTCTCTATACATTATTACCGATGTTTTCTAGCATAAAGTCTCTATACATTATTACCGATGTTTTCTAGCATAAAATCTCTATACATTATTACCGATGTTTTCTAGCATAAAGTCTCTATACATTATTACCGATGTTTTCTAGCATAGTCTCTATACATTATTACCGATGTTTTCTAGCATAAAGTCTCTATACATTATTACCGATGTTTTCTAGCATAAAATCTCTATACATTATTACCGATGTTTTCTAGCATAAAGTCTCTATACATTATTACCGATGTTTTCTAGCATAGTCTCTATACATTATTACCGATGTTTTCTAGCATAAAGTCTCTATACATTATTACCGATGTTTTCTAGCATAAAGTCTCTATACATTATTACCGATGTTTTCTAGCATAAAGTCTCTATACATTATTACCGATGTTTTCTAGCATAAAATCTCTATACATTATTACCGATGTTTTCTAGCATAAAGTCTCTATACATTATTACCGATGTTTTCTAGCATAAAGTCTCTATACATTATTACCGATGTTTTCTAGCATAAAGTCTCTATACATTATTACCGATGTTTTCTAGCATAAAGTCTCTATACATTATTACCGATGTTTTCTAGCATAAAGTCTCTATACATTATTACCGATGTTTTCTAGCATAAAGTCTCTATACATTATTACCGATGTTTTCTAGCATAAAGTCTCTATACATTATTACCGATGTTTTCTAGCATAAAGTCTCTATACATTATTACCGATGTTTTCTAGCATAAAGTCTCTATACATTATTACCGATGTTTTCTAGCATAAAGTCTCTATACATTATTACCGATGTTTTCTAGCATAAAGTCTCTATACATTATTACCGATGTTTTCTAGCATAAAGTCTCTATACATTATTACCGATGTTTTCTAGCATAAAGTCTCTATACATTATTATCGATGTTTTCTAGCATAGTCTCTATACATTATTACCGATGTTTTCTAGCATAAAGTCTCTATACATTATTACCGATGTTTTCTAGCATAAAGTCTCTATACATTATTACCGATGTTTTCTAGCATAAAGTCTCTATACATTATTACCGATGTTTTCTAGCATAAAGTCTCTATACATTATTACCGATGTTTTCTAGCATAAAATCTCTATACATTATTACCGATGTTTTCTAGCATAAAGTCTCTATACATTATTACCGATGTTTTCTAGCATAGTCTCTATACATTATTACCGATGTTTTCTAGCATAAAGTCTCTATACATTATTACCGATGTTTTCTAGCATAAAGTCTCTATACATTATTACCGATGTTTTCTAGCATAAAATCTCTATACATTATTACCGATGTTTTCTAGCATAAATTCTCTATACATTATTACCGATGTTTACCAGCATAAAGTCTCTATACATTATTACCGATGTTTTCTAGCATAAAGTCTCTATTCATTATTACCGATGTTTTCTAGCATAAAATCTCTATACATTATTACCGATGTTTTCTAGCATAAAGTCTCTATACATTATTACCGATGTTTTCTAGCATAAAGTCTCTATACATTATTACCGATGTTTTCTAGCATAAAGTCTCTATACATTATTACCGATGTTTTCTAGCATAAAGTCTCTATACATTATTACCGATGTTTTCTAGCATAAAGTCTCTATACATTATTACCGATGTTTTCTAGCATAAAGTCTCTATACATTATTACCGATGTTTTCTAGCATAAAGTCTCTATACATTATTACCGATGTTTTCTAGCATAAAGTCTCTATACATTATTACCGATGTTTTCTAGCATAAAGTCTCTATACATTATTACCGATGTTTTCTAGCATAAAGTCTCTATACATTATTACCGATGTTTTCTAGCATAAAGTCTCTATACATTATTACCGATGTTTACCAGCATAAAGTCTCTATACATTATTACCGATGTTTTCTAGCATAAAGTCTCTATACATTATTACCGATGTTTTCTAGCATAAAGTCTCTATACATTATTACCGATGTTTTCTAGCATAAAGTCTCTATACATTATTACCGATGTTTTCTAGCATAAAGTCTCTATACATTATTACCGATGTTTTCTAGCATAAAGTCTCTATACATTATTACCGATGTTTTCTAGCATAAAGTCTCTATACATTATTACCGATGTTTTCTAGCATAAAGTCTCTATACATTATTACCGATGTTTACCAGCATAAAGTCTCTATACATTATTACCGATGTTTTCTAGCATAAAGTCTCTATACATTATTACCGATGTTTTCTAGCATAAAATCTCTATACATTATTACCGATGTTTTCTAGCATAAAGTCTCTATACATTATTACCGATGTTTTCTAGCATAAAGTCTCTATACATTATTACCGATGTTTTCTAGCATAAAGTCTCTATACATTATTACCGATGTTTTCTAGCATAAAGTCTCTATACATTATTACCGATGTTTTCTAGCATAAAATCTCTATACATTATTACCGATGTTTTCTAGCATAAAGTCTCTATACATTATTACCGATGTTTTCTAGCATAAAGTCTCTATACATTATTACCGATGTTTTCTAGCATAAAATCTCTATACATTATTACCGATGTTTTCTAGCATAAAGTCTCTATACATTATTACCGATGTTTTCTAGCATAAAATCTCTATACATTATTACCGATGTTTTCTAGCATAAAGTCTCTATACATTATTACCGATGTTTTCTAGCATAAAGTCTCTATACATTATTACCGATGTTTTCTAGCATAAACTCTATACATTATTAACGATGTTTCCTTTTTTCATTACTCTTTGTGAGATATATCTTCCCAACAACGACTCCCCTTTACCAAACAAATGATCACAATACCGTAACCATGGTATTGAATTAGTCAAATGTAAATATTGCACATTTGGTTTATTAGAGTGTAAACACATGCTTGCGTCTTTCACTGTTATTATATTTGTATTTGCCATTAAGAGTTGAACTTTCCGAATAATATTACACATTACTATTTCTCAATCAATGTCTACACGGCATTTAACAAAAGTCACACGCCAAGAAGTAATGGTCACCCAAATCAGTATTTGTCATTTGGCACTGGTCCTATTTTGATATGGAATTTATAGCATTTACTGATTTTAACAATTATGGTTTGCCGTCCTAAATTAATAAAAATAATTAAATACACTTTTAAGACAGTTTTCTACCTTTCCTTCCGATAGGACACCAATAGTATTACAACAAAATACCTCCTTTATTTTCTAAAGGAAATAACCATTTTTGCTTGTATTGAAATAAATAGGACTATTTTAAGATAATTCGTTCAATTATCATTATTTATGTTATTTAATCCAAGATCATATATGCCAACCCTTTAAACAATTTCCCTCTGTACATTATGAATATATGATCAAGCAAAATACATATTTATTGAACAATTTAGATAAGGCTTATAGAGAAAACAAGGATTGTCTGCCTTGTTTAAAAATGCAATCACATTTCTTTACTTAATTTATTTAAAGATTACAAAGAAAACAAGAACTAGCAATCGTTTTAAACAAAATTAAACCTGGAGTATTCAATTCGCTAATCGTTCTAATGTCAGTCATGCTCGTGGTACATTACCAAGCAACAATTCGTATGTCATTTCCGATTTTAAAAATTTTGGTAATAAGAAATGAAGGGGTTACTGCAAGTAATCTATGACCCTTGAAATTCCCACGACCTACGGGCATATCGCTTAATAAGTAACAACATGCTAACGCTATTAATGACTTCTTGTTATCAAGCCTGCTGAATCTGTTACTTGTCATATCAGGATGGTGGGAAATGCCGATTAGCGATCCAAACGACCCACCTTATCACAATTCCATAACCACGAAGATATTAAAGAGAGTAGCTTCAGTTATAGATCATCCTGCATGCTGCATCCACACATTTGCGAACTGCGCAAGGCGCAAAAATGGATAGCATTACTTCTCTTCGTACATTTAATTAAAGAGCTGATTTGATTGCGAAATGCACTTTAGGAATTCAGGAAATGAGATGGGCCATTACGCAAATTTGCATTTGACGCAAGTTAGCAGCTTATTGCACGAAGAATATTACGGGAGTTCTCATTGAACACTAACAATGCTGTTTTGTACTTTAATGAGTTCTTCTATTCACTCCATTCTCCTGCTGGCGCAAAAGACTTTACATTCCCATCCCAGCTTTTAGCGACGAAGAGTGAAAACTGCTGTCTGCATAATTGCTCGAATACGTGAAGAAAATTGCCATGATTAGATACGTGGTACAAGGTGACTTTTTTGGAAGGTACATTGGGTGTTTATTCTAAACAATGAAATAGTAAAGATTATAGAGTTTTCGAAGGATGGCGAAGAACGGAACAAAAAAACAAAATTTGTACGTTTCATTTAAAGTTTTGGCTACAGTCAGGTGGCAATAAGAAAAGCAGGGTTGATTTAAGAGTGATTGTAAAATTTCTGGTGAAAATGTTTGAATATGTGGCACCTTTATATTAAATGTTAAACTCAAACTCCTCTAAACTATACTTACACCCAGGTCAATGTAATTTTGACATATGAGGCATGTACATAATACAATTAGCAATCAATTACATGTGGTGGTGGTATAATTTCACTGAATTAAATATTCATGCTAGCAAATTGCACGAGGAAAAAAAATGACATCATTCTGAATCACCTATACTAGTCTGCCAGTATTGCCTCATAAATCATGAATCGTGTAGTACTTGACCTGTTAGATTAAGTGGCATTAAAGAAATCACCGAAACGTTCAATGTACAATTAAAAAGATCAATGTGCTTCATTTAAATTGGTTATAATTATTATTTCGAACACCTAATCTGCTATTAACGTCTAAACGAGGTTTCGTATTGTTGACGCGACATATAAGTTCATATTAGTTAAATTTCGAGGGCGTGCCCACACAAATACTAAAATGAAAGTAAATCAACAAAAATAAACGAAAATTGCCAAATAATACCTCAAGAAATGAAGGTCCATTATTTTAAATTTTTACAAAATACAAACTAGATAGAACAATGTTGAAAATAGACAAGAATATTAGTAATTGAAATATGCCTTTTTTTTCGTTAAAAAGCACTAACAATTAAATTGTCAAGTGCATTTGAAACAAGAGACTTGAGAACGTGCCATGTATCCTATCCTCGTTGTATTCCATTCATAGACTAATGGCATCGACCATAGTTATAAACATTAAATTTGTGTAATGCGATTAGGTTATGGGTTCATACTATCGACTCTTGTTGTTGATGGTTTAACGCCATTTTTCAGCACACGATAGGCTATACATGGCGGCCAGTATTAATGGTGGAGAAAGATCCCGGGAAAACTCCAGAAAGAACCACCGACCCACAAGAAGCTACTGGCAAGCTTTCTCACATACCCACATTGGCCGAATCTGAGACACGAACATACACAGATAGAGGTGAGATGGCAGTGATCCGTAACAGAGAGCGCTTTAGACCTCTCGGCCACTCTGGACCCTTTATCGACTCTTGTATAATGCTCCCGGGTATGCAACCACGACCAACCAGATTCATTTGGGAAGCGATCGATATTACATGTATAAATATTTCCAATTTCAGCCCATCACCGGGATCCTTACAAAATAACCACGTTAATTCTTTCATTATGCAGGAAACTCGGAAGCTTCTTGTGTAGTCAACATTTACTTCATCTTTATTTAAATTTTCATATTTCACGGTACAATGGTTTTAAGTTACACAAAGTTCTTTCGGGTTGAAAAGCGATCTGTTTCTGTGGTTTATAATTGATTTCCGCTAGATTTCATCCACATTCCAACTTTATTTTTAAGTTTTCAAGTTTTCATGCCCTACAATATACCGATAATAATCTCTCCACCCAACCCCTGTTTTATATATTTTAGCAAGAACATTCGACAGTACATTTAGAGATGAAAAGAGTATCAACTCATTTGGTATTCATTATCTCTGATCTTTTTTTTTTTAAATCAGTGACTTTACTTCAAACTTGACTAACGTTGGACGGAAAATCGTAAACGAATGCAGAAACAAGCTCAGTCTGTTTAAAATCGAGTTCTATTTATAAAATGTTTATGTCAGAGATTTTGATACCAGTCCATTTAAAACAGATTCTAATAGTAGAGCGGGGTGAAGGGGCTTCTGCAATAACCAATTGTGCCCGGCGCGTATTTCCCATTATCGTTATTGCGCTGGTGTTAACCACCTTGATTTAGCCAGTCCGTGTTCGCAGCACGTGAACCTGATTTGGGTGCGTGGCACAAAGAACACGGCCGCAGATCAGTGATTTGGTCTAAACGTGAAACTATTCCTCACACTCACCGTAGCAACCTATTTATTTATAATGAGAGAAGAATGCCGTAATCATTAAGCAGACATAAATGTGATATGTTCGCGTGACACATACAGTAAAGCTGGAAATCAATAATGTTTGACGAATCAGAAACCACTGAAATGATGCCTAGATATGATAAGGGATATAAAGACCTGGCCATCAAAGACAATTAAATTTCAAGGACAATTACATTTTAAAAAAAACACATTATATTTCCGACTCTTATTACATATATACTTGTTCATCACTGTTTCACTTATTCACTGTTGATATACTTTTCCATTATTAATTAGTACGTTTGCCCACACGAAGTAAAAACCTACCCAACAATACTTGATATCAGTAAGCTATTTAAATTATGTTGCTCTCTTCTAATATTTGATTGGCAACGAGAATCAAGAGGGATGTATTATGTGCGTGAATGGGTGTTCTTCACATCATAGTAAACTGACCGTATTCTGTGTGTGAATTGGTTTATTTCTGATTATGGTAAACTAACTATACTGCATCAGATTTAGTCTTAATATTTATTATCAATGTTCGTTTTGATCTCTGTATCCTCGAAAACTATAGTACAAGAAGACGGAGCATTACATATGATACCGTCAACGTATACTTACGGTAGAATAGTATTGTACACCTCAGTAGTACTTTTTAAAACTTAAATCCATTTGTTAAAATAACTAGGATATATATATATATATATATATATATATATATATATATATATATATATATATATATATATATATATATATATATATATATATATATGAATGAGAATAAAGTCACCTTGTAAGTAGTGCGTATCTAGCTAGACTAACGGTAAACTGTTTATTCAAGCAATATCAGTAACACTTACCATATAATTCAATCACGTGACACATTGCAAAGAAAGGTGTTAATTAGTTGGTATCAAACAAGTAATTAATTTGACCGCCCCTATGGCCTAGTCATAGTGGTTAGTGTCCGCCCTGGATGTGGGATCTTGTGTGTTTGATTCGTACCAAAAAAAATGAAACTATGGTCTTAGCCGTCTCGATTGGCGATCAGCAATAAGAGGTTATTGTTAGACTTGTCGGCCTGGTGTAAGGATCGTGTGACTGGGTTGGACATCATCATACAAGTGGGCGGCATGATACATCCCCCCCCCACCAGTGCTGTCACACTGCAGACATGGTAGCAATAAAGATGAATGCATTGTTAAAGCTACGTTAAAAATCCAAATCACACACATACACAAACACACACACACAGACACACACACAGTAATTAATTTATGATGTGAAACATTTATCATTAAAATATTTTAAGTTAATCGTCGTTACTGGGGCTTCATTTGTCTTATTCTATAGCTCCTCCCCCAGAGAGAGAGAGAGAGAGAGAATATGTACATGGAAATTTCAATACTTACAGTAAGTTTTTCTCTTGAGTTCCTCAACCTCTTCAATCTTCAATTTACTGTTCCGTTTGCCCATAATTTGAATCCAGTCATATTCCTATACAACACATGAATCCTACTGTTGGTGAAGCACCGAATTATTAAGAAATCGCTATGTTGCTGACTTGAGATGAATTTCTATACGGGCTACAAATAACATGTACATATAGCCACTAGTAACACGAGATTTTCCTTACAAATAGCATTGAAGGTGGTAGCAGCAGCAGTGGCAGCCGCAGATATTACTTTTACATGTGCAACTCGCCGCTGAGACGTGCGCCCTAAATCTCTTCGCTCACCTACCTACAAATGATTGGAACACTTATTTCTTCTCAAGCGCGTGTCTCTCGAGTTGTTCTGTGATGACGAAGTCTACAGCGTCTGTTACGACAGCTATTACTACAAAATTAGTCCATCGTACTTTCGATTTGTTCCCGCTTAACGCCGTCTCTGAACTGAAGAATTTCTGCCGTTGGCTGGAAACAGAATTCCCGGTCAATAGTTATTCAATGATTGATAATAGAGTCTCGCAAACAACCAGCATAAGGTACACAATATTCAAGAAAACTTCGAGAATATTGCTGTCGTGGATATAATTGGTTCATTGGTTCATTAGTTGATATGGAGTTCAGAAAAGGCAAAGGCATTTTTTCACTATAAAGTAGCATGACACGAAAATCAGTTTTATTGCATCCATATAGCAGGTAATAGTCAATATTTTCGGAAAAGTATTATTACATTAGTTTTAAGTCAAATCACAAAAATTAAATCGCAAATTCATAAATTTATTCCGTTGTAAAATGATTGTTAAGTATCTACTAAATTTACCCTTGGTAATAAAAGTCGTGGCATCTATTTTAGATCATAGATATGGACTCTTTAAATGTCAGAACAGATACATAATTGACTTCGGAAGTTGTTTTAGTCTTGTAAGCCATATAGTACTGTTTAAATATCCTTCAGATAATTGTGTGTGTGTTTAGCAAACTAGGTCGAAGAGACCTTGATCAAATTTAAGTCAAGAAAATGCATGCAGCATTATATATAATGAATTCGGGTATTTGTCTGAAGCAACATGTTGCTGACAGAATCGAACACACCTACTTTACATTGTGTTTATCAGTTGTGTCATCCTTTATTTTAATTGTTAACCTAAGTCAACATAATTACAGTGAGAAAGAGACAGACATTAAATTGAAAATTAAAAATATGTTTTTTAGAAAACAATTTTTTTAAAATCACTTTCAAGATAGGGCTTTAAACATTCGGATAGCAAGCGAAATGGCCGTGCACTGTACCCCACTTCTAATCAAGTCTTCCAGTTCAGTACATGTACACGTAATACGCTGATATTTTGTTTTACAACATACAAGTTTTCGTCTGTTTAACAATCAATCTAGTAAAACAGCTTGAAAACTGAGCTAAAAGTAGGATGGATACATTGGTAGTTAGGTAGGTAGTTTGGTGAAAGGTAGATTGGTAGATAGGTATATCAGTAGATATGTAGATTGGTAGATCGGTATATCAATAGATAGGTAGATATATAGATTTGTAGATAGGTAGGTTGGTAAATGGGTAGATTAGAGCGAAAAGTAGGATCGATACATTGGTAGTTAGGTAGGTAGTTAGGTATATATATATATATATATATATATATATATATATATATATATATATATATATATATATATATATATATATATATATATATATATATTTGTAGATAGGTAGGTTGGCAAATGGGTATATTGGTAGATTGGTATATGGTTATATAGTAAGATTGGTAGATTAGTAGATTGGTAGATAGGTAGACTGGTCGATAGGTAGATAGGCAGGTATTTCATCATGTCATCAGTCTTCGAATTAATGTAGACTTAATGAATACATTTTCACCTATTTACCCAATTCATTTTGTTGAAGTAAATATAAATCATTTTTATTTCGGAATATACTATCTGTTTAACATCAACATATCACGATATTTAATATGTTTAGATGAGACGTTACGTAAAAGAGTAGCTAGCTCTTTTCTCGTTCTCACAGTTGAACACGTCAATAGAACGCACACAAAAAGTCTGTAGTAGGAATGTAACAGGTAAATTAAGTATTATGGAATGGTGCAGATAACCTACCGTATTATTGAATATTACAGATAAACTACAATATTATCAAATGGTACAGATAAAGTACCGGTATGACTGAGTGGCTTAGATAAACTACCGTATTATCGAATAGTACGGATAAATTATCTATTGATTAAAAGTACAGTTAAAATATCGTATTATCGAACAGTTCATATAAACCATCTTATTATCAAATAGCACGGATAAACTAAGTATTATTAAACAGTACAGATAAACAACTCTATTATCCTTGGTTATGATAATATGGTCTAATCATTCTATTGTTTCAAACTCACAGAAAACTAACAATTCTAGGAGAGACTCATCTACCACCTGATCTGTTGTCTTATTGTATCTCCAATCAAAACAAAAAGTTCATTAGTTAAGATTAATGGCTTGAGTTTCAGTACATGAATAAATTAGTCCCTTTGCTCATAGCAGCAGCAATAACAAGCTAGAAATAGGAAAATTATACACGCCATTTTTCGAGAACTACATGCACCGTAACTAAAATAAAAAAACTTAATAAATGTTTTATCGTTAACTATTTTGTATCATCTCATTCACATTTGTTCACCAATTAAGTAACTCGACCAAATGATATGCTTAAGATAGTAAATATACGTATGGATGTCAATATGGAGATTAGAGTAATTGTGTTGGACAATAATTCCATTCATGTCAGTGCCAAGATAAGATTAATGATCCAAACGACTCAAAAAACATTTTCCAAGACAAAATCACGCTGATCAAATAAATTGAATGACAGTTGGACAAATATCTAAGTACTGAAGACACCTTTTAACAGATCTTAATATATCTTAATTAACACGACATTTCGCAAACAAAATGTATCCTTGCGTCAAAATTGATATCCTGTCTGTTATAAGAAGAAATATCTAAGTTTACTTTACCTGGATGAAATACAGCTGAATAAGTATTTCGCTCTTATCTTGTTTATTTCTTAAGTCATGGCTTTAAAATTGCATTGACGTAACTCTAATTCGGAAGTGGGAAGCTACGTTCCATGGAAAATCGCTCTCCACTTAAATTTGCGGTAATTGGAGCATTTGATGTTGGAACTTCACCGTAAAACTCTCCCATGACAATACAGAGCTTTCTGCGCGGAAATATCCATATGCTCCTGAAAATGAACCAAAATGTTATCATTATGGATATATGTAAATTAATAGCCAATTACTCAATGAAATCGACACTACATTTCTTAAGTGATTTTTTTTTTACTCCAATGAAATGGGTGCTGATAATGAAATATTTGTTTTCCTCTCACACACTCACATCGCACTATCGTCATAGTATCGTCGCTATAGTTACATTGCATCGTCGCTATCGTAACGTCGCATCAATGAGCTCGACGACACGATGACAACGTGGTGGCCCATTCCAGATTCTATATCATTCGTATCACCAGGCTTATTGTAATGAAAGTTAATGAAAGTCACAACCACAAACGTATGATGCACACATTATGGTGAATATGGTATGAGTTCTTTAGACCTGGTTATTTGTTATCGAACATGGATTTCTTTACAGAATTTCATCTCAGTAACTGAGATATGTTGTTAATAGTTATGCATGGAAATTGGTACATACATTGCTCATGCACGAGGCGAACTTTATTATGCATGCTTGTAGACACAATACATTCATATAAAGCTTCTCACAGAACAAGTCTCTTTACGAGTGTCATCAAAGAATTAGATAAACAAGAAATCTGTTCAGAATATATTAGCTTCAACTTTCTGTTGTATAACTTTATTACTAAATCTAGTAATATCAACAGTAGAATACGATAACTTGAAACGACTGACAATAAATGGATGCGATGTTCCTAATTTTAAGAAATAATAAGAAGCACTGATATCTTGTTTTCTCCTCATCTCAGGCAATAACTGGCAAAAGGATAATTAGAACAGGAAAGCGGTTACTTCACGCATGTTTGACAAAATTTCAAGACGGTCTGGGTTATTGTCGGCATAAAGACACACACCATCGTAAAGTGCTGAGATTGGGGATGCATTCACGCGTTATTTTATTCAATGATGTGTCTTAGGAAAGGCAGTGATTCACGTTTCTAGATTTGACGTATACGGCATTTTAATAAAAACGCACATTTCTACGCACTCGAATTCAGCTACCGCGTGAGAGACTTAAAGTCAACTTTCATCGCCAGGATCATATATTCTGTAGATTGTGTCTAAAAGACATTGACTGTGTAAATGCTACAAGTCTTAACGACGTCAAAATAGCGAAAAATAACCTTTGTTTAGTTCTTGAGATTCATTTACTTAAAAGGTTTAACAACTATACTGGGAGGTACGTACAGTTTCATGACCGTACAGTGAGGTACGTACAGTAAAAAGATTATTAAATGTAGCGCTACTTGAAGTTGCATAACTTAATGTTGGGCTAATTACAGCTCGATGACTATGCAATGGTCTCCTTAACGTCCATTGACTATATGGAGAGCATATGAACGTTATCTGACTATAAGGAGGGCTCATTGAAGTTCCATGACTATAAGAATGGCTATTTCCGTTCCATGACTTTTTGGTGAGCTACTTACAGTTCAATGCCTATATGGAGGTCTACTTAAGTTCCTATGACTATACGGAGGTCTAGATAGCATCCCATGACTATACGGAGGTCTATATAGCGTCCAATAACTAAACGGAGGTCTACATAACATCCCATGACTATACGGAGGTCTAGAGTGCATCCCATGACTATACGGAGGTCTACATAACTAAACGGATGTCTACATAACTAAACGGAGGTCTACATAACGTCCCATGACTATACGGAGGTCTAGAGTGCATCCCATGACTATACGGAGGTCTACATAACGTCCAATGACTAAACGGAGGTCTACATAATGTCCCATGAATATAACGAAGGCTCATTCAAGTTCTATGACCATAAGTATTGATATTTATATTCCATGACATTATGGTGAGCTACTTACAATTCAATGGCCATGCGGAGAACTACTTAGAGTTCGATAACTATATGTTGGGCTACTTAGAGTTCAATGATTATATGGAGGGGGACGCTCTAACGACTAGGCCATCCAAGCAGTCCCCGACTTCCCTGGACTCTGAAATATATTCTAACAGGACAAATACACATGCCATACTTCAGGACTAAACACCAGTAGTAGCTAAAAAAAAAACACTTATTGTTGTCGGATTCCAGAAAGTGTACCACGCTGAAAATTGTGAGAACTACTACTTCATAAGGTAGAACCACAGTTTCCAGCAAGATTATGACTTCAAAACGTTCAATTGACGATGATACATGCCATTGCAGAATTGAAGTTGTTTAGCCTTCGATCATGACTCCTTCAGATCTCTTTGGTGTTCTCCTCGTCTTGACAAAATAGTTCGGAAACATCCAGAACAATACCAATTATGAAAATAAATAAGCAAAGCGGACAACATCATCTACTATTATTTACGTGTTAGTTTACTCCGATGTACGAAATGTTATAATAGTAAGGAGGCCTAGACACATTGAGCAGATGACGTATTGGATTCAAGACGGACATAATGTTATATGCACCTTGATACTCTAATATATATATATATATATATATATATATATATACATATATATATATATATATATATATATATATATATATATATATATATATATATATATATATATATATAAATAATACATTATTTACATCTTAAGCCTTACATTAGGATCACAACTTTTGTATTTTCAGTTCAAGTTTGAAACTGATGTGGTCCGCCATTTTATTTTAGCCAGCTATGAATTTCTAGTTGTCGTGAGATTTGTTTACACCCCTTTCCTCAAAGTCATATGACCTAGATATGACCTTGTTGGAGTTTTTCAACTCCTCTAGAATAATGGTAAACAAATAGACTGGATTACTATATCGTGATAACTGGCCAATCAAAATCCTAGAATAGTTACTAATACGTGTCATATATAATTTGTATCCAAGCGATACCATCAAGTTCCACTAAAGAAATACGTCATCAAGTAAAATACAACTATTTTGTGAAGATTGATACTTAAAAACAATGCTGCTTTTGACGACACATCGAATGGCTACGTGCATGATATAATTTATATTTATATATTAATCCAAGTTACACCAATTGCATAAATAAACGACTTACGATTATTTGCAGTATTTATTATCTGCCATGTGTTTAATAAGTGAATGTAGTTCTTAATGAAAAATAAAACCACCACATCTCATCTCTTTTATACGGACCCCGAGTGGCCGAATGGTCTAAAGCGTACTCTGTCACGGATCACTGCCATCTCACATCTGTCTGCTTGGGTTTGAGTCTAGGATTTAACCTATGTGAGTATGTGAGAAAGCTTGCCAGTAGGTTCTCGTGGGTTAGTGGTTCTTTCTGTGGTATTCTCGGGTTCTTCCTCCACCATTAATATTGGCCGCCATCTATAGCCTATATTATACTACAAAATAAATGGCGATAAACCCTACAATAACAATAGCATCATCTCTTTTAGTCTGCAGATTTGTTTGAGAAGTAATATATATATATATATCCCCCCCCCCCCCCGAAATGTATAGAACTCAACTGTATTTTGAAGTCTGAACGTTGTTGGGAATGAACGCCAATTGTCTGCACATACTAGGCTAGACATGGCGGCCAGTATAACTGGTGGACGAAGAACATAAAGTATTCCGATAAGAACCACCGATCAATGTGAAGCTACTGCCAAGCTTTCTCACATACGTACTTGATATAGGTGAAATGGCAGTGATTGCTAAAACAAACGCGTTAGCCCACTAAGCCAGCCGGATTCCAAAATATGAAGACAGTTAAGGATATATATATATATATATATATATATATATATATATATATATATATATATATATATATATATATATATATATATATATATATATATATATATATATATATATATAGTCAGAATGCAAGTACAGTCAACAAAATTAAACAAATGTTTTCAACCCGCTCAGATTAATATTACTATAGAATGGTTTAATGATTACATTTTAAATATAAAACATACATATGCAACAATTACGATTATAATACAAACACTCACATTACATATACACGGATAATATGAAACACACAGACACACACACACACACACACATCATTTGTTCAATGCATATAATTTGTATTTATCATGAAAGAACTTCATTTATGACGATACACACGGACAACACTGAGTGTGTTACAAGTATTGCATATACTTGAGATTAATTTATCGAGATATTTAATTTTCTTTTTTGTGGAGGTTGACTACGAATTGAGTGGTGAGCTTATGTTCATATTGTGTGTGGGTGTAACCAAAGCACTGCAAACAATAACAACTAAAGAAAGAACGCCAATTAATTTCAAACCGCTTCGGTGGAATAATGGCTAGAGCGTCCGCCGATGAAGCGGGAGGTCGTGTGTTTGATCCCTGGCCGAGCCATAACAAAGACTAAAAAAAAAATGGTACTAACAGCAGCTGCTCGCATGGCGCTCAACGTTAAGAGTTAATGGCAGGACTGGTCGGCCTGGTAACAGGTTAATGTGACTTGGTGGGACATCATGCTACATGTCTGCGGCATGATGCCCGAGTGCAAGACATCACAATAAACTGCCTCACTGCAGACATCGTATCAATATAACCGAAAACATGTTAAAGCTACGTTAAAAATCCTAATCAAACAAACAAACGATTATTTTCCTGGTCCAACTTCCAAAGCACTTTCTGCAGCAACTTACCTGTTTGCATAAAAGAAAAAGAAATGTATTGGTATTTACTTGATCTCTAGCGCTAAAAAACGGCAAAGAAACTAAACACCAACGACTTCGTCGTCTAAATCAAAAGATCAGTTGCATTTTAATATAAAATGGTTAACCATTAGCCATCATTAAAAAAATAGAGCCCTACCTCTCTTTTACCAGAATAACTTATGGTTAACCCGTTCGCTATCATTAAGTACCAATTGCCCTGCTACTCTTATAGTAGCTAAAAGTATATAGATTTGCATGCAACATTCATGTTTTAAGTCCTACCTATTCCTGATCATTTTCGATTTCTCTGCAGCATTAAAAACGATGCACATGTATTCAAATGTTTTTAAATTCATTTTTGAAAAGTAATTTATTGACACAAAATATATGCGTGTTTGCAGTAAATACTTATTTGCTAGCGAAAAACTTTGTTTTCACAAATGTTGGACATTATATTGGTTGTGACAATTGATGGAAATTAAATATGGTTATTACATATTTTAGATTCGTGTCTTCTGGTAGATCCATCTTCACGCGTATTGAACTAATAAACAGGTTATTATTGTTTTGGGAATTTCTAATAGGAAACCATTATCCAACCCAAAGATGTTTGTAAAAAATATTGTAAATTCGAAAACAAATGATTTCACAACTAAAGTATTTTTGATGAATGTGTTTTGTTCAGGTCAGACATAAAAATTGTATTTATTTCACATTTTGCAATAATTATAATCACGGACGGCAAAAAGTACAGATACAAAATGTTGTTTTCAGATATTTGATCGATAAGCTGAACATTACCGCATTAAAACGTATCAGAGAAACGAATTAGAAAGAACCAATAATTAATTTGCAAACTAGCCTAAATATCAGTCATGATAAACAACCCTCAATCCGTATTGATTGATTTAGTAACATGATATTTCCATTCCCTTTAATCTTAATATAAATATAGCTTGCCACATATTTCAAGATCGATTACTAACGTGCTTTCCATATAGTTAAAAAACTGGTTCGGCACTTACTTTTACACACACACACACACACACACACACACACACACACACACACACACACACACACACAGAGAGAGAGAGAGAGAGAGAGAGAGAGAGAGAGAGAGAGAGAGAGAGAGAGAGACACACACACATGTGCTTAATTATTTATCAATATATTTTAATTAAGCGTAATCATAGTTTCAATCAAATTAATCACACAAGAAGTGTCATAAATGTCGAACTTTTAGTGCCACCTATGAACTGTTATTAATGACTTGTATATAAAAATAAAAAAATAAGAATATATAGGGTCTTTCTTGACACATTAATCAGCACGGTAAGGCAGTAGGCGCCTTGTTTCTCTCCTGAAATCTCTAACAACGGGGTGACAGAATAGAAAAAAAAAAATGAGAAAGATTGAGGCATTATCACATTGATATCGCAGAAACACTTAGTCTATTTGATAGCTCAACATATTTGTTAATCTCAGAATATACAATGTGCTTGCCACAACTTAATTTTAAAAATACTATTATTCAAAATCAGCACATTCCTAAATTAAGCTAGTCGTTTGAATGCTCTTGGCAGATCACAACTTTGATAATAATTCTCGCTTGTTGATGTTTTGGGTTTGTGCGTTTTCGTTTTGTTTGATTTGGGGTGTCTATGTGTGTGATTTTGTGAGGTGTTACACACACACACACACACACACACACACACACACACACACACACACACACTGATATATAGAATGTTAGGAATTGATCCAATTTCAAAATGACCTTTCAAATGGCTTGGAAAGTACGATGTCAGATGATTGTTATTTAATAACTATTGTAGTCAAGAATCTAAGTTCTGAAGATATTTAATACAGACCTTACCTGGTTCATCAATTTTAAAAGGACACGATTGCTTCATTCCCAACCTGATAAGCAGGTACTAAAAAAAACGATTATTGTTTCGTCGTTTACCTGAGCAGAGCCTGATCCGAACCATGCTCTGTGAATTAAAAATATAATCATTTTCAAAACAATGACCAGTGAGTTTCAAAGGGAATGCATCCAGAAATGTAAATCTTCAAAGTGCAGTCTTTTGGAACCATACTTTTTGGCAAATAACATTTATTTGTTTATATACCCAAATGACCATGACTTACGGAACAGACCTTATGTGTATAGGAAGCGTGAAAAATTTAAAATTGGTCCCATAGAACTATGTAGCTAACAACACCCCACAAACCGGAATAATGCATTGGCGTTTTTCCCTCAAAGATAACGGCCTTCTATTTTACGATGCAACGATTTTTATATAGATATATCAGTTTAAGTCCAAGCTGTTTTGGGTTCTGCCTAGCCAAACTCTGTTGAGCTATTGTTTTTATTCCTGAACACATTTGTATTATCTTTATGCTGACATAACGATTTGCCTTTTTTTATTTTGTACGACTACATATTTTAATGTATTTTTGGGGTGGGGTGCATTTGTTATACTTTTTCTTGAAATCTGTATTTTTGCACATTTAAGACTCAAGTTTTAATCGGCATTATACCGCCAAGGATGCTGTTCGCACATAAATCGTACATAGATATATACATCTAAACTTAAAATCCCACTTATAACATTTATTTTCTGCGCCACTTTTTTAATTTGTTTTGATTATCTTTCTGTCTCCATGACTTTTGTGCCATTCCAATTCGTTCGAGTACTTCAATTCCATCATTCATTAATCAAAGAGAAATAACTCAGTAAAGGCCATGTTTTCTTGATTCTAACTTACTTCCCTTATATTGTCAGGAACCATAAACGTTGCATAAGTTTCTAATATTCCAGTTTCTTTAATAGCATCGTTCATATTTCCAAAAGGTTTGAAATCAGATTATATTATTTCTCTCTTCAACAGCTCTCGTTTTGTCTTCTTTTTAAATTGATTATAATGCAAGTATCTATTTCGGACGCTAATGTGGCAGTACTGTAGGTGAAATGACGACTTGTTCGTCGTTGGAAAGAATTTGCTATCAATATTTTAGAATAAAACCAATGTTACGTCACATCGTCGGAATGCTAAGATAACAAAAGAGACAACTTCATGCTTTATGTTTGCCGACATTGAGTTTGTTGTGCAATACCTCGTATAATGTTTACGATCAGTGACAATCATGTCAACCACAATAACTGTACAAGTTACCATCTTATAAAGTATGCAACTGCTCGCATAGTCTTTTTGATCAGTTGTGATTTTGTTAAAATGTGTTTTTGTTTTCTTCTTAATTTGAATCACACCCTTGTCTTGTGAGACATGCATTCTCACACACTAGCGGAAACACATACCACAGGTAGAATAATTCTCATACTTGCAGTTAAATTAAATACACGTTTCCTGTGTGCATACATATGGTATTTATTTAGTATAAGTAGCTAACAGCAAGTATCTTTTATTATCTGTAGACGGATATCAAGAACGAGATATTATATATCACTAGAAGATATCAACGTTGGCGGATTATTAGGCAGAGAACAAGATGCCATTAAAGTGAAGGTGAATTGAAGTATAATGCAAACAAGCATCCAAGTTAGTTTATACTACGTCTCTCAGGAATGTTTTTTTTAAAATATCAATTCTATTACCTTTTATTAATACTGACCACAACTGGACTTTCAATGCGAAACGTTTTGTTAACGGATTACATGTATATGTTTAATATGTCTTTGAGTCAAAGGAACAGGATTGACTGGAAGAAGACCAATATGGCAAGCCCCATTACCTATGGTAATGTTTGTCACGTTCACTGTATGCAGATAACGTGCGTTTATTACTGAGTGGGTCTTCACTCGAGTATGCACATCATTCGTTTTATGAGTATGGACATATAAGAACGGATGCTGACTTGGTCTTGAATATTTAATCCAACAGTGAGATTCTCGCAAACTGTCTTAAGTAAATCTATGTGCTGTTCCGTCAGAGTAAAACGTAATCGTGTTATTCTAGTGTCATTACATGGTATATGCATTGGATTCAATCGTGAGATCATAAGAAGATCAACCGAAGCGACATCAGGTGAACAAAATTAGTTCTATATACAACCTTGACCGCAAAACCCGTTTGCAACAGCAGAAAGAAGTAGATCAAGCCTTTCGCTTGCAACAACAACACCGAGACAAAGAGACAAAACAGTTTTAGAGGAAGAAGAAATATAGAAGAAACCAGGTTTAGGTGATAAAGAGGACAGCGAAAGTCAAACTTTTACATTACTATTATAAATTTTAGCAAAAGAGTCTGAAGTAAATGTATCCGACTTCTTTAACTCGATCTAAGATGTTAAGATGAAGTAGACCTTCGAAAGTCATACATTCCAGCCTGAGATATCATCAGTATCCATCACTACAAAATCATCGACATTATCAGGTAAAGAAGTACGACTTAGTTGAGTAAACATGTAAGGGAGTTCAAACTCACTGTATCCAGTTCATGGGTTTTTCAAAACAAAAACACCCAACTGTCTTTTTCAGGGTTACTCATCTCCCTAGGAAAGAGTGACTAATGAAAGTTTTCCAAATCAAGTAAAACGTAAATCCCCATTTTCCCATGATATTAAATGAAGAATGTGTGTGTGTGTGTGTGTGTGTGTGTGTGTGTGAGAGAGAGAGTTGTGTGTGTGTGTGTGTGTGTGTGTGTGTGTGAGAGAGAGAGAGAGAGAGAGAGAGAGAGAGAGAGAGAGAGAGAGATCTCCTTATTGTAAAAAAAAACAAACAAGAGGCATTTATGTTTTTCTTACTGGTCTATTCTCTTGATGAAGTTCCAATGAGATTTTACAACACATCACCAAACGTTTATTTTCACTTTATTTTCAGGTTTTATGTAATCTTCATCTTCTTCTCGTATTAGCTTGTTCTCTTTTTGAACAGGAATGGGTTTGACCTCTTTTTTGCAGGGTTCTTCCTTCTGTTGTTTCTTTTATCGGTTCGCCTTTTATAAGGGCAGTCTGAAGACTAATCCATATCCAAGACCAATCCATATTTTCTCCATATCATTATAACAGGTATTCTCTTTACGCCTATAATGCTTTGACGTTGTAGACCTTCTGTAGCCCAGTGCTTTTTCTTCTGACAGATATAGCAAGTATCTCGACTTTTATTTCGAAATGAAGGAGGAGTCAGAAAAATAAATCTTTCTTATGACGCCTCACAAAGCTTCGATCACAAGTCCATCCTTCTTGTCTGCTTGAGAGTTCAATGAGTATTCTGAATCAAGACCCTAACCTTGCATATATATATATATATATATATATATATATATATATATATATATATATATATATATATATATATATATATATATATATATATATATATATATATATATATATATATTTATATCGTATTCAATTAAGTGAACAAAATAATAAAGATATCATTCTGCCATTAAAAAGTTAAAACAAAAAATAATAAATATTCAACTTGATCCTTTAAAGATAAGTTCTGATTTTTGTTCCATACAACAAAATGAAGATGAAGGTGAATATATGGTATCTTCAGAGTGTCGATTAGTTAAGACTCTCAAACACGTTGATACATTCGCCTTTCTACATTAGCCATTGACAAAATTAGACGAACATTATCTCACGATTACGAAACAAAAAAAAAATACTAATACACGTGTAAGACAACTAAAATAATTATCGCGAAAACGAACACGCTGTCAAACATAACAGTAGTGTTAGCGAAAGTAGCTGCCCCGGAAAAGAATACAATATTTCACCAATTAATAATGTAAGCGAAAGTGAATATCTTTTTATTAAATGATTTTTTTCTGTTTTAAATTTTCTAAGAAAAATCTGACATTTCAATCATACCATCTTATTTAAGTCCATCTTTAGTTAATTTTTATCATAACAAATCCAACAGAATTCCTTTTATCGACGCTTGAGAACCCCATCGATTCTCTAATTAAGTTTGGGATTTATCGATATTTTATTAGAACCTATGCCCTAATTGCGTTGAACAAATCTCTAAAATTGATCACAAAACATCATTATGTATTGTCTTTCATGCACACAAAAATCAACATATCCAAACAAACAATTAAACAGTCGTTGCGAATGTCACCATTCGATGAATAAAAACTGATTAAATATAAGAATTTGTCACTAAATTTACATAATGTCATGGCAACAAATTAGATAAATAATAAACTACTTCTGTATGAGGATTTTTTATGTCGGGTGAAATACTTTTGTGTCACCCATTGATCTGAATAATTAAATGATAGTTTGTTATCCGATCAAATTTAATGTGGGACTGAGCATAATTCAGAATATGATCTCTATCACACTTGGTCATACTAATATGTTCATTGCCGTATTCATCAATAATTATGTCAGCACTACATATTTCTTACCCGTCTGTGGGCAGTGTATATATTGTTCTCATGGCGTTTGCAATTACCTTTTATTCGTGTATAAAATACCTCACGTGATGGTACAGTAGATATCATATCCCTTTTGACTAATTGTAAAATCCTTAAAATTCGTTAAGATTATAAGTAAAGATTTATTGCTAAAACTCATGCCTTAATTCAAGAGGTATCCACTTTGGCCAGTAAGATTCAAATGTATCTTTGATAATAACCGATTATAAGATTGTAGATAAAACGAATTAATTGGTTATTAACCAAGTTAATCAAGTATCCAGAAGGTACTTTCGGTGTAAATGTATATAAAATATAACCTTGCGGAGCTCGATTTTATTCTTCAAGATTTTCTTAATAGCTGTCATCAATTACATCACGAGTGACTGCAATCGTTGGTGTTATATTTACAAATCCTTGGAAAATATGACGACATCCAACGTATGAATCATTATTATGTTTTGAAAAAAAGTTTCTGGTGGGTTTGTTTTTTTCGTTTTGATTCAACGATTTGAAGAAAGTAATTTTTTGATAAGATCGTTGATTGATTTTTTTTGTCTGTTTGTTGCAGTGACGGTATTACAAATTTCGGTAATTGTTTTTCAGTTACTTGATAGCGATCTAGAAATGCTTTTGTTTTTTTTTGTATGTCATTAATATCTTCTAAATACCAAAGTTCTATTATTTGTTCACAAATTCGTTAATTAATATATTCAATAACTGAAAAAACGTAATTTAAATGTTATTTTCTTTCAATAATATGTTTTAATTCGTCAGAATAATTTTGTGTAATATTTACAAATAAATAGTGTATGACGCCAAATATACGTATATGTTCAGGTCTAATTACCTCAGGACAATTACCAACTGATCCTTTGTTTACAGCAGATTCATTTTTATCGTATTTTGTGTAGTTTTTACCATCTGATCCAATAAAGTCGGATAATTCATCAATACTTAACAAATATGAACCCTAACCGAGAGGTAATATATTCGATATACCTGTTCTTTGATATTCTTTGTCCTTTATAAATAGTGTTTGTTTGTTCGTTTTGGTTCTGGTGATTCTTGATATTCTGGCGGGATTTCAGGCAATCCTAACACTTGTCTGATCGATCATTAATAAATATTTACAACATACTCTAACTAGCTGATTTCTATCGCAGCTGATTATGTTGGTTCATGGACTGTTATAGCTATTTTTTTTATTCTTTTCCAATAATAGATTTATTTCTGCGCTACAATCGTCATTTGTTTGTTCGATCTGATACCTGCTCGTTGGAATAGGAACAATATGCCAGTTAGGGTTACCATCCTGTTTATTGTTATCTGCAAATACCAATATCATTGGATGTAGTCCACCAAATGATTTTGATCTAATATTTGGGCAACTGTGATATACTCATAATTGCGCAAGTATTGATTCAGTATTGGTCGAGATTGCTGATATCATTTTTGTGTTTGACAGACTAATATTAACGATGACGATGCGAGCGTTCCAATGGATGGAGCTTCGTCATATTTCCTCTCTGATTGCCTTGCTACTTGTATTTGAAAATCAATGTTCTCGATCTTTTAAAAAAAATTTGGACGACGACGAGGAAGTAGCGCCCGTCAAACAGTTCATACATTCCTGGTTCAACGAAATGGATTTGTATTTAAATAACTAATTGGTCAGCAGCGGCATGGATACTACCCTTATCGAGCGTACCAAGATATCTCTTGACGTACGGACGAAAACCCAAGAACACCTATGTAGAAGATTGCGTGGTATGGAAACCTGACACGGCAGGTAAATTCAAAGACAGCGATTTGATATTGATTCAATGAACGTCGAATAAAGTCAAAGACTAGCAGTTTAGAACTGATGGATGGCTTGCATTTGGACATGTGGTTGCAAGCCATGTATATGTTGAACGAAGTGAATTTCCGTCTCTGACTGAATCGAGTCAGTGCCATTTTCCCTTGGATGGATGATGCTGTCAATTACAAAACCGTAATCGAAAACACCAGGCTCTACGTGCGTCGTGTGGAAATGGTACCTAAAGTGGGAAACGACATCAGTGTCTAAGATCAAAGTCAGTCCTGTTGGACAACCTCGTGTACCCGACCCTTCGATAAAAGTAATTACTTGAGGTCGTCCTTTTCCCTGTACGAAGCCACCAAACAATTCGCGACCAACACCAGCAACATCATTTCGTTCAGTGATCATACATGAGGTTAGCCATTTTGGGCTTTTAATTTTACTCCTGATAAAAGGCACTGACAAGGGACGATTCCACCAATTTCCACCCTATAAAATCTGGCCAACTTCGTGCGGAACTCCAGTTAGCACTAAATGAATGTAAAGCATTATTAGAAAGAAAATCATACGAAAATGGCTAAAGGAATAGTAGTACAAAAGGTCGCATATTTTATTATTTACAATAGACAGCATGCAGGAACATGAAACACCCATGATAACTGACAAACATGACCAGGAAACCAAAAATAGAGCATGATTGGGAAAACATTATTAGCCAGCTGTAAAACAACAAGGGGTTCGAATTTCCCTCACTGTCTACCTCTCAAGAATTTACGTAATGTATTTAACTTGTGCATGAAATGCCGAGCAGGACGGAAAATCTTTGGACCAAGAAAAAAAACATAGCATCTCCAACGACCTAAAAGGAATATCTGGAGCATAGTAACTCTAACATCAATATGACGTACAATAATATATTAAATTTCCTTAAAGAAATTGGTAAAGAAGGAAAATATAAATTAATTCAATAACAGTTCGTTTTGTTGTTAGAGGAGCAATATCATTCAAATTATAATCCCATCTCATTATGTGTCCATAATAAGTCCAGAGTACAATAGTACTAATCAATATCAATCAAACAAAATGATTCTTAGACCCGTGTGAGAAGCGCAGTGGAAAACTGGCTGGTGAAGAACGCGAGACATCGAGTCGCATAGGGCTTGGATTCGGCAATGTAGATATACAATTATTATTATGAGAGGTAAATCTCTATTGTATCTAGCGAATACACTCATATATATATATATATATATATATATATATATATATATATATATATATATATATATATATATATATATATATATATATATATATATATATATATATATATATATATATATATATATACATATATATATATATATATATATATATATATATATATATGTATGTATATATATATATATATATATATATATATATATATATATATATATATATATATATATATATATATATATATGTATGTATGTATATATATAGACCCAATGCCTGATTATCTTAGTACTAAGACATTCAATGTGAGAAACGCATTGTGAACACTTCGGCGGTCGATGGACGCGACACTCCAGGTGGCATTGAGTCTGTATTCACCAGTGCCCGGACTCTGAAGGAATGGACGTCCTGTCTTTTGTACGTCTGACATAGGAAAGCTGTTGAAACCTATGGTAAATATGCAACATAGATAATGCATTTAGTAACAGGTAGTATCAAAATATTTTAATATAGTAAAAACTGCAAATGCAATGCAATAAAGTGACAAGATAGTAACACTGTCTCTGATCGTGCATTGCTGAACGATTGGTAGGCACTGATTGTTTTTGTTTGCCCAAAGAATTGAATGATGTTCGGCGACTTCCCGGAATACTTTCTGCCTGATTGACTAGTGTGACTGGTATCCACGTTTTCTGGTGACGGAGTGTTATGTCATATATATAATCTTTTTGCCTTTGGTTAATTATAGGGTGTGTAATATTCAGTATTTGGGGGGATGTTAATATGTTTTATATGATGTATATCCTTTTATTTTCATCAGTTTACTGTTTGAGTAAAACACTTAAGTTTTCACTAATTGAGTGCATTGATTTTATTAATTTAGTTACACACATCATTTTCTGTGTCGTGTGAAATTATTGTGAATCATTCACCTTTTTCCTCGTTCTCTGTAAGGTCATTTACTTGTATGTTCGTTTTTTGCATTATTAGGTTTGTTCAGATTATGTTAATTTGTCCAATATTTAAATCTTATACACGCACTTCTTAACCAAACTTCTGATCTCATTCAAGTCATTCATCAATAAATATTGTATTTCTATCACCATCAAAGGTGTTCTATTATACATCCAAAACCAAACCCGGTTATCTTGTTACAAACCGGACCAGATATCAACAATTATCAGATTAAAATACAACTTATATACAAAGATATACGTCTGACTCAAGTCATGTGTTACAATTCCAAACAAAATGGTCAATTAAAGGCAATATACGCAGTAACAATTAATCATGACATACATTTATAGACATTATATTTGAAATATAAACAAAGCAACAAAATCACAGGTAGTTATCTGATATATTTATGAATACTGGAGGTCACCATCCTACATATTACAATTTCATTCTTTAATATTACTAACATCCTCTGTAATCTATATCTTTCTTTTCAGATGAAGTGGTGAACTACACATTATAATTATATATTTTATCAGTCCTGTAAATATTAAAAGATAACTAAACACCGCCATCAGGCCCCAACGCACAAATTGGCCAGGGTTAATCAGACTCAAACATAAGATTAGCCAATGGGTACCCAAAATTAGAACTGAAAGGTAGTCGAATAACCATGCGCCCATTAGTGCCCGCTTCCCATTGCGGCATTTAAATTGTACATAGGTAGTAAGGCCCCAAATTAAATTAAAATTTAAGCAAAATCATCAAGCCCACAACACAAGCTGGAATATAAATTAACTCTATTATATGCAACTCTGAACAATCAAATAAATTAAATTCAAATATATTTAAAATAACACTTCAATAAAGAATAATGTATTTTATCAAAATCAAAAATAACATTGACAACATCGTTCAAAATTGGATAAGACGACACATTTACATTCGGAAACCAAGGATAAAAGCATCCTGAGATGTAAACGAATGTCTTCCTTATTATCTCCATAGGTTCTTCACTGACACGCCCAAACTTTCAATCAAATAGTGTGATCTGCACACATTAAAGCGTTGACGGGGCTGCGGATCCATACCCCTCCCCCACGATCAATGCCCAAATAGACCATGACGGTGTTAACCATTAGTAAATGCCATTAATTCATCATCATCATTATCATCATCATCATCATCATCATCATCATCATCATCAGTATGGCTATAATCAGAATGACTTATTAAAGACGTGGCAGGAGATGTAACTAAGATCTGAATGTTTTACAGAACGCTTAAGGAACATCATAGGGTGCTAATCAAGACACATTAATTTTGCTGTATAAAGCTTCTAATTATATCAGAAATGGATATGGATGCCAGGTTTTACAACTCAGCGACACCTACACTATCTAGAAAACTAGACAAAGTCCAATATCAAGTTCACAAGATAACACTGAATGCCTTAAAAACATGTCAATATATGACATTTAGAGAGAGCAACAACTAAAGCTAAGAAGTGACGAACACTTGTTTAGGTATACCGCAAGAATGTCGACACATGACAATTATCACCAGAGAAACATTTCTTATTCATATGCAACAGGACCAACAGGACAATGTTTGTTCCTAACTTACAGGAGGAAAAAACAATTGACGAACGATGCAAGGAATACCAATTGAACATATTTATAAGCAGATATTATTACATTTGTAGACCCATCTCCATGGAAAATTCAATGTCCCAGGTTTAGGCAACAAACTATAATCCTACGACCAATAGAAGGACACTCAACTAAAATGCTAATCGAAAATTATAATCCCGAGCATGAATTAGAATCCCGAGCACGAACATTGAATCTGGAAGCATACTATAAGACAGAAGCTCCATATACACAGCAGAAGTTTGGGCAATCATAGAAACCGTGAAGCGGATACTCAGTACCCCCATGATACCTAACACTAAATTGAGCGTATTGAAAATAATCCAACTGGAAACACCAATAGTAGAGATATATAGAATCTACGTTGGGGTTTGGACCGAGACAATGAAATCACAGCCTAGGGGTTATATTATTTGACAAGCCTCGTGGGCAGATATATAATGTAACCCCGCGGCTGGGATTTCATTGTCTCGGTCCAAACCCTAACGTAGATTATTTTTCTTACCCAATATTATCCTTTAAAGTAAAAAGAACTCTTTAAAAGTGTGCACGTCGCAATGTTTACATGTGGCGCATTAATACAAATAAGCTAATGAGGGCTGTGGTGTGACCGTTGAGTCCGAAGTATACAGTTCATACGCGTGAGCAAAGAAAAATAACAACATAAAACGCCGCATAGTAATGAGGTATTATCACATTTAATATATGGATGTTATATGAAATTAACAATAAATAGTTATAATTTATTAGAAAGAAACTGTTTCCTTTCATCATTTCCAAGTTTGAGTAACCCACTCTCCCGTATAAAAGACTCTCGTCACCTTCCAAATATGTGTGTTGAGGGATAAATGATTCCTTCTGGCTGGTAAGTGTATTATTTGTCAATAAATATTGCAGGTATATTCAGCTGGAGCACAACGGGGATGCTTAACAAAATTATAATAGAGCATATTTGACATAACACATTTCTGGCTGTTGCTAAGTTTTCTGTTGTTGTTTAGAAAGTTGAAGTGTATAAGAATATAATCTTATGTGCATGGATCAGTGTTTTCTGACATAGTTCATTTCAAACACCATTGAGTATTTTATCCTATCTGTAGCACAGTAAATTTTCAGGTCAGCTTCATTAAATGTAGCTAAAAGTATATACAATGTTTCACGCGAAGTGATTACAAATAATTCAGTTACTTTAGCTACATTTAATGATCTGAAAATGTACTGAGCTAGTCCTGCATATAGGATAAACTTGACCATGCTAGTTTGAACGAACTAACATAATATCGAAACCTCGAAATAGTATGCGTGTGTGTATTTGTCTCTATCAGAATGTTATTGTTTTGGTGTGTTTTTAAGACAGATTGACCTTAAGTAACTATGTTTTGGTTATATATTATTTGTTGTTGTTGCTGTTGTTGTTGTTTTATTTGAGAACAACTATATCACAGCAGAAGATAAGAAGGGTTTCCTTTGTTAAAAGTAGTTCTCAACGCGTGGACACCATGACTGAGACGATTGGTCTGAGATGACTAGACTGAGATAAGAAAAGTAAGGTTAGCAAAACAGCTAGATTTCTCTGTCGCTTGGTTGAGAGAACGTTCTACAGGAAACCTTGATAGAGATCAGATACAATGAAGACACAAGGCAGACATTGGAATAAATGTGGGTCAAATAATAAATTTACCGGGAACCGAGAAAGCTGAGAGAACAGCAAACGATTATCTAAAGAATGAGACAAGGACTAATATCTCTAATAGCACTCACGAACAATATAGTCAAATGAAGAATAAAATAAATACAAAATAGCAAAACGTTTGGGAGGACAACAAGAAAGGTAGAACCGTATTTAGATTTAAAAAACAAATTAGGTGCAACAGCAATGCCCTATTTAGCATATAACTCTACTGAACTGCGTAGCCGTCACATAAAGTATATGTATTCCAGACATATTACGGAATAATTCTGTACCTACCACCAACACCGATTCTGGATACCATATGCTTTGTTAAAAATCTGGTGGTTTTCCATTTTCAATTATTTTAAGTAAACAATACACGCGACACGTTTATGTATTGGTTACCTGTGATTCAACGACTCTCATTTGACCAACAGCTCTTTCCAGAATTATCAGTTCATCCGATAAAATTAAATTTGTACATAACTCCTCCGGCGTCTAATCGGGCTCTGAAATACATGTCGATATTGCCTTTTTAAAATCTATATAAATGTTCCAACGAGAAATAATAAATGTTTTGCAACTCTTATGAAAAATATCAAAGGACTGACTTAACTTTTGACGTTTCTGTCTCTTGGCTGTAAGCGAAGCGGGATTTCGTAAATGAGAATTCATGAGGAATTAATTGTAAATGAAAATAATGGTAAAAGCACTCTTGTCATTTTGTTTATTCAGATATCAGTATATGATCCGGAAATACATATTTTTTGACATTTGTTGCTTAATAACATTATTATTATTATTATTATTATTATTATTATTATTATTATTCTGCATCCTACTTATTATTATTTGTTCATCTTCCTGGTACAAAGTTTGCCTCACTTAGTTCATGTGTACCTTCTCCAGGTATAAGTTCGTCTAATACCATGTTTAGTAAACATGGACTTAGATGGCTTTGTACCTCGATACATGTTAATATGGCGGACAAACCAATACTTAAAGCTTGTTTTACAAAATAATCTCAAAAACTAGTCAAATACATCGCGTGTGTTCGATATATATATATATATATATATATATATATATATATATATATATATATATATATATATATATATATATATATATATATTAGATTTCAGACGGGGCAGTTGAAACGTTGACGTGGAACACATTCTACAGCACACAACTTTGATGATGTGTAAACATATGTTAGCAACAAAGATGAGCCACGCTATATTGCTTCATCATTGTTACGGAAACATATTCTTTCATTTATGTGGTAATTGTGTTGAAGTTTGTAATCAAAGCAACTAACAGTGTTACCACGATGGCCAAAAATGCATCTTAACTGGAACTTGGGATTGTTTCGAATTGTTTGATACTCAAAATCGTGGATAACGGTTGTTAAGCTTTTATACGACAATTGTCACGTTCCTGCCACAAGCCAGTACCAAATTAATGGCTACTCGAGTCTTATGATTTTGTTACAAGGCCAAAAAACTTTCTAAACTGAGGCAAGATGCCTGAGGCACTCCTACGAGTTGTTACACTAGGAAATAGATAAACACATTTAAACAACTATATGTTTACAATACGTAGAACCAAACGAAGGAATGTTAGCTAATAGCTGACTTGTTTCTGGTTGAAATGTGCTTAACGTCTGATATTACCAAAGACCGAATATGTGGTAGATAGGAGTTTATACATTCAACTTATCAGCAATAAATGCAAACTTATTAAAAACGCATAATCATACGCGAAATAGTTAATCTTGGTCGATTCCAAAGAGGACACAGTTTGCCTTGAACCACCAGAAGTTTTAGCAATGTTTTCATTGTTGCTATCGTAATGGCCAAATTTCCCATTCGTAACAATTAACACTCTTTCCGTTACCTTCACACCGATAGTTGCATAAACATTGATCGCCATGTTAACTGTGACCCATTCATCAAAAACATGCATTTAGGAGTTTGGACTAGCGTTGATCCGCAAGACACTACTCTCCTGGTAGTGGACTTAAAATGGTTGCTTACCATTACAGAAACAAGGAAAACTTCATACAAAATGTAAACTGAATTGACTCGTATTGAGTTTCATAATTTTACCTTTAATGAATTATACGTCCTTAATATACCGCTCTTTACATGGAACATAGCTGAAATGTCCGTAACAAAGCTTGATGGCAAAATATATAGAAAACCTTGTTTTAAAATTTATCTTGAAAATGAAACCAAAACAATAACATATGACACAGCCTCGAGGCTTTAAGTAACACATATGCCCATCTATTTTCACTACCAATAACTTTGACCTGCCAGCTACAATTTAAAGTTCGAAACTTGATATAATTGCATCAAAAGATGTGGAGCTGTACAAAAGTGGCAGCCTAGATAAAGAATTAGGCCACTGACCTACCTTGTCGTTTAGCGTAACGTTTCGGGCAGGTGATCAATACGAATACAAAATACAATGAATACATGGGACACTATCAGGTCTAGTTATACAGCAAGATTAAGTTGCATGAACATACATTAATTAATTCAATTCTTGTACCTGTACATGACAGAAAGTGCTGATTTATATTTTCTGAAGATATGGCATTGAAATCGTGGATATGATATCATATTTGAATATATATATATATATATATATATATATATATATATATATATATATATATATATATATATATATATATATATATATATATATATATATATAATGGTTAAACCTTTATTCAATTATCTTCATTACCATAAAGTTGTCCTTCAGAAAATGTACAAAATAATGTATTATTCCCCTTGCCTTGCTGCTAACTTATTGATACACTATCGAGTTACGATATCAAAATACATGGGCCGTTTTATTAAATCTCTCCAGTTGTAACAACGTTATGGGCTAAAGAAGCAAATATTCGACAGATGGAATGATTATGTGCTAGGTAACTAAACTGCCATAATCGTCACATAAATTTCAATGACACCACAAGTGATTTCAACATGACATAAATTGTTGCATGCAACATACTAGCTACATCATATACATACATTCTTCGTAACATCTAAGCTTCAGAATAACGACATGCAAACAAAGTATTACAGAAAAGATTTCATTCCAACATCTTTAACATTGAGCAATAGATTGAACGCACAAAAATGATAACGATCTGAGAACTGAGACGCATATTAAAAATTGTTTCGATGAAAATACCACGTAAAAAAATCAAATCATGATGTACAGATATACCACGTTTAATGTCTATTACTTGATGTTAAAGTTTACAATTTAGAGCTCAAACAAATACGGTAATGTCCACCTCTAACCAACGAAGGAAAAAGGATTGTCGTGGGTTCGAACCCCGGCTGAGTCATATCAAAGAGTTACAAAATGTTACTATCAGCTGGCTTGCTAGGCACGCAGGATTACGAGGTTAATGTTAGGACTGGTCCGCCTGGTGTCATAATAATGGGACTAGATGAAACACCATGAGACGTGTCTGCGGAACAATGCCCCAGTGCTAGACATCGCTATAAACTGCCACACTGCATACATCGTAGCGATATAATTGAAAACATGTACGTTAAAAATCCTAATCACACACACAGACACTCAAACACCTATTCATGTGACCTAACCTAACCAATAGGAATGTTATGCTTTCTTCTGGAACCTCCAAATCTCAACAGCTAATGAAAACTTATATCAATGGCGTCATTTATCTTATTATTAGGATTATTAATACTAATTTTCAAGCATCTATTTTTAGATTCTATGTAATTGTACGCTCTTAACCGATTATGTTCACGTAAGCAAACTCGAACGGAAGATATTATTTACAGCCATGAATAAAAGTGACAACATTAGATAAAAATCATGGACCAGGAGTTATAAAAAATATAGATTTACAAATGCAACTCCCCTTATAAGGAAAAAAAAGATTATCAAGCAAGCTTTCATCCCATATTAATCAAACACACAGATGATAATAATAATGAAATTAAGCAGGAACATGTAAAATAAATGTAAAAAAGTGTATACAAAATAAAACTGAGTGCAACTTCTATATCCGAGAAAGTTAATCTGCGATGAAATATCTTTTCCCTGCTACGCTGAATGTCGATGTTGTATCCTTGCAACATCAAACTCTAACTAAGCAATATTTGATATTTATTTTTTCATTGATAAATATAAGGGAGCTGTGATAACTGATTATAACAAACGAAGGAGCAGATTAAATATAAACATCAAAGTGTTGCAAAGACAAACATAAAAGGAAATACACTTCTAGATAATTTTCTTTTGTTATTATTTATTTTTTTAAAGTCAATAGTACACTTGATCATCCCAGGCATTTACATCATCCTAGATCGGTACGCCAGCAATCCTACATCACTTGCATCAACACACATATTAAATGGTTGGTTGAAATATAAGGCTGAAAGAACTTGTGCAGTGTCAGGTATGGCATTTACTTTATAGAACGCCTCCTGATATTTGTCAGACCAATAAAACTTGGTCTTCTTACCCTAAACATTGGTCAGGGGTTCCAGTATTTATGAAAAATGTAGCAAACTTTTAAAATTATCCAGCCCTGCCCAAAACATTGCGTCAATTGATTTTTCAAGATAAACACAAGTAACGGAGAGATAGCTTTAACTTTAGCTTATGTTTGTATAACTTAACCATGCCCCACAATATGTCCATTCAAAGTGTAACACAAACTCGGCAACACTCACCCTTACTGATATTAATCTACAAAGTTGCCTCTCTCTAGCGAGCAAAACATTTCCGGATAGTTTCCAGGTAATTTTTCAGGAAGTGTTGCATGTTATAACCTCGTCAATGCTTACATCACAAGTGCCGCCTATACCCGATGTTATCATTCTCATTAAACACTTGTAATGTAGAGGGACCTTTTTGCGCACAAAAAGGCATAATTTTGTATTAGTAGCGTACATTGTAAGCTGCAAAGGTAGATTTTTTATTTGTCTATCATTAAGTGTATTCTGCCAGAATCCTTTTTAAAGGTCACATTTGGGGACAAACTTGACATTTCCAATTATGTCAATATAGTCATTCATTCTCAGCATTAGAAATGAGCATATTTTGGTGATACTGTTCACATTACTGTAGTCAATACACATACGGAAATAATTATCTTGTTTCGGCACACACACACAAAAGGCAAAGTCCATTTACTTTAGCTTGGTTCATTAATGTCTCTCTCTAATCCATTCTCAATCTCATTTTTTAAATAAACATTCCAGCTTATAATTTAACTGTCTTGGAATATACAATTTCCATATCATGGTAACATTTGCATATTACCTGCTGTGATATATCGTTTTACTGTGGCTATATATGTGAATATGTTTTGTCCAGATTCTTTACTATTTCAGAAGTTTGAAGACTGGTCCAAACAGAAAATCACTACAATCCGGTTGTTCGTCATCATTGAAATCGTCACTGTCATGGACAGGAACAATTAAATGTACTGAATGATTTTAAGAGCTCTTTTAACATACTCTTTCAACATATTCATATCGCAGAGCTGTTTCTACCTTGATTTCCAAAAGTGTCGATGATATAATGTAAGAAACTTACTTTATTTTCAACTGTATTGTACCGAGACGGATCATTGAGGTATAGCAAGAGAGCCAGGCCTATATCTCCATGTTGAAATGTTCTCGTCTATGAAGTTGTATCACTCGTTACTATAATTCTTGATTGGGTAGACTGAAGATTATTTCTTGCCGTTTCATAAGCTTTTGATAGTTTGTATATAAAATCACAGATGTGCTCAAGTTAATTAACTGTGAAGAATCGAGTTCTGAATAAGCAGTGAACCCTAAAGTTGAATGCACCAAGAACTAAGCTTTTATTACATTTAGCCCCGGTGAGTTTGGGAAGGGCCATATAGATTTTTCTTTCTTACTTTCTTCCATATCAATGTTAACACTGTAAAGAGGCCAGTGTTCCGATTCTATGAAATGGATCGGATATTTTAAAATGAGGTTTGAGATAAACACGGCTTTGCTTCAGGTGTGTGTCAAACAGTCATTCTTCAAAGGAAATAGTTATATTACGTAGAGTTCAGAGAATCTGACTGATAAAAGAAATGATTGTGTTAGGAATATTTTCAACACCACTCGTTAGGAATTTAAAGTGACTACCTTGATCGTAAATCTTTAGTACGAAATTTTCTCTGAGAGAGAGAGAGAGAGAGAGAGAGAGAGAGAGAGAGAGAGTGAGAGAGAGAGAGAGAGTATGTACATGGAAATTTCCAATGTAGCCTAGAAAAGAATAGTGATTTTCTAATTAAACGAGAAGGGTCCATGTCCGCTTCATATGAGTAAAGCGGGTTTAGTGCTGGATGCACACGCTCTAAAGTTAATGGAATTAAGTACACAATTTTAATTTTACGTAATATTTTATATTTAATTGTTTGATGTCTGCACCTTTTTTGTATGATGGAAATGTGATGATGCCAGACTTTGTATGCATGTTATCTAATTTAATTTCATGGAAATGTGTTCATGATAGAGTTCCTGTGAGATTTATCTTGTAATTTTTAGCTATTAGTTCATTAGCAGAATATATTGCGTACAATCTAAATGTCATAATGTGCTTGATTCCAAAGGGTTATATGAAATAAATATGAAATAATTTCTTTTATATGTTAGGAAGATACTGATTATCGTGTGTCAATAATACTTACCTATTATATTTGCTTTTGTAATATTTAAATTATCTGGAAGTGAGTAATGATCTGTGAATGGTAGGCAATAGTCGTCGAATATGTAGTAGCATACGGTACATTTTTGATAGAGAGGTCACGTGGTAATTTATGGCAAGGTACTACCGTATGTAGTCTTTACGCAGTATAGAAGTGTATGTACATCTAGAAGATTGTACATATTCCGATTTTTGGATACTTTTGTCCTTTATGGAAACATTTTCCGAAGTAGATGGGACTCAACAGTCCGAAGACGAAGTTCATAAAAAGAGAAGTGACGAGTGATGTCTGGAAAAACAGAGAGGTAACGAGTGAATAAGGAAGGGGAAGTGACGAATACAGAATAAAATTGAGGAAGTTCAAGAAGGACAAGCAGTCTGAAAAGAAAGACTCGAGGAAATCGGAAAGGTTGGAACACGGTCGAAAAGAAAGTGATGCGACTAGTCGTGGACATTGCGCTCTTTTCACCACTCGTTATGATGATGAAATAAATCCAAATTAGACACTGCTATTAAATCCTGTTGATATCATGTAAGTTGTATTGGAATTACCACTATTAATTTGTTTGATTAAATTTGTTATTTCTCGTATCAAAGTGTGCTCGTATTGTATTATTTCTTTCCAGTACTCTTGTACAGTTCTCTTTTGATAGTATATCTTTAATTCAAACCGGGTCATAACATAGAGGGAGGTAACTCCCTAGATAACGTAACTAAATTCAATGAAATACGCCTCTTACTAAGTGGTGGAAGATAAATTAACCTCTGAAATAATTTTTACTTTCAACCTAGTCCGCTAACAGTGTGTCCGAAAACTAGTTTAAAAGGACTGGGTTCAAATGACTATTTAATTGCTTCTCTAACATCACACATCAATAAGTGAATATATTTGCCCATCTTTTTCTTATATCAAACAATGTGATCTTATAATATGCTTTAATGTCTGATAAAATTGTTTCAACGAACCCTGTTGTCATAGTGATATACAGATGACTTGATCTGGTAAATGCAAAGTTTAAGTATAGTTTGCTGAAAGTCCCTCACATGAAATGAGAACCTTTTTTGATAAGGTCTAAACGTGTAAATAACACTTAATTAAGGCTTTGACAATAGTGTTAGAATTATTGTTCCGTAAAGGAATTGTCTCTGGACACATTATTGTCAGCAAGTATTTGTTGCCTGAACTGGTCTTACGTAAGGTGCCACAATCACTAATCAGTCGTTATAGCGGAAACCTCATTATTGATCCTACAAATGTATTTGACATGACATTATAATGAATTGTTGTGCACACTAGAAATGAATATTCTTCGTCGTCTACGTCTTCTTCCTCTTCTTCTTCTTCTTCTTCTGCTTATTATTATTATTATTATTATTATTATTAATTATTATTATTATTATTATTATTATTATTATTATTATTATTACTTCCTCCTCCGTTGACTTAAGTAGTTGGAGCGTCCTGCGCAAATGTGAGTGGTCGCGTGTTTGAACCCCGGCCGAGTCATACCAAATACTGACAAAAGTGGTAATAGCGATCTACACATGCACAATGTTTTTGTGTTTGAATTTGTAAGAATCACTGCCATGCGTTTGATAAGGTGACTCTAACAATTATGTTAAACAATGACATAACAGGCCTTTACTGTAATGATTATACGGCTCTTACATTCAGTTACATGTAAGACTATGAAGGGATTGTTAGACTGATGATATTATTACGACACATCAAAGACCATAAAGGTTAGATTAATTTGATACATTTGTTGATTTGTAAAAGAAAACATCACTAAAGTCTACTACTACTACTACTACTACTACTACTACTACTACTATCAATGGGCTCTGGGTGACTGAGTGTCTAAGACGCTCTCCTTATCAGATCAAACATCTGACATTTGTTCGCGTGAGTTAGAGGCACGGGTCGTACCGAGACAAGACGAAAATAAACCAAATTAAGAAACGCGTCAAAGCACAGGTTAAGTGAGTGAACCCTTTGTAAATGTCTTTCGTTGAAATATTCGTAAATGCTCGGGTATTTATCTTCCTCGATTTAAAAGGTTTTAAAATGCTACTGTTGATATCAATAATTCAAATGTCATCTAACTAAACAAGTTGTGCATATGGAAAGAGATTTTAGTAACAGAATTTACCTGATGTAAAATATCAACCAAGTATTTTCTGTGATTGAATTTATGTCCTGGATAAGGTCAGAACTATTAGCCTATGTGGGTGAATTGGTGCAGTCGATAAGACAAGTACTTCTACTTACACCGTGCGACAATAATGACTAGTTTTACCTAGCGTTAGTTTGAGTAAACAAACTCATCGATCGTTTTCTTTTCCGTTATGTTGCTCGTCAGTGGAAACCGTTGTACGTGACAGTGGGATTTCAAAACGGTAAATACATTTAGCTGTGGCGTGTGACAACCATGAAACAATGAATGCACCTGATTGTCTCATCAGTTCCACTAAAGAAAGAGTTATATATCCAATTTTTTTTATATCTATCGCACACATCAAACAAATCCAATATTATATCCTAAATTTGGGAATAGTTCGTTCTCTGACATTGTCCCAGAAAGTAATTTATGGCTAAACATTACACCCACGAGGATATACAGCCTTTGATGTATGTCTGTAGTGAATTGATTGACGTGTAATGGGTTTATGTCTAAGATAGTGCATTTGATGAATATTGGAATTTAATGTTTGTGCAGTATTGCTTTAATAATTCTTTTGAGAAATTTCTTTTCGCAATGATCAGGTTTTTTGTTGATATGTTGTGAGCGGTTCTTTTTGGATGAAAATCACATTCCAATAGTCAAGAGCTTTATAGTCACATGGAAACTCTCATCAAATACATATTGAATTCAAATATGAGCCATACTTTTATAGAGTAACTGTTGTAGTACCCATTGCAATTTGTATTGTTAACAATTTGTATGCCTCTTTACAAACGGTTTTTGTCCTTTGTGCATACGGATAATTCGCATCTGCGCGTGTCATTTGTTTGCCTTTTAAAAATTAAAAGACTTTCGCCATCTTGTTCCCAACGACACGTACACCCTACAGCGTTATAAACAGTGGTATTGTATTTATTGTTTGTATTTGTTGTTTGACTTCTGTCATTATGAAAAGTATGTATGTATGTATGTATGTATGTATGTATGTATGTATGTATGTATGTATGTATGTATGTATGTAATAATCATTATCATAGTAAAGACCCCTGGCGACCAAATGGTCAAATGCCGCTCGCCTTCTCATATCAATAATACATCGCAGATCACTTTCCACGAGTTTGAGGCACTGCCATACCAACGTATGTATGAAAGGTTTCCATTAACTTCTTAAAGGTGTATTCTTTTCATCTGGGTGTCCCTATGTCCCATTACTACTAGTGCTACTACTACTACTACTAATAATAATGTTCATTTTCGTTAACTGTGTCTAAACATAGTATAAATGTACTGTATTCAGATTGGAAGATAACGGACAAATAGTGAAATATAGCCCAATCAGAAACGCTTGAATCGCTCCTATGACATGAGAAATGTAAACGTCAGCCATAGATCCTGGAGGTCATATATTCGAGTAATATTCAAAACGTATCATAATGTTAAATGGTACATGCAGCAGCCACGTTTAAAGCTTATCATTTTGAAGTTTGTGTTATGACTGGTTGCTGGCTGGCGTGGTGTCGTTATAATGTAACTGGGTGGGCACAACGATACATTCATGTTACAGGATGTCCCGATGCATGACATCACTTTAAATTGACACACTGCCAGACATTTTAAAGACATGACTCAAATTTCTAAGGCTTTGTTAAAAGTCTTGAACGAACATACATTCGCACAGACACAGACACACAAACGCATGAAAGTCCAGGTTAAGTCTATGGCCAATATTACTAGCTTTTGTGGCTGAATTTTGTCTTCGGTAGATAGGGTCAGTACAAGATGTCGTTGATGGTATCACCTATCATGTAGGTGTACTGGTGCAGTTGTTAGAGTAAGTGCCACAAGTCTATGTTGATGAATTGGGCAGTAATTGGGCCAGTAATACATTTTACTGTACGTGATTTGGTCAAGTGGATAGAGTAAGTACTGCAAGCCCATGTGTCATCATTGTTATAGTGGATACGGCCAATGTTACAAGCTTACGTAGCTGCATTGTTGCAGAGGACAGGACCAGTAATACAGTACTATGTGGGTGAATTGTTGGTGAATTGTTGCAGAGGATTGGGCCAGTAATACATAACTATGTTGGTGAATTGTTTCAGAGGATAGGACCAGTAATACAGTACTATGTGGGTGATATTGTTGCAGAGTATAGGACGAATACTACAACCTTGTTTGGCCTAGGCCTTTATGTATTTTGTTCTGAATCTGAGTTATACCCATACATTTTAATAATAATAATAATAATAATAATAATAATAATAATAATAATAATAATAATAATAATTTTCTAGCAATGCAGCCAAACCTTGTATAAGCAGACAGTGCTCAAACATGATGATCAAGTTCCTAGCTAAAATATAATGCGTCGAAAACTTAAGAAAATATCTCACATTAATGAAAGAAGTAAGTCTTTTTAATTGTGATGGGTTGTTTTGGAGGTTTTACCATTGCTTACGTTTGCTGAATGACTGGCCTGGCGGTGTCGAAGTTTGTGGTACTTAACATTGTTCTCGTTTGGCGATGTGCCAATAATTTAAACAAATAACTATTTGTTAAATTCACTTTCACTTCGATTAAAATCAACGACAGGCAATACGATGTTTTGAAGTAATTTCTTACAGAAATGTAAGTGTTTCCTTGTTATCAGATATTTGTGAAGGATTTAGTTTGAGAAAATATTATTTATCACTTGTATGAGTATGTTTCAATGAGAAAATGTGTAAATATTATTATTTAGTTCTTCTTCGTGCTTTTATAATGACGTATATAACTTGATTTGAACTATAGAGAAAGATTTCGATATTAGGCAAACGCACATTGTTGGCTTTTTATAACAATTAGTTGAGACTCGACTCTTAAAAGTGTTGTAACTTTTGTCACAAAAAGACCAATATTTTTCATAGAGTCATACTTTTAAACTGGCTTTCCTTGAGGAACTGGACAAATCCAATAATTAGGTTGATAACTGAATTCTACCAGTGCTTGGAATTTTAGAGCATCTATACAAATGTATAAATAATATTCTAGAAAAAGAAAACAAAGTCAACAGTAGCAACAACAACAACATCATTGACAACTGATTTTAAATTATCAGTATTTTATTGTGTGTTCTACAATAGTATAATCTGGTGAGTATAGCACTTGAGCCGAAAACTCTTGGTTCACCTAATGTATCGTAGTCATATTGAAACAAAATCAATAAAGTTCTAGTTTTATTTTACATTTATGGGTTACATATATACAGGTGTCTTCTTTTGAAATTTAAAAAGTGTACAAAGAAAAGCAAGTAGTGTCCCAACTACAGACATTATTAGACAGACATGTTCACGTAACACACACATATATATGTATGTATGTATGTATGTATGTATGTATGTATGTATGTATGTGTGTGTGTGTGTGTGTGTGTGTGTGTGTGTGTGTGTGTGTGTGTGTGTGTGTGTGTATGTATGTATGTATTTATATTTGTAATGATGAAGGTATGTATGTATGTATGTATGTATGTATGTATGTATGTATGTATGTAATAATCATTATAATAGTAAAGACCCCGGGCGACCAAATGGTCAAATGCCGCTCGCCTTCTCATATCAATAATACATCGCAGATCACTTTCCACGAGTTTGTGGCACGGCCATACCAACGTGTGTATGAAAATGTGTGTTCTTTTCATCTGAGTGTCCCTGTCTTCTTTCGCCATTACTACTAGTTCTACTAATACCACTACTAATAATAATGTTCATTTTCGTTAACTGTGTCTAAACATAGGTATAAATGTACTCTACTCTGATTGGAAGATAACAGACAAATCGTGAAATATAGCCCAATCAGAAACGCTTGGATCGCTCCTATGACATGAGAAATTAAAACTTTAGCCATGGATCCGGGAGGTCGTAGATTCGAGTCATATCCAAAATGTATCATAATGTTAAATGGTACATGCAGCAGCCACGTTTAACGCTTATCATTTTGAAGTTAGTGTTATGACTGGTTGCTGGTTGGCCTGGTGTCGTTATAATGTAACTGGGTGGACACAACAATACATGCCTGTTACAGGATGCCCCGATGCATGACATCACTCTAAATTGCCACACTGCCAGACATTGTAGAGATATGACTCAAATTGCTAAAGCGTTCTTAAAAGTCTTGAACGAAGACACATTCGCACAGACACAGACACACACACACACACACACACACAAACGCATGAAAGTCCAGGTTAAGTCTATGGCCAATATTACTAGCTATTGTGGCTGAATTTTGTTTTCAGTAGATAGGGTCAGCACAAGATGTTGTTGATGGTATCACCTATCATGTAGGTGAACTGGTGCAGATGTTAAAGTACCACAAGTCTATGTTGATGAATTGGGCAGTTAACAGGGCCAGTAATACAATTTATAGGGTCAGCACAAGATGTTGTTGATGGTATCACCTATCATGTAGGTGAACTGGTGCAGATGTTAAAGTACCACAAGTCTATGTTGATGAATTGGGCAGTTAACAGGGCCAGTAATACAATTTACTGTGCGTGGTTTGGTCAAGTGGATAGAGTAAGTACTGCAAGCCCATGTGTCAACAATGTTATAGTGGATACGGCCAATGATACAAGCTTACGTAGCTGCATTGTTGCAGAGGACAGGACCAGTAATACAGTACCATGTGTGTGAATTGTGGGTGAATTGTTGCAGAGGATAGGGCCAGTAATACATAACTATATGGGATAATTGTTGCAGAGGATAGGACCAGTAATACAGTACTATGTGGGTGATATTGTCGCAGAGTATAGGACGAATACTACAAGCTTGTTTGGCTTAGGCCGTTATGTATTTTGTTCTGAATCTGAGTTATACCCGTACATAATAATAATAATAATAATAATAATAATAATAATAATAATAATAATAATATAATTTTCTAGTAATGCAGCCAAACCTTGTATAAGCAGACAGTGCTCATACATGATGATCAAGTTCCTAGCTAAAATATAATGCATCGAAAGCTTAAGAAAATATCTCATATTAATGAAAGAAGAAAGGCTTTGTAATAGTGGATGATAGTTTTGGAGGTTTTAACCATTGCTTACGTTTACTGAATTACTGGCCTTTCGGTCTCGCAGGAAAGGAATGTGGTACTTAATATTGTTCTAGTTTGGCGGTGTGTCAATAATTTAAACAATTAACCACTTGGCACGTCATATTCACTTCGATTAGAACCATCAACAGGTAATACAAAGGTCTGAATTTCTTACAGAAATGTAAGTGTTTCCTTGTTATCAGATATTTGTGAAAGATTTAGTTTGAGAAAATATTATTTATCACTTGCATGAGTATGTTTCAATGATAAAATGTGTAAATATTATTATTTAGTTTTTCTTCGTGATTTTATAATGACGTATATAACTTGATTTGCATTATAGAGAAAGATTTGGATACTAGGCAGGTGCGCATTGTTGGCTTTTTATAACAATTAGTTGAGACTCGACTCTTAAAAGTGTTGTAACTTTTGTCAGAAAAAGACCAATATTTTTCATAGTGTCATACTTTTAAACTGGCTTTCCTTAAGGAATTGGACAAATCCTATAATTAGGTTGATAACTGAATTCTACCAGTGCTTGGATTTTTAGAGCATCTATACAAATGTATAAATAATATTCTAGAAAAAGAAAACAAAGTCAACAGTAGCAACAACAACATCAGTAACAACTGATTTTAAACTATCAATATTATATTGTCTGTTCTACAATAGTATAATCTGGTTATTATAGCACTTGAGCCTAAAACTGTTCGTACACCTGAAGTATCGTAGTCATATTGAAACAAAATCTTATAAAATTCTAGAATTATTTTACATTTATGGGTTACACATATACAGGTGTCTTCTTTTAAAATTTAAAAAGTGTACAAAGAAAAGCAAGTAGTGTCCCTACTACAGATATTATTAGACAGACATGTTCACGTAACTTCGATCGATATATTGAGAGAACTAGACAACAACAAAGGGTAATCTATTTGTATATTTGTGTAGCTATGTGACATTCTATTCAAGTAGTTGTTTTAGACTAAACATGCTTGCCAATAAAGTGTATACATGTTTTCCACACGTATACCCAAAATTATTATTGTACAATATGAGCTTCCAATGTTGTATATTTACAGGAATATTATATGCATTCACGTGAACGAGTTTAAGAAAGAGTTCGATTTAATTATTTGACAATATATTTTGTTACTTTCAAAAAAAATAAAAGCTGTAAATTATTTTTGAAAGAAGTTAGCTCATTAAAAATTGAGAAATCTAAATCTAATTAATATTTAATAGTCAACAGCTTACAAAATATGGAAAGTTTTATTATTCGAGAATTTATACCCATCAATACATTTTGAAACAAATTGAAAGTATATTTTTTTATTTATAAAGTTTTACTAAATATCTTTGCATGGGAACAAATAATTAATACATTTATAAACATTATATGGCGCAGTTAACTGAATCAATCAATAACTTGAATACAGAGTGAATATTTCATTTCATTTGACTGATTGACAGTCTCGGCAAACCTACGGAATGGCCTCGTAAAATGAGTAAGTGATTTTGTAATATTAAATGACGGACAGGGTGCACCTACTTAATTGCTCTTGAAAGGCGTGTCATTGAGGGTCATTGTTTAAAATAAAGGCTGCCTCTGATTAGCAGATAGTTTGTAAATACAAAATCACAGACTGCACAAATATCCCTATCCAGCCTAGCCAGACCAAAATTTGTGACAAACTGGAGGCACAATTAATAGTTCAGTTCTGAAATGAAGGAATGTTCGTTTAATACATGATTGTATAAAGACTCTCTTCATTTCAAATACATTTAAAGAAAAGACGAAACTAGAAACTGGAAAGATAACTTTGGTTAGTCCGATGGATGCATTCATCCATATTTACATAAAACTATGCATACAACCATACATGCAAACACACACACAAACACACACACACACACACACACACACATATATATATATATATATATATATATATATATATATATATATATATATATATATATATATATATATATATATACATACATACATACATACATACATACATACATACATACATAGAACAATTAACAAAAAGGATGGTGGGCTGTGGAACAACCACATTGAAATATCTAGTTAATTAAAAACGATTAGTCCATAATTCACAACTTTGCCTTAAACAACTTTGTTCTTTTTGGGGTTGAACGCCATTCTCAGCGCAAGAGAGCTCTAATGTGATCAATTTGATTGGTAGAATAAGCACCCGGGAAAACTCCAGTTAAAGCCACCAACCCAAGGGAATTTATAGCCCTTTCAACAAACAGACATTTGACATTACACGGAGTCTAACAAATGTTTAGCAGAGTTCTTTAATCTTATAATTTGCATTTGTATGTCAGGGAAACTTTCTTATATATACCTAAGGTGAAACGAAAGTCGGTCTGGATACATAAATTATTATCCAAAAGAGCATCCGTTGCATAAATATAACATGCCACTCAATACGAAAACTGCAACTGGTGTCGTTACAAGCAAACATTAATGGAGTGATTGGTACGTTGAATGAATGATATACTCACATCATATTAATAAGTAGATCTAGAAAAAGGGAGAACATAGAACGAACGATGGCGTCGTAAAGAGTCTCACCTATTGACAGATAACCATTCTGGAACACAAAACAAGACTGAGTTCAAAGCGCACGTATGGTTGCTCAATGGGATGTTTGTGTATTAAATCAATGAGGTCGTGTTACATTTACGAACAAATAAAATATTTCAGCTAAGTGATTTTTGATATTGTGTGTACGAAGAATTTCTAAATCCAGCAAGTTACCAAAATTATACCACATTGAAAACTTCTCTTAAAGTACAATTATATACGACCGTAATGAACTTTGTGCATATCATCTGACTTAGCTTATGATTTATCGCGTTAAAACTGTGTAGATACTGACCTCCGTAAAGACGAAAGAAGGGAGAGCAGAAAACCAACATGTCGCCTACTGCTATCATAGTGTTGAAAAATTGGTCAGAAGAAGACAGATCTGGTGATAAACTAAAATAAGCGCTTTTTATATCAACGGATTCTTTTGTCAAAGACATGTGCTTCCGTGAAATACAACCAAGTCCCCAGGCAGATTTCGCTCATGTGTGCATCGATATATGTCTTTTGAGTAGGATCTTTTATTGGTACATTATTTATTTGATAAGTGTTATCATATTTTTTCCAATGGCTATAAGTTAATTTTAATAAATGGATCCCAAGTTTCGAAGGTTCTAAGTAACACTATTTCCGCTTCGCCTATATATATATATATATATATATATATATATATATATATATATATATATATATATATATATAGAGAGAGAGAGAGAGAGAGAGAGAGAGAGAGAGACAAAGAGAGAGAGAGAGAGAGAGATAGAGTACGTAGGTCAAGCGCTTGTACATATACAATTTCTAAGTCCTACATGATAAGCCAGTTTACATTCAATCCAACAATTAGTCATTATTAACTATGATTTGGTTTATCAAATGAAAGAAGAAATCTTTAATTGAATATTATTTTGAAGCAATTCTGCAAACGACCCGCCCAGGAATGTGCCATGACATAAGGTGATATATCCAGAGAGTGTGACATCCATAGACAAATATGTAATCCTACTATTTTATCGGCCACGAAGAGGATGGGGTGACGATGGCACATATTTGTATGATACTTCCATATCTTCGACAAGACGCACGCCCCCATCAGTTTTCGAACACCCTTCATGGGAGAAATAAGGTAGATCCCATAAATTCAGAAGTGCAAGAAAGTAAGTCGGTCTAATATAATAACCAGACTATTTTAAGCATCTGCATGTAAATTGTTCAAATGTATGAGTATTCTGTTTATTATAATCTGCAAAGAAAATCCTCAATATTACGAGCATAACCTTGCAAATACAATATATTCACCTGTCTGTCTACCTATGTCGGTCTAACAACATATCTGCATATCAAACAGCCTGACAACGGGTTGATTGTTGAAAGAAATCTTAATAAAAGGTCATATGATTACCATCTATCAAGAATATTTTCATTTTAAGAAGGTGTATTAAGACTGCTTAAAAGGGATCAATATTTGGTTTTGGAACCGTGAAGACTGGGAACCTGGAAATGAATAATACTTTCAGTAATCTCAAAGTAGTTAGTTTAGTAGCTGTTTTCCCTGCTGGTTATTTGCATGTGCGTTGTACAACAAATCATTTTTCTGTCACATTTTGTATTAATTAGCATGTAGCTCCGTTAATTCATAAATCATAAAAATATTTTATTTACAATAAACGAGGTGTTGTGTGATTAGGAGACGCAGAACGGGGCATCAGAGACAAGTGGACATGATCCAATCTTAATATAAAGGTTACAACTGTCTAGACTTTATGCTGAGTGTAAATATATGAGGTCATTCAACCTTAGTTGATACACCTATTTCAATTTATTCATCCTCTGTGTTATATAAATAGAAATATTCCCTCCATCGTGTAGTGAAGTAGAAAATATGCATGAGAAAGGGACATACATCTTGTAAAAATGGAGACAAAATATACAACAACAACAAAGGGACGATGACAATAGGAAGCTTCAGAGCGTGACCTGATGTACATATTTGAACGCAGAAGGCATGGGGTCAATTATATGTACTCTATTACAACACTCAGATTACAATTGCGAGTACAATCACAAGCAGCATATACTATTGAAGACTATACAAGGAACAACCTTTCAGGTTAAACATTGTGCATTCTCATCTATAACAACAGAGTAAATATTTTAAATCATATAAACACACACAATATATATTTCCCTCCACATGAAATACAAATATTTAGCTTTTAGAGAGGTACAAAACAGCAAAAAACAAGAAAAGAAGACTATCATTTTCAAATATGTTTTAACTTTGACGTGAGAAATGTTTAAACCAGTTGTGCTGACATTTGTATCCACTTTCAGAGCTGTTGTATTATTTCACACGAAATATTATCGTTGCTTTCATAAACAGACACTGAAAATGTGAAGTTTTATTATTTTTAATAACATGTATGGTGTAAGGGAGAGAATACGAGGACATAACAAAATTATTGTCCTTGTTTTATTATTTCTTTTACCGTGTTATGCACGTAATATATTCCTGGCAAAGCACATAGACTTGTATTCAATTACATTCTCCAACTTAACCATTTCTCAAGAAACATTTCTGCTTCTATATGTGAAGGAGAACTTGAGAGAGCTTGAATTTAGTTCATAAAAACACGTGAGATTTTTAAGTTCATGTTCACCAGAATGCTGATATGATAATAGCAGTATTCCAAGAAGATGTGAATAAGAACCAATGATGTTATAGTTTCATGCAAAATTTGATGATTAGTGAAGGCATGTAGAGACTTCAGGAACTATAAGTGACCACCTTATTACAATAGTTATTGTTATACACATACGGAAACTTAATTGTTCAATATAATGTGATGCAGCAATATGCAGAAAGATTATTTATTCTCGCATGTCGAGATAAATAATATTAGGTACTAAATTAAGTCATGTTTTAATGCGCATGTCAATTAGCTGTTTAGCAACAAAGTACTTTTCCTTAAAATAAGGTCATATGATTACTATCAAGCATTGTTTCGTTTTAGGAAAGTGCATTAAGACCGCTGAAAAGGGACCAATATTTGGTTTTCGAACCTTGAAGACAGGGAACCTGGAAATGAATAATACTTTCATTAATCTCAAAGTAGTAAGTTTATCAGCTGTTTTTCCTGCTGGTTATTTACATGTGTGTTTTACAACAAATCATTTTCTTTTGAAATACAATGACATGTTTTAAGTACCAGCTACTGAATTGTACAAAGAGTGATATGGGATAAGTCCCATTATGCCACATTTTGTACTAATTAGCATGTACCTCAGTTAATTCATAATTCATAAAAATAATTTATTTACAATAAACGAGGTGTTGTGTGATTAGGAGACGCAGAACGGGGTATCAGAGACAAGTGGACATGATCCAGGCTTAATATAATGTTACAACTGTCTAGACTTTATGCTGACTGTAAATATATGAGGTCATTCAACCTTAGATAATACACATTTTTCAATTTATTCATCCTCTGTGCTAAATAAATAGAAACATTACCTCCATCGTGTAGTGAAGTGGAAAATATGCATACATCTTGTAAATATGGAGACAAAATATACAACAACAACAATGGGACGATGACAGTAGGAAGCTTCAGAGACTGACCTAATGTACATATTTGAACGCAGAAGGCATGGGGTCAATTATATGTACTCTATTACAACACTCAGATTACTATTGCGAGTACAATCACAAGCAACCTATACTATTGCAGTCTATACATGGAACAACCTTTCAGGTTAAACATTGTGCATTCTCATCTATAACAAAAGAGTAAATATTTTAAATCATATAAACACACACAATATATATTTCCCTCCACATGAAATTCAAATATTTAGCTTCTAAAGAGGTACAAAATATCAAAACATAAGGGAAAAAAGACTATCAATTTCAAATATTTTATAACTTTGACGTGAGAAATATTTAAACCAGTCGTGCTGACATTTGTATCCACTCTCAGAGCTGTTGTATTATTTCACACGAAATATTATCGTTACTTTCATAAACAAACACTGAAAATTTGAAGTTTCATTAGTTTTAATGCCATGTATGGTGTAAGGGAGAGAACACAAGGACATAACAAAATTATTGTCGTTATTTTATTATTTTCTTTACCGTGTTATGCACGTAATATATTCCTGGCAAAGCAGATCGACTTGTACTCAATTACATTCTACAACTTAAGTATTTCTCAAGAAACATTTCTGCTTCTATATGTGAGGGAGAACCTAAGAGAGCTTGAATTTAGTTCATAAAAACACGTGCGATTTTTAAGTTCATATTCAGCAGAATGCTGATATGATAATAGGAGTATTCCATGAACATGTGAATAAGAACCAATGATGTTATAGTTTCATGCAAAATTTGATGATTAGTGAAGGCATGTAGAGACTTCAGGAACTATAAGTGACCACCTTATTGCAATAGTTATTGCTATACTCATACCGAACCTTAATTGTTCACTAATATCTGATGCTGCAATATGTAGAAAGATTATTTATTCTCGGATGTCGAGATACAAAATATTAGGAACTAAATTAAGTCATGTTTTAATGCGCATGTCAATTAGCTGTTTTAGCAACAAATTACTTTTCCTTAAAATAAGGTCATATGATTACTATCAAGCATTGTTTCGTTTTAGGAAAGTGCATTAAGACCGCTGAAAAGGGACCAATATTTGGTTTTCAAACGTTGAAGGGTGTGATCTAGCAAATGAGTAATAATTTCATAGAACACAAAGCAGTAAGTTTCGCAAATGTTTTCAATGCTGGTTATTTACTTGTGCGTTTTAAAACAAATACGTTTCCTTTTAAAATATAATGACTTGTTTTAAGTCTGAGGAACTGAATTGTACAAAGAGTGATATTGTATACGTCACATTATGTCACATTGTGTATTAATTAGCATTACCTTGGTTAATTAATCCAAATAATTCATTTACACTAAACGACGTGATGTGTGCTTAGGAGAAGCAGAACGTGACATGAGGGACGGGAGGACCCGAATGTACTGACCTACATTCCCAAATAGGTCAATGTAGATCATATTTTTCAGATTGGTTTCGCAAAATGAGTGTCTCGAAAACGTTTTTGAAGACATTCTCTGTGTAAAAAAAACTCGCATATCATCATATCCTAGCCTGCTGCTGTTGTTCTTCGTCATTGGTTTGTCTTACTGTTAACTGTTCAGCCGTTTCAATTCAATTCCCTTTTTCTGACATCTCTTCCCAACACCTATTGCTACTACTATTTCCATCACATGTTAAATCATGCACATACGGTGCCTATTTGTTTCCTAACTATGCAAGCTGGATACCTTTGACTGCACCAAATTATATACACCAATATAATTCCCACACGTTATGACATCAAAATAAAGCATGCATCATGACGAAATGCTTTGACTCATAGCTGAATAAACAAGATGAACATTAGTTATCTTTCTACTTGCAGTTGAAGCCATCACAGTTATTGCTCATATAATTGATCGATATGAACAACAGTTGGATGCACATACTCGGTTAACAACACTGAAACATTTATTTACATTCTTCATTAAATGTAAGACTAGCTAAAACAGTTTGCTATTTTTTATTACACCATCGTATCTTGGATTCATCGACAAAAATACACGGAAAACAAAATGAATTCCTAGAATTACAGTTGGAAGTGTTGTTCCGTTTTAAGATATTAATCAGCGAGATATTCACTCGATACTTCATAAACGAGTGCTACAGTGAAATAGATTTGTCATCAAATGGACATACATCAGTGAAAATTGTCTTATATCAATTAATACCGATTATTGATTTGTATTATCTTTGAATAATATCTGCCCTGTGTCCGATCCCTCTCTCTCTCTCTCTCTCTCTCTCTCTCTCTCTCTCTCTCTCTCTCTCTCTCTCTCTGCAAGGGGTTATGTGTACACAGTTTCATCGCCATTATTGATCCACATATTTTTTCATTTATAAAACAGCGTATTTTATAATAATTATGCGTTGCACTGATAATGGGCTAATATGAATACGAACACTAATACAATATATTATAGTCCTATAATATTATGAGACATATTATTGGTACCTATTATCGATAATCAATCAAGTTCATCTGCAGCAATGTTAAAACATGTCATCGCCTCAATGTTAGCAGTTCTTCAGTTATTTCCAGCATTGACCTAGAAAACTGTTACCAATTTAGAACTTAACTGAGAAAATATTCATGGCGTAGGTTACATATTATTTCGTTCCTATTTTCAGCCTTAATCAGTTGTGTTGTAATTGCATCAGCACATAATGTAACTATGTTTTTGGCATAATAGATCTATAACAAAATAGTTTTACAAAATAGTTGCATTACTGTTTCGCTTCTTTTCTATGACACAACATGCAAAGTCATGCGGTGATTCCTCTTCTTTTTTCGTAATAGCGGTTATTAACTGACGTTCGTCTGGAAAAATATATCCATATAAGGTTGGCAGTTTCTGTTGACTTTTTTATAACACTCAGTAAAGACTCCATCTTCCAATGTTAATCGAAGATATAAACCCAACATTGAATTTTGTAATCATTATTAAACATTTACCTATTTAAATAGTGTCAGACATTTACACCTTCCTCATTAGCAAAAGAACTGTATATGCCAAGGCTTGTGTGCGTAATTTAATGTTGCTACTGCCTAGAATATTAACATATATACACGACCCAAACATCATCCACTGGCCACACAAAACGCTAGAACGTAGCGCCAACAATAAGAACAAAAACACCATTCATTATATTGTAAGAAATGTCGACTTCACAGGGAGGTGTTCTACTGTAGTGTTAACTGGTGGCTATTTTACTTGAGCCTAACAGCTTTGGTTACATCGATACCGTCTTAAATAATATTGGAACAACGTCTCTAAATGAAGAATTTAATTTGCTACGTTTGAGGAACATGCATGCAGGTGTGTAATTTGTAAATTAAAAAAGAACAAAAATAGAGATGCGGAAGTATTCCCCAGCCTTACTATGGTATTTATCAACTATGTATATATATATATATATATATATATATATATATATATATATATATATATATATATATATATATATATATACATATATATATACATCTATATATAATAGTAACAAGTTTAATGCATATTTGTCTCTCAAGATTTTCTCTTAAAAATGTATTCCTAAAATGTGGTATATATATATATATATATATATATATATATATATATATATATATATATATATATATATATATATATATATATATATATATATATTGAACTACACTCCAACACAAGCCGTTGTGTGGACGATTATGCTTCTATTTTATTATATAAAACGACTAGGAGACCCGACCTTCTTCCCCCCCCCCCATACAAATTGCAATTCATAATATATTATTTGAAACAAGGTTTCAAATATAGTTCATGCAGCATTTTTTAAAAACAAAATGTGTTATACTCTTTGACTAACTGAACAACGATATTTACCAAAAGTCTGCATCCATTTTTTTTCAACAACTACTTGTTAAACGTCATCATAAAAATGCCCGGCAGAGTTATTTGGTGTACATTATACAAGTATATCAAAGACAAACATTGGGATGAATCAACGGAATCGGAGTCTAAGATGCAAATCAGCCATTAAACTTCATTAAAGATCACTTTTAATACCTTATTTTGAGGTGCTACCATAGTTGTTGTTCACATAATGTTCCTAATTTCCTTTTACACATTTTGATGCTTTTTATATTTCAGTAGTGCGACTGTCGCGCTGCTCTCAGCATGGTGTCTTCCTCGAGATATTTGTCTGATGTAAGGCAATGGAACGTTTTAATTTCATTCTCTTTTCTTGATTTTATTTCCTGAGACTCGTGTATTGTAAGATGCGTGTCCCGTTTCAATCCATATTTTCCTCCTGTCTTGGACTTCCTTTGACGTCCTATACATTTGATTTTTTTGGGCATTTTCTGTATTCAATTCTCTAAAGTTCACCCAAAATAAAAGAACAAAATACTGTATTTATTGTATTTAGTTATTTCGGGTCGATTGGAGGGCTGGTTCAGTGATGGTGCTGCCAATCAAAATGTGTAGAGTATATTGTATTTAGATATTAATGATTAATGTAGCTGTAATTTGTACATTATATGCGTATTGTAGTTTTGTTAGACTTGAACAAGTCGAAACCTCTTGGCAGTGTGTTGGATGATGTTAAATTAATCTAGACCTTATTTTGCATTTAACACTTTTACAAAATGTTATACACACGGTTAAAAATATGAAGCTTATCTTGCTGTCTAGTTCCTGGAACGGTATCACGCTATAGCGCGATAGGGAGAGATATAAATATTCACCAGAGCTGAAATTACAGTAACTGGCCTCTTCTTTAGAATGCTTGGTTACATTAATCAATTTTTAAATATGAATAAATAATATTATCACACTTGTCAAACATATTGATTTTGTACCATATTCACATTAACTAAAATTCTTGAATAATTTAATTAACTGGATATTGTGGGCAACTGCAGTAATTTAACGGGCAACCAGATAAATCCCTAGTGGAACCAAAGTCAGTTACTCAGTGTACACCATGGATTTTTATAAGTGCAATACCGAACATATGTCATGTCTCTACTTAGAATATGTTGTCGGATAGTTCAAATGTCTTCCAAATGAATGGATAATGTTTGTGCAGTTTCCGAATGGATTTGAGTTCATCAGAATATTACATGTATATCAGAAAAATGTTCATATTGGGAACATAGTGTAAATATATTAATATAATAGCTGTAAATACTCTATAATATTCATCATCATCATCATAATCATCATCATCAAGAGCTTGTTGGAGCACCACAATTAACTTTACAACTAATTATCTTCACCTTTCCATGTTCGTTACTGCCCTATCGGAATTACTAAACCTCATGCCTGTCCAAACTTATATGTTGTCTTCCCATTTCATTTTCTGTCTTCCTCTTCTTCTGCACTCATGCACTGTGTCTGCTAAGGTTATTTGTGACACCCTATGTGATCTTGAGACATGACCGTACCAATTACGTTTGCGTTCTAAACAGCGGTCAAGAAGTCCGATGGCTCGTTGGATCCTGATGTAAACCTCTTTGTTGGTTACATGGTCAATATATGCGTTGTCCATGATCATAACGTAGCATCTCATTTCGAAAGTTTGAATCCTTCCTTGTATATCTGGTGTGAGCGTTCATGCTTCACAAGTATACACAAAAAGGACTTGACAATCAAGGACATCAGCCTGCTTTTTGGGACCAAGAGCAATGTTTGTGTATTTCCTTATTGGTCGCAACCTTTTTATTGCTGCTGCTGTTTGGACAATCCGGAAAATGTAATTCCGGTTTGTAGCCCGCGTCTGTGATAATTGATCTCATGTACTTGAAGCTTGAGCCGTTCCAGCTTTTGTCCTCTGACAATCAGTGACTGATATCATTAGTGTTGTTTGTCCTTATTTCTTTTCCAGTACAAATCTTTATACCGTATGCTGTGTAGGTACTGTCGATGCGCTCAACAAAGTCTGCCAATTCCTTTTCATCTCCTGCTACACTATCAATATCATCTGCGATGAAAATGTTGCAGATTGTTTAACTCCCGATGCTAACAGTGCCCTTTTTTCTTCCAAGGCATCCTTTCCATTAAAAGGTTGAAAATTGTAGGTGACAAAATGCAACCCTCTATGACTCGAACTTTTGTTCTAAAACAATAGCTTCTGTTGCCACTGATGATGACAGTACATGTTCTGTTGTTACATAGGTGTTCATCAACCGTGTATAATATTAGGAAATATCAAATACTCAGCCTATGCAACAAATAACAAAGAGTCTGAAGCCCTTATTCCAGTTGTACCCAGATTAGTTACATCAAGTATCCTAACTGAAATCAATATTGGGCTTGCACAATATATTGTATTTAATTTAGCCAGAAAAAACAGATGCAATAATGTATTGGTATCCACAAGATCGTGAACAACGCTGATTAATTATTAATATCAAGCTATTTGGTATGGCTTTTTTAGTAGGTCCCTCTCCCTTAATTAAGATCGTCTGCAAAGGTGAATCACGGCTAATACTTTGTGCTCAAAGAGAATATGGAACAATACTTATTTGAAACCGTATTCTTATGTCTACTTATAACTGAACTCGTTAGAAATGGATGTCACACTAGTCATCCTCAGCGTGACCGAAACAATTTTTTGACAGATTTCACCATAGGAGAGGTGAACGGCATGCTTTATCAAGAACTCCAGAATATGAAATGGCAATGATTTCAAGACCTGGAAACTATCATTCACACATAAAACCAATGTTAGGGACATGGAGCAATACACGTCTCGAAAACATTACTGCTAGGTATGCCAATGGTGGACCCAAACCTACTTGTATCAGCTTTGAGAGAAGTGTAATGTTTATTAACTGAATCTGAACTCAAGAAGTAAATCTTCCGTTGTTCAAAGAATCATTAAAGTCCTGTAATACGATTACCGTCAGTCAATAATGCTTTCTATTTAAGAACGCTTATTAACACTTTTCAAAAAGAGAACACTTTGATTTTTAAAAGACAAAGACTGTTGCCTGAGGAAATGAAACATAACTTAATAACATATAGATCGAGTGATTTAATGTTTCTCTGATCAACATCGGGTACACCTGTTTGGTTCTGTGATTATGTGATATTAGAGAGAGAGAGAGAGAGAGAGAGAGAGAGAGAGAGAGAGAGAGAGGGAAACAAAGTCAGAGACAAAGAGATAAACATCAGCAGAAGGATCACTTCAAGGTTAATTGGAATAGTCAATGAAACATTTGCTTTTTTAGAAAAAACACAAATATTTCAACTTGTCGAAGTATCCAGCTTACTTATATTTTCAATGCTATATATCCCTTATCATCATCAAATTCCTTCAAATACCGGCTGAACGTAACTTTAAAAAATTGGTTTTGCACAACTTTTCGGTGCGATAAATAGACAAATTGCCCTTCTTAAAATGTAACGTGCAAACAAAGGAACAAGTGTTCTTTAAATGTAAATTACAAATTGTAAATTGTAAAATAAAATTCTTACAAAAAAGTTTCATACAATTATGAAAAAACAATTTGCCTTATCGGGAGGCAAAGTTTACAATTTCCATTTCAATATCAATGAAAGGTGAAAGTGATACATTACTGCAGTATTAGAAAGCGTGAGTAAAGCGGAATCTAGAGGCACTTGACTCGATATTTGTCTCAGATTTTTATTATGCTCTCATTTTCGTATACTGCATAAGACTTAGTTATAAAAAATCACAATAAGGAACAAACAAGATCACACCAAGAAAATCGGTTGTTGTGTGACAGTACAAATAGTCAGCGGAGATAATAATTTTTCATCTTGGCTTATTGGCACTCAATCTCTTAGTTTCCGACCCAAACCTTCATTTGTATTTCTACTCGAATCCAGTGTTTTGACAGACTGGTCAAATAGTACGTCTCTGATAAACATGCGATAGTGAAAATAATCTAACGAATGTGAACCTAAAGCGCCAACTATATGGGTGCACATGGTTTGTTAATAAAGAAGTTCCGAAAACACTATATATTTTAGGCACACATGTCATAAACGAGCGTTCAATATCATGCTGGTCATTATAGTACAATACTGCATGATTCTGAAAGTTTAAAATCAACCTTGACAAAATTGAGCATATACTTATATCTCTAATATCTAACGTCCAATTAAAACTGATTAATTTATTAAAAGGGTTCAGTCTAAAAAAACAGTGATTTCAACTGATTGAATTGATCACAATAATATATAACATTACGAAGAAATGAATTTAGTGGAGCCCCAAAAACTCAGCTATAGATCAGCAACTGAGACATGCCCTTGGTTTTGAATTGAAAACAAATAGAACAGTACTTGTAAGAATGATAATTAATAATTTACACCGTGTCTAAATAACAACAATAGTGTTTTGTAATTGATATCAGTTATTGTTTGGCTAGCGATAACACAAGCACAAAAGTCGTGATTCCTTAATTGCAATAACTTCTGGATCTGCTTGTCTTCTGAGCAGTTCTGCGTAGTCCCCAGACAGAGCCCATGAAATTGCAACCTCAGAACATCCGTTACTAATAAGACTTTCGACTACTTCTATAAGGGTTGTTTCATAAATGTCTAGTAGATTACATTGCTGCAAAGATAGTATTATGACAAATGGAACATTTTGATTTTAAAACAGTAGAAACTTGATTCAGAAAAGAAAAGAATTATGTTTATGCTCGTAAACACAATTACGTAAACATTATATCATAAACGTTTAACTTAGAAACTAATAGTTTATAACTTGTAATTTCTTATTTTTCCCACAAAATATATTCAGTTATGTAGCTGTTTGCACAGAAATTATTGTTACAGAAACATTGTATATGGTTGATTGGATTTAAAGGTAATGCATTTGCGTTTAAATGGTACTAATTTTGCTATTAAAGGGTACTAATATTGTCTATTTATTTGCCTATAGAAATGCATGCAAAATGTAACCATAATGACCATTTTAATGTCTTAGATACATGTATTTAAGATTACCGTTGATTCATTTTTTGTTCGTTCTTATATGCGTTCCATTAAAGATATGTCCTGTCTGATTTGTCCATCGATCCCCTGCATGTAATACCGCATGTAATGTACCTTTTGGTATATTTTCTCAAGAAACGGCCTAGGGTTCTGAAATAAATGTGTTAAAAGTAAATCATCCCACGGATTAATGTGATAATAAAGTATTTGTAAAACATTTTAGTGTTAAAAGAAATATATTTATTAGTGTTTATATATATATAAAGGTAAATAAATAAAAAAAATAAACATGTAATTAACTTTAAGGTGTTGTTCAATGATTTAAGTATTTACCCCTCCTTGCAATAACATCTGCACATACAAAGAATTAGCATGTTCTTGTTTTAGAAAACTAAACAATGATAATACTTTCGAAATCTTCTATGAATATAAACGTACTTTCCAACTGAAATTAATTGGTTACGTATAGTTAGGAAAATACATTATATATTATACATTATGGGTGCGGCTTAATATTTTGAACGCAACACGCATTCATTTTTACTTAGACCAAACAATTAAAACCAACCTAGGTAATCATTATATACATATCTATGTAATTGTATAGCAAACTAGGTGCAATATAAAATAGCAATATTATATTGGTGCGGATAAACTCGCTTCTGATAAATTTAGTTGAAATGTTGTCAGGATAATCATTATGGCAAACTATTCCGACTATTATCTATATTAAGCACTAGAATGAAAGAAGCATAAGTAATTAAAATTAATTTTCTTTGCAACGGATTGACCATATTTTTCACTACATGTCTTTGCATGACATCAATGCCATGTTTATATCAAGAAGACCTTAACTCATATTCTTCCACTTTACCTTTCAGATGATCCCCAAAATGAATGCAAGGATTCAACATGAATGACATGTTGGCAATTGATTCAGTCAACGTTTATGGAATTCAAATTATCTTCGATATAAGGTGTCCATATTAATATAGGGGCCTTATTTGTGATATCATCAGTGATGATTCATTTTTGCATAAAGGATATATAATATTTGTCAACTTGCCATGTCTAGAATATAAGGTCACGGTTTGTGTATTTAATATGTTTCTTTTAAAAATATCAAAGGATATTCTACTAAATGGGAATATGAGTGAATTCAAACAATTACCAATCAATTCAAAATGTTGGATACCTGGCAAAAGATTCAAGGATGAATATTCATTTCATTTTGCAAATTGGATCCAATTATTCAAATGTGCAAGCTGATCCTTTATGGGTAAGTGCATAGAGAGAGAGAGAGAGAGAGAGAGAGAGAGAGAGAGAGAGAGAGAGAGAGAGAGAGAGAGAGAGAGAGAGAGAGAGAGAGAGAGAAGAAAACATATTTGGCTTCGGTGTTTACCCTTCTCTACAAAGACGTTGAGAGGTGTATCTAGAAATCATATCTTTAAATTACATAATGAGTCTTTCATAACTAGTTTCTCTCATGCATGTTTTATATGAACGCAAAGTCATTTAATGCATCTATACAAACAAAAGCACACAATCAGATAAAAACTTGGCAAAACTGTGTTATTGTACTTACCAGATATATTGGCATCTTTCTAAGGAAGATGTTCAGATGTTATTCACTTTATATCCTTGGAATACTAGCCGCAAAACACATTAAATTAGATCAGTACTACCTCTGAAATGCATACAATTTAGATAAAGTTTGGGGAAAATATAGACAAAGAAGAACATATATCTCTTTTGTTGTAAGAATCATAATGTCTTTCGCTAACACAAACAAGCAAAGCATCATGTTTAGGAATATGAGCAGATAAATTTATATTTGTAACTTCAAAAGTGACAATTTAAATCAAACGTAAATAATTTGGAACTAATTCCCAAAAAATCCAAACTATTATATCGAAAGTCCAACTATTTTTAAGGTTAAGAATGAATTTCAATATTGAATGTGCTTCGGAACTAATAATGTTGAATGAGTCGATGTACAAATAGTCTTGATGTATCACAGTCATATAATCCAGAATGCATTTGAATCAAATAATCCCAAAATAGGCCGTTTAAACAAACCGTCATTGAATATTTTAATTCCAATGAAAAATTTAAATGAATTATTCCTCCCAAATTATTTTTGAACAAAACATAATATGATTTGAATGATTGAGCTGAAGAAGAGACAGAATTATATCTACTACAACAATTATACATACTATTTACAGCCAAAAAATAAGGCAATATAAAATGACCAGGTTAGACCTGGAACTGATATATCAGGAAAATCGATGTATGTATAGCTTCCAAACATACCAATCATCAAGAACAAACAAAACTCCATAATTATATATACATATGTATGTATGTATGTATGTATATATATATATATATGTATATATATATATATATATATATATATATATATATATATATATATATATATATATATATATATATATATATATATATATATATATAGATCTGTGTGTGTGTGTGAGCGAGAGTGTAATTTGCATTGTTTGTCAGTTTTTTGTTTCATTTATTTAATTATACGCTGTGAATAATTTTAGTTTGGACTTGATCTTATCCAAAATCAAATTCATTTTTTACCTGACCTGAATCATTTATTTATTGATGATTCTGTAAAACACTGATACATAGCTTAGCATTTCTTTGTGATTATGGATTAACCATTAAGATTTATTATATTTGCATTTGTCAATGACATTGTGCTTATTGTTTTCTTTATTATAATTTTAGTAATCGACATTCTCATTATAACAAAGATGCTCATTGCTAGCTCATATAATAATAAAAACACCACCACCACCACACCACAATAATAATAATAATAATAATAATAATAATAATAATAATAATAATGATTATAAAAATACATCTTTATTTGATGAGATTCCCTCAGCTAGCACGATGCCCTCATGATTACCAAAAGTTTGTAAATACATGATAAAATGTAATCAAAATAGAAACATGGAAAGTAAACAAAATGAAAGCATGCTTAAATGTTTTAAATACTTTAAACAGAGTTGCACAAATTGCTTATGAAATGCATTAAAAGTACGACTTGTAGTGCACGCATCTCAATATTAAAAAAGCTGAATTTCAAGATAGTAGCAAAAATCTTTTATTTTGAACTCATTTCCATTTTTTTAAAATTGCTTTGGGAATTTCATTCCATAGAATATAAACGATGCAATTAAAGGATTTTTCATCTACTTGTTTGTTCATAGATCTATTTTGGCAGTGACCATCTGTAGCTGACCTGATATGGTCATTTTCTGATTTAAAAATGATGCATATCATTGATATATTTTAATGTTTAAATTTGAAGATTAGAATGGAATTTAACTATATTATTTTCTATTTATATTCTATCTATCTATCTATCTATCTATCTATCTATCTATCTATCTATCTATCTATCTATCTATCTATCTATCTATCTATCTATCTATCTATCTTTCTATCTATCTATCTATCCCTTAGTCTTTCCGACCGTTGGAGGCACCACTTATGACCTGACAACCAGCTTCCTCCATTCCAATCTGTTCTCTGATACTCTCACTGTGTCACTCAGCTTCAGTCATGTCCACTCTGAGATATTATCCTCCCATCTTTTCCTCTGTCTTCCTCTCCTTCGCCCTCCCTGCACAGTACCTTGCATGATTGTCTTAGCAAGCCCTGTTGATCGTGTGACATGTCCATACCATTTCATTTTGCACTTTTTCACAATGGTCAAAATCTCTTCTTAGGGACCAATGGTTTGCTTAGTTCTGTTTCCCACTTCCTCCTCATTCGTGACATGATCTCTATATGTAATGTCAAGCAACCTTCGAAAGCATCTTATTTCAACAGCTTGTATCCTCCTTTCGAGATCCGCTGTGAGGGTCAATGACTCACAGGCATATAGGAATACAGATGCAACCAAGGAGTACATCAGTCTGATTTTTGAGCTGACTGAGGTGTTTCTGTCTTTCCAAACTGTCTTCAGCCTTGCCATTGCAGTTATTGTCAGCGCAATTCTAGACAAAGTTTCTGGTTTCGATCCTTCGTCTGCCACGAGGCTCCTAAGTACTTGAATCTATTAACTGTTTCCAGTTTTTGGCCTCTAATCTTGATGTCAGTGCTGTGCCACTGGTGTTGTTGGTCATCAATTTGGTCTTCTCTGCACTGATTTCCATACCAAAAGATGTAGCTGTCCTGTGCAGATTTTAAACCAACTGAGCTAGCTCCTCCTCATTTCCTGCAAGGCCATCGATGTCATCAGCAAAGCGCAGATTCGTTATTATTCTGCCTCCAATACTGACAGTTCATTCATGGTCTTCCAGTGCATCTGTCATGATTCTTTCAAGGAAGATGTTGAAGAGAGTAGGTGACATTTATATTCAGCTTTTACAATTTTAAACATTACTGTCTGGATCATGTATGTAATGGTACATAAATGTTAATTCTTGGTCCCAATAGTTCACTGGCAGTTAACATTAATCATTGGCAAACATATCATCATGAGTTTATTATAGAACATCGGTGTTTCTCTTGGTAGCAAAAGTCTATATTGTATTCTTCACGAAATCGGAGAAGATTCTGTGCCAACATTTTCATTTTCATAATGAGAGATATACAGCTGAAGCTCTGGATGTCTGTTCATTGATAATATTTACTTAGTTTCAAGCGAAACTTCCATTTTGGCAGTGGATTCAAACGCATTTTATTCAGTGACAACGATTATTTAACACAATTTGCATTCTAATTTATAATTTAAATTAGTATTTGCATCCCTTATGTAATTTTTAACACACATGGTAAGCTATTGATAAGCAATGTGCAAAAACAAACCTTAAAATAAATCCCTTTGGAATTTCTTTGTTGATCATCAGCTCTGATATAATGTTATAAATAAGACCTTGTTGGCAACTGTCTGTCAAATAGGTATGATTTGAACCATGAGAGTGATAAGCGAGAACTTTTGAACTTTTCAAGTCTCCATGCAAGTAAACTATAGTCAGCTAAGTTGAAGGTATTCTTTAAGTCAAGGAATATATTTTCCTTTGTCCATTGGAATACACCATTAATCATTGAATTTTGTTAACAAAGACTCGCAGAGTGGTTTTGTTTAATTCTGATTAGGATGGGTGCATCATTTGGTATTTAAACAATTAACGAGTCAGGTGTTTGGAAAAAATGCCTGTGTTCAAATCGTTTGGATCTGTTTGGTACAATATGAGTTAGTCTATAATTATATTTATTGGACAGTTAACCCTTTTAATAGAGCGGATAAATTTAGCAGCTAGCGGTCCTCATCGGATAGTTCCGATTGTTACATTTTGATTAATTATATAGCTAATACACTAAACAATAATATCAGCAAACGTGGTCAGGATAAATTTACCAATTTAAGCGAATGGAACCGATTTCTTAGAACATAACTTTTTCGTTTAATTTGCCTTCTACTTTATTAAGACTTTTTTCTTAACCTAAGTGATGCAAAGAAGAAGAAATTGGTAAATAATGTATTTCTCTACACTACAAAATCACAAATGCAAACCGAACACACGATTGCGAATAAAATCTTAAATAAGGATTTAACTACTAACACATGTCCTAATGAATAAAGTTCGCAATAAAGAAAAATTTATAAAGTTGACCATGTTGATGTGTCTGTAATAGCCTGTAGAAATAAATGTACTAATGTACCAAAGACAGCAATTGTAATGATGTCAAAAACGTTTTCGCCTGAATTAGTGATATCAAATAATTTAATGAAATGTTTTCACCAAATCTAAATACGATATCAATAATACAATTGATTCTGCATATATCGTACAACACAAATGTCCAAAATTCATGTAAACAAGATTTATATAACAATTGGAGCATAAAAAGAAATGCCAGGACGTAGGAAAAAGGTTTATTTTCTTACAAATCCGCGCTGTAATTAGACAAGGTCTGATACTTAAAACCTTGTGATTTGATCACATATATCCTAACTATTAACTTTCCGTGTAATACAAATAGGAATATATACCTTACTGAAAAATAAGGTGCCTGTGCTACAATGGTATTTTCTGATATATTAATACAAACATGTTCCATTAGTGTAATTGATGCTTCAGTGATCCGTGAATGTGCGGTAGCAAGTTTGGAATGTCCCAAACGATTAATCATGTTTAACCATCTACCATTTGTACAACTCAAACAGTCTGTGTAACATCATCTACAACCATCTGAACAACTCTTAATGTCTCTAAATATGTCTTCATTTGTCCCTTCCAATTTTTTTTACCATAAGATAGCAAACACAGGGATTTACCATGTTTACAAACTGCCCATTTTAGTTTATCATGATATATATGTGTTTCTATCAGTTTTTTGGTTTTCATGATGACTAATATTATCTGTTCTGCTTGAAATTATGGATTCGTTACTGAAATTAATAATATATGAAACGAAACCTAGCAAAATAGCTTACCTTTTCTTTTCAACGTTATAAATACGCTGTATTGAATTATTAAAACGGAACTGTACTAGTTATGTTAAATGTTCGGCCCAAACACAGATCCAGGCGAACGTGTATAGAAAAATTATAATACTATTTCTTATAGATCTATTTGTTTTTTATTTTGTTTTTTTAAAAAAAATCTATTTTGATTTTAATATTGAACATTAACTATTAAATTATTCAGAATTTTCTCCTCCATTGTAGAACATACGTTCGTGAATTATAAATAAGTGGGCTAAAAATGCATAAACAATACTCTATAAATTCTGCAGTCGAACGCAATAACCGTAACGGATAATGGCTAGACTGATAAAACTTTATTTTTTGCTTTAAAATCATTGATAAATGTTTCACATATTTCTTTTAGGGGCTTCTAAGCGATCTACTAGTTTATAATTGTTTAACAAATATATTAGCCATGCTTGACCTTCCACATTTACGTGAACAAATTGCATATACATTGTAACTATAAGATAAAAGAAGACAGCTATAAAAACATTCAAATCTAGCAATTTAGCAACTGAACACGATGAAGGATTCAAAGGCTCCGTTTCTTCGTTCTCATTGATTCCCTCTCTCTCTCTCTCTCTCTCTCTCTCTCTCTCTCTCTCTCTCTTTCACACACACACACACACACACACACACACACACAAATACACAAAGAAATGGTCATAAGCAAAATATTTGTACTAAGCAGTTTCTGGAAACAGTGGAATGATAAATAAATAATTAAACAGATTCCATTTAAACAACCTCATGAAAACAAATTGATCATTTTGATTTTCTAAATGTCGAATGATAAATGATACGAGAAAAATGACACAGAGATATAAAACTGCAAGAGAAATAAGCTCAACTTGCTGAAGAACAAACAAGAAAAAATATTTATGTGTAAACGAAACATATATACTCCCAGTAAGTCTCGAACTGCTGAATGACTCTTCTACAAATTATGGTATCAATTTTGAAATTAAGAAGCAAATTTCTTCCATGGAATGTCTTTTTAAATGGCATTCCAGCTAGGTAACTCTTCTTTGTGAAATGAATGCTTGGTAAGATGTATAAAACAGCAAGAAGAAGAAAATTTAACAAAATTTGTTTTGGCAGGTCTGCTTTTCTACCACTGAAGATATTTTAATGAAACTAGTGAGTTATGTGTTATAACTGGATGGTGTGTCATGTACCATAGCCATGCCCCATTGCCTTAAGGGCAAGTGCACCTCATTGGAAATGTAAATCTGTGGCTGATAACATGTTTCTGGAACATAACTTTGTAGCCACTGAAGATATTTTAATGAAACATTTGCCAGTTATGCATCATGTATAGATGGTATGTCACATACCTTAGCCATGACCTCTGTCTCAAGGTAAACATCAAATGCAGCTCTTACTTGTATGTATCCTTGTCCACACTATAACTTCGAACTACTTCAGATATTGTAATAATACCTTTAACTTGTTATATATTATGACTAGACTGTGTGTTACATATCATTGCTATTACCTAACACTTACAAAAATGGAACTAACAGCTTCCTTGCTTGGCGCTCAGTATTAAGAGGTTAAGGTTAGGACTGGTCAGCCTGGTGTTAGGATAATGTGACTGGGTGGAACATCATGCTACATGTCTGCGGCATGATGCCCCAGTGCTTGACATCACTATAAACTGCCACACTGCAGACATCATAACGATATGACTGAAAAATTGTTATACTACGTTAAAAATCCTAGTCACATGCACACACATACACACACCATTGCCATTACCCCTGCTTCAAGATCAAGGTTACATCAAGGGAGAATATAAACCAATGACCTGTCTTCATTTATTGATATGTATGTAAAACATTTAAACCAGTGAAGATATCTGAATGAAATTCTAGCCTGTTATATAAAAATTGTCTTAACATTGTCTTGTGTATTCAGTCATACAACTCTTCCTTTCAAGGTTAAGGTTACAAAGAATAATTTAAGCCAGTTTCTAGTTTCCAGTCTGTCTATTTTAACCCCTACATATATTCTGGTGAACTTTAGGTTCACACCCTCTCATACCAGTCAAATTCCTAGCTCAAAGTTCAAAGTTGGGGGAAAAAACCTCACATGGTGTGCATGCCATGTATTCTTGTTTAATTTTAGTTGTATGTTGTACATTGCAAATTTTGATAACTGTAATATAAACCACTCAAATGCTTTGGTCCTGGTATATCTCAATGACTTTTTGTTACCCTGGAGAACTTGAAATAAATGAATTTTTGAATGATAAAATTGCCCCCAAACAACAAAAACTTGTGCATCCTAAGACTTCTATGCAGGTAAACTATACAATATTTGGTGTCCCAAAACTTGTAGACAAAACAAATGTAAAGACATAATTGTGAAGATCACCATACACTACAAACTCATGCTTATGTTACATGAGGTTATTATAGATAAAATATGCCAATCAATCAGTAGACAATAAACAAAGTTCTAGATGTGACAAAACTTAGTACATGAAAAAATAGCTATAACTTTTATAGATCATAAATATTACTTTCAAAAATAATTAAGGGTATCCCAAGACATACTGTCATTACAGTAATATATGTAATTTATGATATATATACTAACGGACAGATAATTACATACATATTGATTTATAGACAACCAATTAGGTTATAGAGTTCCATATATTTTGATATGTTATAATTTACTGAACAACCCCAAAATGCTATTGTTCAGTAGAAACTTTATAATATAAAAAAGAAGGCGTCAAAGCTTGGGATGTTTTAGCTTCTTAGCACATTTGTTGTCAAATATATGAATGAATTTTGATCAAACTTTGCACGTAAGCTACTGTCATCACGACTATGACTGATACTCAACGATTTGTTTTAGTTTTCGTCATTGTTAGTTTCTGTTAGCTGATATTGTTACATTTCTAGTGGTTATGTGAAGAATTTTTACTTTGTTTTTAGACTTGCATTATATTAATGGGATCACATGTTCATTTCTTACTGTAAACCAAAGAGACCATGCCAATTCTGTGGACAGGTCTATTCAAAACTAAAGAGACATATAATCCAGGTTCATAAAGATTGTAAGGAAGTGAAACCTATAATTGAAAATCCTGGTCAGCAAAAAGCAGCAATGAATACAATTAGAAAAGATGGCATCTTTGAACAGAACAAGCTGCAGTGCACAAAGGAAAACACATCATTTCAGTCTCAGAAATATTGTGAGGGGAATATAGTTTGTTGCCCAAATAAATTGTATGGGATTTTATGCAAAGAAATTCTTCTTTAGGCATAGAGATAAATGTCACTTTGACAAATGTGCATTTTCAAAACCCATTCCATTGGCAATGCTAGCTACTGAAGGTAATACAGTGGATGCCATCTTTTCAGACCTGTTGAACTCTTTGAGGACGGATGAAGTAGGTTCTGTATGTCAAAGAGATTGTACTATAAAGCTAATAGGAGCACGTTTGTGGGAAAAAAACAAAACAAAAACTGAAAAAACAATGGAAGTGAGAAAAAGTGTTTGCTTAGACATCAGAACATTGGGAAGACTTTATGTGGAATTCAAATCTTTGGAGAAAAATGAATGTATAAAATCAGCGTAAATGTTCAACCGTGAAAAATTTAGTTTCCTCAAAAGAGCTATCTACAAAATAACAGACAAAAAAGATTCCGGCATCAAGTATGGCTTTAAAGAGAATATCTACTACTTACTGAAGACAAGTGCAGAAAGGAGAAGCATTACAAGGTAAACAGGGTGAAGTAAAAGCAATGGAGTTTGACTACTTTGTCTCAGTTTTAAAACTGAACAGACGAACAGTATTTGGTGATGCAAGATACATGATTACCCAAAGTAGGCAAGAAAGGCTTAGATTGCCAAATAGACTACCAGAGGATGAACCAGTTGAAAAGCTTCGAAAATACACACTGGAAGTGATATCAAAACACACTAAAGACAAATTTGATTTCATTGGAAAACATGACCTTGTAGAACTGCGCAATGCAGTTAGTTCCAGACTAACTCTTTTCAATGCTCGCTGAGGTGGAGAACCAAGCAGATTGAATATTGATCACTGGTGCAAGAGAAATCAGTGGATTACAGAGTCCCAGATGAAGAATTTTGATTTTCTTTCACCAGTTGAGAGGAAAGTGTTTTGTGACATTGAGGTCACTTTCCAGCAGGGTAAAAGGGAAGGGACAAGACTTGTATCATGTTTGATACCTGGTGATTGCAAGAAGGCAATGGACATCCTTTGTGACAGAAATATTCGTATGGATGCAGGTATTTTTTCAACAAACGAATTCATCTTCCCAAATACGGAATCTTCACCAAACCATGTCATTGGATGGGACTGCATAGATTACATGTGTAAAAAGGTTGGAATTGAAAATTCAAACATCAATGCCACGAACAACAGAGCTAGGTTAAGTACTATGTATGCAGCACTTGAAGTACAGCCAGAGGATAAAACCTTTTTTTACCAGCACATGGGGCATACAAAGGAAGTGAATGAAAATGTCTACCAAAAACCATAGCCAGTTATGACTATTGCCAAAGTGGGATTGCATTTGCAGAGATTTGACAATGGTAAGTACATTGGTGTTTTAAAAGTAGTAATCTGGAATAAATTCAAACGCCGATAATAACTAGTCACATGCTCTTGTTATAATATTGGCGTTTCGATAGTATTAAGTTAAATCGTGGTTCATTTATCAGTGATAGTACTGTTTATACCAGTTACTTTAAAATGACCTGTCAAGAGACTTTGTCAAGCAAAGTTAGTGGATGGCATCTTTGTATTGTGGTTTGCCTGTAAAAGCATATATGAATAGTGGAGTTTGAGAATTTCGTTATGGTTTTATTTTACAGGTAAGTCTGAAAGAGTCACCAACTCTGCTGCATCTGATACCCCTACAAATGAAATGTACCCCTTAAGTGACACTTCGACCACCCTTCCAAGTGATAACAACTGTTACAGCAGTTCAACAAATACTACCAATGCCCTCCCATCTGAAGAGGCCACCATTCCCATGGGGATTGCAAACCAAGTTGCTTCAGCAGACACTGCAAATGCCCCTCTCAGTGACATATCTAATATGACCTATCAAACAGGTATATGTTTTAAGATTAAATAATTTGTGTTGACTATATTTTCACTTTTAAACCTGTTGCTACTTAAGTTTAAGTGTGGGTTAACCTTGAGTTAAACAGTTGTTCCACTTCCAGAGATGTTTGTTGCTATGATTTTTAGGTAACTGGGTCAGTGAGATAGGCGAATTGCTGTTTTTAGGCAATATTAAATATTACGAAACCAAAACAACTAGAAAAATGAGCTGTCTATATTTTGCACACCAAGAAGACATGTCCCACATGATATAGTGAAATATTGACAAGAAAGATGAACATTAAAGCTAATCTGGTTTTTCTTGATATTAAGTTCAATATGAAAAAGATTAAAATAATACAGACAGCTATCAAAAATATAATGATATAATATAATGATATCTTGCAATACATGATAAATATCCATGACTGGTTTAGATGTATGAGTGTAATGGTATACACTTGAAAGTGATCAAATTATACTTGAAAGTCATGTTTTTGCCTAAAATAAAAATGAAGGTTTACTCTATTTGACATTTACAGTAATATTTACAGTAATATTGATTTACAATTAAATGAGCTTGAGCAAATTTATTTTCATGGAATTTTAAGATTTCTCAATTACTTAAGTCTTTTCAGAGATTTTTTAATATGCATATAGCTGAACAGAATTGTAGAAAACAACATAAATACATTAGCAATAACAATGGGCCAATAATGTGAATTAAGATGGATCAATAGAGAAATGATTTTTCATCATAGGATAGTTGTTTAAAGGCAGCAGACCCCAACTTCAGTTCATGACCCAAATCATTGTCATGAACTGTCCTCAGTATGATTGCAAAGTGTCAGGTTTGAAGATTGGGATGTCCAGTTTGTGACCAATTTAAGTTTGCGCAAAAATGTTGAAAATTACTGTTTTGAGGTATGATATGCTTTTAAAATAGACTTAGTAGTGATGCACATTTAAAAACAATAGTTAAAAGAAAACAGGTTTCATAAGTGACCATCCATTTAGTTTTCGAGGGAGGGTGCTAATTTTTTTTTAGTCAGACTATTTTTTTCATGAAATCAGAGCAAGAATATTTCTTTCAAGCTACTTGGGGCCCAGAAATATTTTTTTTCAAAACATGTCCAGGCCATCCACTTTAAATATTAAATAATCAGTAGCTGTCTCAGTATTACCAGTCTGCCACATTATCAACACAGAGTGCATGGTAACCACAGAAAATATGTAAAAAGCTCAGTTTATGGAATTCAAGGAGACTGTGTGAACTTCAGCAAGAAATATAAGAAAAATACAGTTCATTGTTAACAAGCCATACATTTTCAAAATCATTAGTGTATTATCATTTATTTACATTTCTGCTAAAATGAAAAAATATGCCATCAGCTTTGATTGATAAGCTTCCCCAGAATATGACTATGGCAGACTGTAATTTGCTAGATCATGTGAATATTTTCATGACTTGGGAGCAAATTTTTTAAACACTCTTTGGATATTTTGTCAACATTCCTCCAGACTTCACCTGCCAAATAATGTGGGATATTGCTGGTTGTATGTAGATCATCGTGATTTCTTAAAGCTATTTTCAACTTCTAGAGGATATGGCTATATTGAGTTTAAAGATAGATCTTAAACTCTCAAGGGTCTCGCAACAACTAAAACTCAGTATCCACATTTCCCATTAAGGGAAATACCAATTATTATTCCCATGCTTTTTATATATTAAAAATATAGACATATTAATATCCTTCCTCTGTCTGTCAATCCATCTGTTACTGCACCTTCATCCTAATGGCTGTTTGGAAATCCACCCAACTTATTAATTATCTTGCCCATGTGTGGATGACTTTGAGCAAGTGGGGTATCATTCCTACCTCCTTGTAAGGGAGGGAGACAGGTACAAATACAGCAATTGCATATAGTGACATTTTTTAATGACATTTGACCAAAGTGAATATATCTGATCATAGGAAAAGACATGTCATGTATGTGACAGATACTGCATTTTAATGTTTGGGTCACTGCTGGTGAGGGTGAGTATGGGGTGGGTAATGGAATGTGTTATAAAAAGCATAGGGATTCACAATTGCCTTGGTTTTTATGCTTCTAGTGAACCTGCATTAAAAGACTAACAAATGATGAAGAAGGGTAGCAATTAATGTTGTTTCATGAAGATTTATCCTCTACCATTGTGTAACAACTTTACCAGATACATGTATGCAGGCAAGAAATATATTTAAATATTCAATTGTTATTACAGATCAAAGGTTTCACTGGGATGCCCAAATTACGAAAGTTTTAAAAGATTCATTCATTGACTGGACTAATATGCCTTATGGCTGCAGCCTTCAAGGTACTGCTCTTACATAGTATACATTTTGTTCAGTACAATCTTGCATATATTTTTTGTACTTTGTTTTCCATCTTGGCATTGAATACTCCTTAATACAGAATTTTAGCAGTGCCCCCAACAGCTATGGATGTGAGCAGGTTGCTTTTAGTGCAAATTCAGAAATAGTCATGTATTGAGGTGTATAGTTGTCTAGCTACAGTCATCTGGACCTTTTTTCTCCTACTTCGGTTTTGTTCAGGAAAAAGAGATGCAAATGATGTCAGAAGGATCTTGTATTTGCTGGATTACATCATTTGGACCAATTTAACTCTTTTTCAGTTATGCTGATTTGATTTTTAAAGTGTTGAGGCATAGTTATTGAAGCTCCTTGTTTGCCCTTCTCCCAGTAATGCAAACTAGGGTAACATGTGGCTTTTGTGGGATGAAATCAACACAAAGGTATCTACACAAAGGTATGTTATTATCTCATGTTTTTATACAGATAGGGGTATTTTAGATTTTAATTTTTGTAAGCAATATGTATACTGCTGCCACAAATCTGTTCGGCTTTTGCACAATAACTTTAATAATTGTTGAAATGTGCAAAGGTTAAGGTGAAAGAAGGAAAACTGTTTCTGCACAATAACTCACAACTAAAGTTACTAAACTTTGTGGATTGTATCTATCCATATAGTATATGCATATGTAAAGTGGTCATCAGATTGTTTGTTGTTATTTTGCTGCAGCTCATTTGTTTCATTTTCAAAGGTTGCATTGATCGATGCAATGTTTGAAAAATTGCTAATGCCTGAATATAAAATGTTGTGCTGTGAATCTACATGTTCATGTACATACTATCTGCTTATACAACTGTTTTATAATGATACTATGTAGTTCATTTTCTTATCCTTGCATTTATTGGTAATAAGGCAAATTTGATTGTGTGACATCTACATGTTTTGTGAATGAGCAATGGAGTATCCATATATTGGCTAACACTGAACAGAAACATGCTTTTTCATAAAGTTGTTTCAAAGAAATTATCAGAATTATTTAAGTTAAAGAATATTGGTATCAAGAGTTTTGTTGCTAATCGACTGGTCTTGACAGGTCTAAAAAAAGATGTTCTTAAATAATAATGGAATATAAATAATATTCTTCTTTCTATGTATTTTATTAACACAACATTTAGAATTTAGTATTCGTTCATGCAGACTGCAAAGAAAACTGATTAAATAAGAATCCAAATGAATCAAAGAGGTAGAGAAATGTCAAGAAATATACGCTGTTTGGAGTACAAACTCAGTAAAAGCACTGCACAACAGGCCCAACACCTGCAAGATTGTTGTCTAGTTCATTGCATTGGGATGCAGTATTAGTCTCTGGTCTCTCTTTCAGGTAAAACAGCAGTGGAACAATGGATACTTGAAAGCAAAAGTCCGAATAAAACTAATGAACATGAAGAGGCTTCAACAAGAAAAAACCAAGCAACAACTACAGAAAATTGGTGTTCTTTAAGTATCCCTTCTAGAGACACTCTTGTTAGTCCATCCAAGCTTCCATCCATCCATCTGGCACACACATATTAATTCAGCTATTTGGTTTTGAATGAATTGCCATGAATTTTGGCAAATATTATAGGCATCACTTAATGATGATCATATAGATAAATTATTTTGTTATGCAATTTTTTATAAGAGTTCTCATTCTTACTTTCAACTGAATTCCATGTATGACAAAGTCTTGTAATCAGAATTATCTTACATTTTTCAGTTGATTGCTATGAAACTTGGTAAATGTTGTAGTCATCAACTCAACATGTGCACAGAAACAAAAAACTTGGCTCTTCAGTTAGTGCCATTTTTATTACTTTATCTCAATACAGTGAATGTCTTAATCTTGTAAATACAAATAGTTTAGTTTCCGATGGATCGCTGTTAAACTTGATACATATTATTGTCATCATCTGAAGACGCACATGTCAACAAATTACTTTATTCCAGCAATAGTTGCTTGAATTACTGTCATTTCTTGCAGCTTGATGTATTGCATGATTAAATCTTGTGAATACAACTACTGTCAAAGTTTTCAGTTCATATCCATGAATGATAATTTGAAGATGCACATTTCACCAAATTACTACTCTCCTGCAATATTTGTTGTTAAATCATTGCATTTTTTCTTCTTACGATGACCGATTTTTGTGCATGTTACTTTTCCTGCAGTTTTTGATACATTTCTGTTAATTTTGGGTACATATAAATCCAATTATGGTGCAGATATGAAAACTTGTATGTCTATACTTTTGTAAATGACTTTGAAAACCAGACATAACTGACTTTAGGTTTCAGTGTACCTTGTACTTGCCCTTAGCACAGATCGCTATATAAAATATGGATCTCCACTGTTTATCCATATACTTATGGGATGGTATGTCATCAGTCCATTAATTGGCACAATCTTGTTATCGCTCTGCCTCCTAAACTAATTCAGGATTGCCATGAAACTTTATCCTTTACACCTTCATCCCACATTCAAGTTGGTCCTAAATTAAAATGGTGTCACTTGCACATCCAATAAGGCCACTGTAGTGGCTATCTTGAAATCTTGTTGCTCTCCCTGAACGGACGGTTATCTTGGCATGTTTTTTATGCTAAATGACTTCTTGTAATATCTAGTTGGGCCTGAACAAAAATGCAGCTGAGATATCTTATATGGCTGCTTCAGTTACCATCTTCAAAATCTTGTTATCACTACTTCTCCTGAATGAAGGATCATATTGGCATTGGGTTTTCACTTAACAACTTCTTTACCATGTCAAGTTAGCTGATCTGACTTCCAATATGGCCACCATATTGGTCATCTTGAATATATTGTTGCAACTTCCAGATGTCTAGTCATATCGATATTGTTATTTCACCAAAAGACTTGTAATGTTTTGCTTGTCCAAAGTGTAAATGGTGCCAACCTGTTTTCCAATATGGCCATAATGGAAGCCATCTTGAAAATCACTTCATTACTGCAAAAGAACAGTAAGTCGTGTCATCTTGAGGTTTCAACAAAAGACTTCCTTTCATGTCTTGCTGGTCCTAAATGAACAGATAGTTTGAAAATCTTGTTATTGCTGAAGAATATTAGAGATGACGTCAATACTCGGCAATTAAAATTACTTTGAAAGGTACTTAACTTGAATTCCTGGAAATTCTTTTTGGTCAGTAGAATGTCAGTCCCTGACAAACGCGTTTTCATATGGAAAACATAATACTGAACTCTTGACCATTTTCTTATGTAGGTAGATACGGAGTGCATGACTTTGCTATTTTTCACACTGGAATAAAATGAGTCAAGTAGACATGCAATTCAGTATGGGCAGAAATCAGAATTTACAGCTGCAGGAGACTCCATTATACACATTTTGTAAAATTGGATCATTAAAACATACAAGTACATATATACAGTAGTCCCTCTTTTATAAGGACACCCCTATTGCAGCAGGAAATTGGCTTTATAATGAGGGTGGCCTTTCTATAGGGGGTGTTAAATGTGAATAGCTTTTACATGAATCCCCATTTTCGTACCCGCGACCTTGTTGGCAACAGTCTAAAAAAAACTCGTCTTGTCACAGTTAAAAATATCCTTGCTGTAATATCTCTTGCATATATCATTCAATCTTTTGTTCCAATCTCCGACAAATTCATTCTTAACATTAACTGATTCTCTACTAAGGACAGAACACTTAAAATTGCGTCAGAGTTGAAAGTTACGCAACCATCCGTTACTTGCAGTAAAGTCGCTATATCCCATTACAACTGACAAAATTATCGCTTTTTCTTGGATCATTCGACCGCTGCAAAACCATTCAAAAACCTTTTCATTCAAATCAGGATACAAACATCTGGCTCTAACAATCTTCTTTTCTCCGTCCATTCCACCTTTCCATTTCCGAGAGGTGAAAATACTTGGTTGTGGGTGTTGAATGTTCAAAATGAGAACTTTTGCTGTCCCGCTTCACTAGGAAATATTATCCGGACCAACTAATATCTACTATATTTACGATATATTGATCCTATGTACATATGCAAATGAATTTTTAGCAGAGTTTGTATTTAGTGTATTCCAATAAAGTTGACTCTTGGTTTTTGGCACTTGGACAAAGATTTAGACTCGGTGTTGGATGGGGTTGAATGACAGTATATGTAGTTGATTAATTGATTTTGTTTATGATTATGTACATGTATATTTGCTGCATGATGTTTAGAAGGCCTCTGATTTTTAGCCCTACTGGTCATAAAACATGATCTTGTGGGATGGCCAGTTGTCCATCATAAGTCTATGAGCACAAATTTATTTTTGTTACTCGTTCTAAACTACTTGGATGATTTACATAAAACTTGACACAGAGACAATCTTGAAAATCTTTTTATTGCTGCTTCTCTTAAATGGATAGCCATATCAACATGTGGTTTTCATTAAAAAACTAACAATATCTTGCTGGTTCTAAATGAAAATGGTGCCAATCTTATATCCTATATGGCTGATATGACATCCATCTTGGTACTCCTACTGAAAGGATGGTCTTGTTGACATTAGGGTTTTCAACAAAAGACTTCAGATGATGTCTAGTTGGTCCAAAATGAAAATGATAATAATTTTATGCCCAGTATGGCTGTCACGGTAACTACTTTGAAAATCTTGTTACTGCTCAAGAATATCAGCAATGGTTTCAACACTTATTGGTTTAAAAGAAAAAATGCTCTTATGTTGATGTCCTGAAAATTATTTTCGGCCAGTATAGCATCAGTTCATCCAAGAGGCTCTTGTTTACTTTTTGAATTGTCATTTATTTGTAGAATCTCCGAAATTTTGATGTGTGCTTCGGTGGTAGTGACCCTCTTTTGCTTAATATTAACTGTGACAAACGTGCACACCTATATACATTGGGCTATGAGATTTACTATATAATTTAAACCCTGATATACTTCATAAAAACTACTGAAACCTTGTTTTTTTAATTGTATCACTCCTTCCTCGAGTTACAAAATGTAGATCAAACGTTCTCGTACATTAACTTTGTGCTCTAATTATTTTGTTAGTCATGTGAGTGATCTCAGACCTACATGAGCCTCTTACCTCTAGCATGGTTTATGCTAGGATCACCAATTTGGTAAATGTTTTGTGGCTTATATACTGTATTTACCTATGTAAAATAAGTCCTATTCACTAATGACAAATGCACATTTCCATTCTCAGACACACCATTTTGTTTTAATTTGCGTGTTGTAAATCTGTGTGCAGCTTATGGCTATTTATTTTGCAAAAACTATGGGATCCCTTATCCAGTACACAAAATTATATGTCTGTAAATTTACTCTGTACACAAGATTCAGTATCCATGACTATAGACAGTACAGAAAATTAAGTATCCATGAAAATTAAATCTTTCACTAAACCACAAAGTTAAATGAATTCACAGTATCTGATTGCTTCCTTAAGAGTGAGCTTTTGGTGTGGTTGTGCATTGCCAGTCATCAGTTGTCTATTGTGTACCTTGAACAGATATTTATATAGTACATCCTCACCTTTTACATTTTTAGCTCATCTGGCAATAAAGTTCACGTTTGGTTGTGGATAAAATATGCTGAATAAACAAAGCTTACTTTAATGTGTGTTCTTTTTTTATTGCATTGTTGAAACATAGTATGTAATAACATTTATATAAAAATCTTATGAGTATAGAGTTTGTAGTATTTTTTTAATGCAGGAAACCTTTATGCAAAATAATGTGTTTTTGTGTATCTACCTTTCATTCTGAACATCTACATACAATGTCAGTTATGTAAGTCACTCTATTAAGCAGTACATTTCACTTTATATCTGCATCTTTTGTAACTTTCTTAATTTCTTCCCCTTTCTTTCCTCCTTATCTTTTCAATTTCATACACAATGCCATACACATTTTAATTAAGTTCCTGCTTGTAACTTCTTTTTTATTTCTTCTCGTCTTTTATCACCTTCCTCATTGTTCATCTTTGTGCTCTATATACCAAGCCTAAATGCTGATATTTTAGCTAAGCGAATTTTCACTATGACTTCAACAATTTAAAATTATTGTCATAACTCAATTTCATCTGCTATATGTTTACATATATTTACAATGTTTGTATCGTCAAAAGGAGAAAAACAGACCATTGGTTTTCATTCTAATACTTTACTGTCTGTATTACAGAACTTATAATCTTGAACTACACCGTTATAAAATTAAATCTTATAAACTAAAATCAATCTTTTCATATGTTTTAAGCCATTTCAGTAATGTATACTGAAATGGCTTAAAACATATGAAAAGATTGATTTTCACTAGACATACCTTCTGCATAATGTCTAAATGGAGCTGCTCCAGAGTATCTACAGGAGTTATTAAACTGTTACTAGGCACTTAATACCATTTAAGATCAACATCAAATATGAAACCTTCTTCCATCAAAGTCAAGAATTTAACAATTTTAAAATGTTTCCAACACTCAGGTATATTTCTGTGCAAAAAGATTTCATAGGCCTTAAAAGCTGCCAAAATTATTAGTATTTAAAAGAGATGATATTTAAGTCAAATTTATTTTACTCAAGACATGTTGAACTAAATAGTAATTTCTATTAACATTTTGTATGATGTATATTGTTTCCTTTTTTTTAGAGGACCTCAAGGTAAAATTATTTTCATATAAATGAGTTCCCTCTGTAAATAAAGAATTATTAATAGTATCGTGTAAACAATTTGATCCAGGTCTGATGACTATAAAGAATCGGTAATAGTATTATTGGGTAGACAATTAGATACAAGTCTGATGATTATAAAGAATTATTAATATTATTGGGTAAACAATTAGATCCAGGTCTGGTGATCTACTTATAGTCAAAATTGTTTGATTTAATTTAATTAGATCACAAATTAGAGGTGATGAATCCAAGATAACCATTTACAAGCCTTTAATCTAAGATCAGGACCCACTTATGTACTTTGGAGGAAAATGACACCTAATGGAATGTACATCTTAGCTTAAAATAATAAGTTATTCCAATTAAGCAGCGTATCCTTATACAATCATATGCCACGTTTTTTAATTTCATTTTAATTCTTCGGTTTATCTGGAAATTCATTAGACAAGTAAATCTTTTAATAATAATTAGACATAGCATTTTCATACAATCTCTATAATAATATGCAATGAGTTCATAAAGTTAGGTTTTTCAAAGTTTTCCATGATTATCACAAGATATAAGGTTAAAGATAAATTAGGAGTAAAACTTGAATTTGTACCAGATTATGGCCTGTTCCTGATGATTGTGACTGGAGTATGATGTGTAATTAGCAATCAAATTACATACAAACATGGAGTCGTTGCATGGCATGATGGGAAAAAATCAATTTAAAACATAAGATGACTACAATATTTATAAGTGTTTTGGTGATTAAATTACATTTTTATGACTATTTCATGGGTTACCCATTAGCACCAGAGAAAATGATTTCCAATGAAAATGATATATCTCCCATGAAAAAGAAGTTGACAAATTATTTCAAAGGTACAAACTGAACTGTACCAAAACTGTTATGTTATATGCATTACAAAACAAGTAGATATTTGTTATTGATGATAGAAAGCTTTACATATGGCTATGTAAACAAAAAGGGAAAAGATACACAGCGTTGTCTTGTTTGAATAACAACCATGATATAAACCCAACATTGAACTGAATACAAATTTGAGACATAAGGAAACAAATGGTTTTGAAAAAGATTTTAAAATTGAGAAATAACATTGTATTTAGTCAACCGATAGAAAATCTCAGAAAAAAAACATTTAAAATACATAAAGGTTAAAAGATAATTTTAAATGTCGGGAATATTTACCACTTGCACAAGGGGACATTTATTATAAATGACTGTTTCAGTTTCAGAACATGAAAATCAAATTATCCAAACCATTTTACGATGCATTTAAATTGTAATTGTATCTAAATGGTTAATGTAACAATTTCAATAAAACAGGTTTGAAAAAATAAATATACTGATTCATTGTGGATATTTGTTGAGACAGAAAACATTTAAAGTAACATGAAGGATAATCTACAGGTTTATAACACTATATAGAGTGTTTAGAAAACATAGCATATTTGGTTACCACAAATGAATAAGGAACTTTGTAAAGGGGAGTAAGATATTTGTCAGTAAATATACATAATTAAATAATGTATATATTTATTGTATGTTAGGCAGTGAATTACTGAATTTTACAAGCCAGCTCACCGAGTTCTAATTCACTAAACTTTAATATATATTACCATCTAAATGGTTAATATAACAATTTCAATAAAACAGGTTTGAAAAAATAAATATACTGATTCATTGTGGATCTTTGTTCAGACAGAAAACTTTTTAAAGTAACATGAAGGATAATCAACAGGTTTATAACACTATATAGAGTCTTTAGAAAACACATAAGCATATTTGGTTACCACAAATGAATAAGGAACTTTGTAAAGGTGAGTAAGATATTTGTCAGTAAATATACATAATTAATAAATGTATATATTTATTGTATGCTAGGCAGTGAATTACTGAATTTCACAAGTGAATTATCTGTGATAGAGTGAGAAAAAAAACTATTCACCAGCCATCATTAGATATTATATATAAGAAATTTCAATGTTTCATGATGATTGCATAATGTAAAGGTAAAGATGGCCATCTGGAAAACTTAATGACTGCGGTTAAAAGCCAACCAATGATAAACATGTTTCTTTTTCTTTGTTTTGTTTTTATCAGCTTATTTACCTTGCATGGGGAAAAAGCATTTTAAACTGCGGAAATTGAGGGGATGCGTTAGGAAATATGCTACTTCAGTGTGTTATAAAAGTTGTTAGACAATATGCTTGATCATAACAAAAATATATTAGTTGCTCATGAAAAGATTACGTTTTTCACCCACTCTATGAAATACATCCATTATTCACTTGTTTCAAGCAAATACCCTCTATATATTTGTGAATGTACCCGAATAGGTGGATATGTATATAGTAAGGCCCCCAATGACATTGTCAGTACATGTATGTATAATATATCAATTGTACCCTAAAGTTTGGCAATGAGCATGGACAAAAAGGACTTGACTATCGGAGGACAACTATCAGGGGACATTTATATATACATATATAGATGATATATTATGAAGTGAATTATCAGTGAGGTTTAATTTAGTTCTTCAACCTGATAACTTGATTTGGCAGCCACCAAATAAACATAAAAAAATTATGCTTAAACCATCTGAAAAGCAAATGTCCCCGAATGATTGGTTATATGCAAGTATGTCCCCCGATGGCAGCATTCATATATATATATATATATATATATATATATATATATATATATATATATATATATATATATATATATATATATATATATATATATATATAGATATATATATATATATATATATATATATATATATATATATATATATATATATATATATATTAGGCACCTTACTCGTGTACTTAAAACTTAAAGTGCAACAATTGATATAAGATAATAATATAAGCAATATTTATCTTGTTACTAATTGAAACTAATCAGAACATGCAACTTAAGTGAGTAATAAAACGAGAAGCAAAGTATAGCATTAATACACAAGAAGGATATATATATATATATATATATATATATATATATATATATATATATATATATATATATATATATATATATATATATATATATATATATAACCAAATAACCAAATACTAACAATGTAAAACTTATCGACAAGTAAAAGTCATGCATGATTGAATTTGAGTTGTATAGAGACTTATCGTGACATTGAATCATTGCTTTCAAAACATGGAACATACAATATGTATTTCGTGGTGTGCAGTTGATTATAACCGTGTATTTAAGGGTCCACAACTCTCTTTAAATACCAAAGGAACACCTACGCAATCACCCGCCCCTTTCAGACTGCAGAATGATTCCTCTAGTTTTGGTATCTCACTGTGAGTAAACTAATACGGTCCTTTGAGTCAAAGGCACCCATCGACGTCAGCATCCAAATTAAACAAAACCCCAGTGTTATATGACACCTAGTCAACCAAACATAAATACAAAATAACTAAACGTTACTGACGTAAATAACTCAACTTGTTAACATAAACAGGTCTCCACTACTGACAGAACTTTATCCAACTACGCGGTAAATATTTAATTCAAGTCCGACTCAAAACGACTAACTTTTTACGTCTTCTGTAAAACTTAATGTTGCAAATGAAGAACTGTAAATATCTGGTCACAAATACATTACAGTAATTATGTGCATTTCTGCACCCAATAATCTCCTTTTATCAAGCAATTAGCCAAACATGTAAAATTTAGTTGTGATGTGATGTAGGCCAACTCAAAGAGTTACTGTGCACCGTAAGAAAGAATGTGACATCACCGGCTAATTTTCTGTTTATTTTGAAAAACGCTTATTCTTTGTTGCATACTTATCAAAAGTGAATAATATACTTTCACTATTTTATTCTTTGTGTAGGACGCTCAACACGTGAAAAGTACAGCGTCTATCAGAATAACGAATTAATCGCTCTTCTTGATATCTAAATAATTTATACTGAAAACAAACTTTATATCGATTTGACTTGAGGACCTATTGGCTTTGAGGCTCTTAGTTTCTTACCATAACATTCAGATTTTTTTCTCGAATTTAGTGACTTGACTTACTGTTAATTATCTAATATATATGCGATAGCCTTTCACAAGAGAATGCCTTTCTGTGCTTTATTAATAGACCCTAGGTAGTTCGGTTCATTGTCTGAACCAATCCTTTTGCAAAGAAAGGTACGAATATCTTTATAAACACCTGTTTAAATGATCTCTCACATTCGCTGTTGACATTGAAGTAAAGATTTGAAAATACAAAATTTAGTTGCGACGAGTATTTGTGGCATCGTTATCGGTAACTTGATTTTCATTTGCACATTTGCCAAATTTTGAATCCTTTACAAGCATTAGTTTAATTACGCAGTTTACACATCTTATTGGATTGTAGGAATCCCTGTCTACATTATAAACATCGCGTTATCGGTAGTTAAGAGCAACGGACACAATGTTATAGAACAGACAAAAAGAATCTTACCATGAAGATCTTTTATACTATTAATATGTATATATATAAATATATATATATATATATATATATATATATATATATATATATATATATATATATATATATATATATATATATATATATATATATATGTATATATATAAGTAAACAAGTATGTATATATATATATATATATATATAAGTAAACAAGTATGTATATATATATATATATATATATATATATATATATATATATATATATATATATATATATATATATATATATATTAGGGTGTCCCAAACATGCCCCAAATTTTTTTTGGGGAAAATCAAAGTCTCACACTCCAAAAAGTTTCTTCCTGATTATCTGATTCTACTTAAAATATTTCAGAATTTTTGAAGAATATTTAGGGGTCCCTCAAGGTCCCCAAATTTTCATGAAAATCTTCAAATTTATACAACATAATGCCCTCATTACCCGGTTTATGTAAAATCAATTAATGATTATTTTTAGAGTAATTATACTAATGTTGCATATGTCATGTGACCAGTCACTAAAAGCCACGAGTTTACAGACATTTAATATTTTTTAATTTGTTGAATATTGACAATTTTTGGAATAATTAATCATAGATTTTGGATAGTTATGACAACTGTAGCAGGAATAAAGCTTGGTAAGTGTTTGTTATAATTTACATTCTATTTCAGATAGTTTGGTTTAATGCATAAGTTGTACATAGACCTACTAAATTATTATTGCATAGTTAGTAACTGAGTGATAATGAGTAGTATCAGGTAAATTAGTAGGCATTCTGAATAAAAATCTAGAATTTATAAAATAATTTAATGTATAAAGAATTTTAACAATTAATTTTTTACATTAAATAAGTTTTTCAATACTAATTAATTTTGCAGGATAATGGCAGAGTCTAAACTTACACGGTGTAAAGACTTTATCTGGTTGATTGGATATCCTTGCGAAACTGTGACAGGGGCCCGTCTTCCATCTGGTTTCTGACGTCATGAAAACCTTTGTGTTCCATCACCGTCTGAAAAAACTAACACTTTCCGACAGTGCTGACAGAGTGTACAACCAAGTCCTGCCATTCTGGACGAAATCGAGACTACCCGTTAGACAGAAACATCATGTCATAAAGATGATTAAAGATCTGTATGGCGAACAAGTCGGACGAATGAGGAATGTTCCAGCAAGAATCACGAACTGGCAGCATCGGTTGTGTAGACGTAACACTTTTAAAAAACGAAAAGCGATCTGCTGAAGGGAAACGCAGATTTGCTAAGCAAATGGAATTAGCTGCTGCTGCTGCTGCTGCAGAAAAACCGTCAAAGAATCATGGGTCAGCTACAGAGGTCAATGACACATCAGTCAGTGAACAATTGTCCGATGAAGACGGTGAATTTACATCGGAAGCGTCAGCGCCGAAAAGTGATGCAGAAAAAATCAAACGCAAGCTTATCATATCGCCAAAAGTATCAGCTGTGCTTCACCGAACAAATGCATGCATACGAAAATCCACCATAATATTTGCTTCTGTAGTTAACGAAGTGGCTCCATGTTCAACGTCAGCTGTCGTACTCTCAAAACGCACAGTTCATCGTCACAGAAAGAAACGTCGTCAGGAACTGGCACAGCAAATACAAAACTTTAGCAGCAGTATATCAATAGTACATTGGGATGGAAAGCTTCTACCTGATGTCACTGGTGACGATAGCCACTAGACTGATCGACTCTCAGTTCTGACATCTTCACTAAATGATGGCAGCACAAAGCTCATGGGGGTTCCAAAATTGACTTCTGGTTCAGGTAAAGCTGCTGCTGATGCGGTTTTCGAACTTCTGAAATCATGGCAGTCGGAGACACTCGTCATTGGTATGTGCTTTGATACCACTCCCTGTAACACAGGCAGAATGAATGGAACGTGCTCTCTTCTCAAGTCATCTATAGGCCGGAACTTGCTGTGGATGGCCTGCCGGCACCATATGTTTGAGGTGCTATTGGCGGATTCTTTTAGTGTCTGCCAAGGAGTTCCTTCTAGTAAACCAGATATTCTCATGTCTAAGAGATTCCGTGATAAATGGTCCGAAATGAACCATCGTAAGCCAATAGAACATCAAACTACCTTGATCAATGTGTCGGACAAACTGAAAGAATTCATTGAAGACCACTGTCAGCTCAATTATCCAAGAGAGGACTATCTTGAGTTTCTGTCCCTGGCAGTTTCTGTTGTTGGTCTAGAAACAAAGTACGCGATCCGAAAGCCTGGTGCCCTGCATCGAGCACGTTGGATGGCGAAGGCCATCTGCTCGCTGAAGATGGAATTGCTCTATGATGGCAATGAAACCGTCTTCAAACTTACCGCTCGTGAATTACAAGGAATTAAGAGGTTTAACAGATTTGTCGTCTGTGTTTACATCCAGTCATGGTTTACTAGTAGAATCGTCACAGATGCTCCTTTAAATGACATTCTGCTGATCCAGCGATTGCGTGAATATGATGACCAAGCGTTGCAGACGGCTGGCCTAAAGATGATGACACGACATTCGTGGTACATCAGCCCGGAGTTAGGAACTCTTGCTTTGTTTTCACCGCATCTATCTTCAAGAGAGAAAACACAGCTTATGATTTAAGCCCAGTCTGATCAAGAGGAACATTTATTGAAGTCACTGCCTCACAGTTTGGCAGAATTGACCATATCTCGCACTTTCTTCCACGCTACAGGTCTTGATGATAGCTTCCTAGATGTTCCCGTTGAATCATGGCTGAAAACCTATCGTTCAAGAGGGCCGAAGATCTTGTAAAGAACTTGGCTTGTGTAAACGATTGTGCGGAGCGTGGCATAGCGTTGATCCAGACATTCAATGCCACGGTTACAAAAGGTGAAGCTCAGAAACAATATCTGCTACAAGTCGTTGAGCAACATCGAAAACTGTTTAGTCATTGCAACCGTGACAGTCTTATAGATATGTAGAGTACATTATCGTAGCACACTGATTAAACTTTTGACTTAAAAATGACACATAAATTGTAAAAACTTACTTAAAGTTACACTTATGTTACAGTGCATATTATTAAGTGAAAATCGCATGATCTGATATATTACTTATTGTGTAGATTTTGATGATTTTATTAAATTTTGGTTTGTTATACAAGTATAGCTAAGTTTATATTTAAATTATTTAATAGATTCTACATAGACGTTCCCATTTCATTAAACACATATTCAGCAATTTATGAATATGTTAATAATACCTAACATAAAATCGTCACATTTCATGCCGTTTTGAAGATTTTCATGGAAAATTGAATGTTCTTAAAAAATTATGAAATTTTTAAAATAGCATGAGATTATCACAAAGAAACTTTCTGGAGGGTGAGACTTTGAATTTTAAAAAAAATTATTTTGATTAGTGGGACATGATGCTACATATCTCCGACATTAGGCCAGAGTGCTAGTCATGATTGTAAATTGTCAAACTGAAGGGCGATATCACTGACAAAGTGAATGTTAATATATCGCTTTTCATTAACTGATTTTGGAACATTTAACGATGTATGCGTTAATGTACAGTTTCATGAACTAATTTATATTATGTCTATGATATGGTACATAGAACAGTAACACAGTGCTATATTTTAGATTTTCAATTGAGTTCTCCCACATACATCGCACGTGTCATTTCAAGAAATCAAAAGTCCCGTTTTCAGAGCATGTTTATGAAGCTAATCAGAGGCCAAAGTGTAGAATGTAAAAATGACTAAATATAAATTTCTTACAGCAGAAATTAAAAGATTTAAAAAATAAAACAGATTCTATTTTCGGGTGTTTACTCTCACTTTTATCTTTCATTACAATGTAAAACTAATTATTTTTCATGTTTAGGATCAACATAAATTACATGTAACAACGTGAATCAAAAACTTTAACCTTTTGTTTTAGATGGGAATGCACACTGTTTTGATGGAAATGTGTTTTGTGTATATTATCCAGTAATATGTGAGGCTTGAAAAGGTCCCTAAACAAACATTGAAAACGTGTTTACCTTTTTGTTTTTAATGGAAAAGCATACAGCATCAAATCTCGTTGCTTGTAAAGATATTAGTACTGAATTGGCTTGGTACTGTTCCTCCATGAACTGGGCACTTCCTCCGCATACTTGTCCTAGGTAATGCGATGCAGTTTTCTTTTCCTTTTCTCTTTAATGATATTGTTGTTTGAGACTCATTTATTACAAACTCAAGTTTCAATTTAAATACGCGTTTTCCTCGTGTTTTCGTCTTTTCTTGACATTCAATACATTGGCCGTTAATTGAAATTTTTCAGAATCTATTTCCCGTAGTTCACTCAAAATAATGTTTAAAAATAGTGAAGGAGCTTTGATCCAAAGTAGTAGTCGAGAGATTGTCTGCTACTATGAATATCATATACTACATGAAGGCGGGAAGTTTTCCATTTATGTTATAGACAAAATGGTGAACTGAACCTTGTGTATCGACAGAATTATAGTTACATAATGCATCTGTTGTTAATACGGAGTGTTTAAAAGTTTTAACGTTATATTTTCTTTGGATAAATTGAGTTTGTGTGAACCAATCTCTGACATTAACTTATGTGAAGGCCAGTGGAATATCAACCGTTTATTTTAGAATAATTCCAATTTTTATGAATTAAACGAATTTCCTGTAATATGATTGGATGTAAACGGTCACGTGATGCTGATCAAGAATTGTTTACACTTCGATAAATTCTGGGACTACTTTCGGTTTTTGAAATATAAATAAACATTGCAGACACGTTATTGTGAAACGATTGTGTCATCTGTAAAATATATAATTCTGCAAATAAATATAAAATATAAATGTGTATTATGTTATTTTGTAAAGTATGAAGTTTCTGAATAAACGTAACTGTGACAGTAGTCACATTTCATTTCTCACTAGATCACCGAGTGGGTCTTGTTAAGTATTAACGCTGCTGAGAATGACATAAAATGTTACTCTAGTATAGAATTTATTCATTTGTTACCGTTATATAGTAAAGGATGTCATCATCTTGTTCATATTTCCAAAAAAATTGGAAGTATTCACTGAAAAAATCCATAATTATTTCAGGTTTGATTGAAATTTAATTTAGCACCCTTGTTGAGTCGGTATCAGTTGTTATTATGTAAGGTCATGGTCATCTGACGTAACAGATGGGACTGACTAAAATTGAACAAGAATGTTGTCAGTAAACAAAATGTGTTAAAAAACACGGTAACCATTGCCTATGATGTATAAAATGAAGTTTATGAATAAACGTAACTGTGGCTGTAGTCAATTTTTTCGTGTGATTCTGTACAGGTTATGTATTACGGGGCGGTGTGAAACGCCGACTGAAAGGTAACTACGCACTACGTAAATTCGAATGCATTATTAATGGAATAAGTTAATTTGACGATAGAAATGATGAAATTGGAATTATAAGGATTAAATGATCATGGTTGGGTATTTATTGATGTGTAAATTTGAAATGATGAAATTGGACTTATAAGGATTAAATGATCATGGTTGGGTATTTATTGATGTGTAAATCTTACCTAATCACTCACAAAGTTAACATAAAGTCCGAAGACTTTATGTTAACTTTGTGAGTGATTAGGTAAAATTTACACATCAATAAATACCCAACCATGATCATTTAATCTTATATGAAATCTAATCAGTATATTACGTGTGATTAGTGCTTGATAAAGTTGTTTCTAACAGGTGAGCCTAAAGATAAACATGTTACGTATACAATCCCGATCAATGTCACAGTTTTTTAAAACTTTAAGGTAGGCAATACAGAAACAAAGGAACAACTTAATTGGTGCTTAGCATAATGTTTAGAGAAATTAACATTCACAAGAAATAATGGTGTGATTGGTGCATTATCGGATACTTGTGTTTCTGTCAGGCTAAAGATAAAGTTAAGATTCTTTGCGATATGTGAGATGATCTTAGTTTATATTATGTTTTGCATTTTGATGATTATTTATAATATTGTGATAGAACTTACAGAATATTAAGATATCGCTTCCTTGTCACCTGCATAAATATATAGATCATGTATGCACATTAACAATATGGTTTACATTTTCGACGGTGTAAGCGATTAGTTCATCCACGTAGGATACGGGAGGAGGTCACTTGGAACCCCATCTGAGTAATACCAAAGACTTATAAAATGGTACTAGCGGCTGTGTTGCTTGGTGATCAGTATTAAGTGGTTAATGTTAGGACTGGTCAGCATAGCGTAAGGATAATGAGACTGGGATGGACATGAAGCTACATATCTGCAGCATGATGCCGAAGTGCTAGACATCACGATAAGCTGTCAAACTGAAAAGCAATATGACTGAAAACGTGAACGATAAATTCGCACTTTTCATTAACTGAATTTGGAGAATTTCACGATGAATTTGTTAATGTACAGTTCCATAAACTAATTTATATTACGTATATGAGATGGAACAGGAAATAGTAACACAGTGCAATAATATAATTCCTCAATTGAGTTCTCCCCCTTACATCACACATGTTATTTTAAGAAACAAAAAGTCCCGTTTTCAGAGCGTGTTTATGAAGCTGATCAGAAAACTAAGTGTAGACTATTATGTCACCTCTCAGTTTACCTGGAAATGTAAAATTGACTGAATACAAATGACTTACAACAGCAGATATTAAAAGGTTTGAAAAATGAAACAGATTTATTCTCGGTTTTTGTTTCTCACTTTTACTTTTCATAATAATGTAAAGCTAATTATTTTGCATCTTCAGAACAACATATATTACATGTATCAACGTGAGTCAAAATATTTAACCTTTTGTTTTAGACGGAAATGCACACTGCTTGAAATGGAAGTTTGATTCGTGTATATTATCTATTAATATGTGTGGCTTGAAACTTGGAAAGGTCCCTAAACAAACATTGAAAATGTGTTTACTTTTAAAGTTTTAAATGGAAAAGCATACTGCATAAAACCAAATCTCGTTTCTTGTAAAGACATCAGTAGTGAACAGGCTTAGTGTTGTTCCTCAATTAATTGGGCTCTTCCACCGCATACTTGTTCTAGGCAATGCGATGTATTTTTTCATGTTCTTCTCTCTTTGATAATATCGTCTTTTGAGACTCCTTTATTACAAAGACAATTTCCCTTTTAAATAGGCCTTTTCCTCGTTGTTTGGTTTTAGTGTGACTACCTGTACATTTGTCGTTTCTTGACATTTTACAAAATCTGTTCCCCGATGTTGACCCAAAATATTTTTGAAGACTAGTGCATAAACCGCAGTCCACAGTAGTTGTCGAGAGAATGGCTGCTAACAAGAATATAATATAATAGATGAAGTTGGGACGTTTTCTATTCATGTAATAGATGAAGTTGGGACGTTTTCTATTCATGTAATAGACACGATGGTAAACTGAAAATTGTGTATCGACTGATGTGGAGTTATATATGACATCGGCAGTCAATACCGAGGCTGTTAAAGTTTTAACGTTATCTTTTGTTTGGTTAAATTGGCTCTGTGTGAACCAATCTCTGATATTAACTTAACCGTCGGCCAAAGAAATATCAACCCGTTAGTTTAGATGCAATGTACTTTGTATATTGCGTGTGCCTAGTATTTCGTAAAGTTGTTCCTAACAGGTGAGTCTACAGATAACCATGTTATGTATACAATCCCGATCAATGTCACAGTTTATTAAAACTTTAAGGTAGGCGATACAACAACACAAGAACCTAATTGGTGCTTTGCATAATATTTAGAGACATAAACATTCAGAAGAAAAAATGGTGTTATTGGTGCATTATCGGAAAGTTGTGTTTCTGTCATGCTAATGAGGTAGTAAAGAGTCTTGGCGATATGTGAGATGATCTTAGTTTATATCATCATGTTTCGCATTTTGATGATTCTTTATAATATTGTGATGCAACTCACTGAAGATTAATATGTAGACAGGATTCCACCTGAATAAATAGACGGATGATGTATGCACATTAACTATCTTGTTTACCGTTCGGATGGTGTAATCGATTAGTTCATCCACCTAGGATGCGGGAGGAGGTCACTTGGAACCCCATCTGAGTAATACCAAAGACTTATAAAATGGTACTAACGGTTGTCTTGCTTGGTAGTCATCATTAAGTGGTTAATGTTATTGTTATATCAGCAATAAGTTAATCCTTGAGATGGATGAATTATCATTGTGTATTCTAGCGTCCATCGGGTTTTGTCCATATTTAATGCACTCTCAACAACACTGACAGGAACTAAAACAAGATAATTAAAAACGTGATTTTGAATCCTCTTTGAGTCTATCGTGGATCCTTGTTTATCAAGGTCAATATTTTGTTTGCCTGCATTTGCTGGGCTATAACAGAATGGTACGGGTAAATTTTAAAATGTTTATTTATGTGACGAAAACATTGTTGTTGAAGTGCATCACGAACTATCTTTCGATTTGCAACTATAAAATTGTCTGATCTCCACAAATTCCAAAAGTCATTGATAGGAGTTCTGAAACTTCTTCACGCATTATATCACGATGAATTTTATTTGGTTGTAGTTTGATTAATTATTAGGCTCTCTTAATTATGGATCAAGCACTCAAGTATCATCAGTTATTTCTTCATAATATAATAATCTACACACTTTCTCAGCCATTCGTACGGAGACAATCCAACCAAGTCGGTAATTGAGCATTATCTCCACATATTTTCACAGCAGCATTTTTTGTGTTTTGTTTAAATACAGAAACGTTTTTCATGTTTCAAACATACATAATTAATCCCAAACGAAGATCCTTGGAATATATTTCTCACCCACTCGTTCCGGAGTCCATTTATCTATTTTTTTCATCTTGAACAGTTAGGTTAAGTGCATGATCTAATATTTCGTTCTCTCATTTCTCTTGCGAGTCTGTTAAGGTAAACTGTTTCATGTCTAGCTACGGGATGATAGAATGACATTATTTCTTACAAACTGATTATAGTTTCCATCATCAAAACATTAAAAAATCCATACTGATACAGGATAATTTTTGCTTATTTCGATAATAAAATCGAATATATCAGATACAATTTAACACCACATTCGATTTCGTGGAAATATTGTTAATGCATTAGTCCACTGATGCGCATTTTGATCAATGATATTTTCGAAGCTCCCTTTTTCTTATAATGTTTCCAATCATGTCAAATGTCTCCTGTTATTATTTTTACTATTCATTGAGAATTTTAATTATTGTTCCAGTTGAGCGACGTCTTTGACAGACGCTACGGTATCTTTAACTGTTTCCCCCGACTCGTTTATTATTTACGTCTTTTATCCGTTATACATATTCCTCTTGTCGAAATGCAAAAAAAGGTATGTTACTCGTTCGGCTACACAGTTTACCGTAGACAATTTCATTGGTTTTACATTATGAACGCTGCGTTCATCATTTATTGGATATAACGCATATATAACTGCGGTTACAGTATACGCTGGTTCATAATACGGTTCGTTAATACCAGTCAATATTCCCAGTTTGGAAGTTTTTGTTAATATGGTAATTTGTTCATTATGAAGTACATGAACACGTTTGTCATAGATAATCCAAATTGTATGATCTGTTTCTGCTAACACCATGCATTTTACTTAAGAAGTATATTTTCGATAATCTAAGTAATGAATGATCGTTGCCGTTCGTTGGTCGTTCAGCGTAGCATTGCCATCTTTAGTGTCGCGTATGATATTGAACGATGTCCACACATGAGTTCCGCGATCTCTGCAAAATTCTTTCCTGGTGCCATGAATATTATTAATCAAAGTTTTATTAAATGGATCAAACAGACCTCGATTTGGTAGGTCACGTGATATTCTGTCAAGATAATTTTATCTTTATAAGGCTTAATGTTATGTAGTCTCTGAAATTCATCCAGAATGTTATTATGACAATACTCAAATTGAAACTAGCCATAACGACACAGTGATCACTTTACTCATAAAACTCACATTTGTCCATTGCAAGAACAAACTTAAAGACCTAAAATTGTTTCCTACCTTAACTATTTTCAGCATGTGTTTTGTTTTCCGATTCCATGGTGTTGGCTTTTGTAAATTTTTGGTTTTTTTTTTGTTTATTTGTATTCATATAATTGTAGATGTAAAACGCTTAGAGCTTGTAAATCTTAGGCGCTATACAAAGTCCTCATTGCTTTTATCATTATCATTATCTATCTATCTATCTATCTATCTATCTATCTATCTATCTATCTATCTATATATATATATATATATATATATATATATATATATATATATATATATATATATTAAATTCAAGTGGCTAATGATAGCCTTTACAACTGTTTATTAACAGGGCCTGCGTAAATGAATTATGTGGATGTAATGTACAAAGCGTGCGTAATGGATGTCTAGGACCACAACTGTGTTTGAAATGAGGTGTTTCAGGTAGAGGAGAAACGCGGGTGTGTACGCAATGTGGTGCTACAAATAAATAAAGCTGAAAAGATATGAAAAAACAACACCGCTAATAATGGCAAATTTATAAGATCAGCAGACGAGTATCTATCTAGATTTTCAAAGTATTGATTTAGACAAATAATCAATGAAATCTTGAATCATTGTCAACTATAATAACTGGTTTTTCCCAAACTAATACTAATGGAAATTAAATTTTATTCTCCCATAAATTTGTGTACGAATGTATCCACGGTGTAATGAAGTTATTACACAGAGTCACACCTCTGTAGATGGTAATCCTAGTATATATTAACTAATTGGAAAAAGGGCAGTTAGATCTAAAATAAATTGACTGGTGAAAAAAAAATAATGAATTAAACTGCCAAATAATCCGATATTTCGATACATTCTGTACAAAATGTCGTAGAACAGGTAACCAGATCGGTGTTTTAGATAAAGTATAAACAAATAAATTTCAGTATATTTATCCTGCTTGTTACTACATAATATTGTATTATTAGCTATCTATTTAATATTTTGTCATTCTGAAGCTTTTACTGTTTATGTTGAAACTACACAAATTACTATATAATATATAATTTTGCGGATTTTGGCCAGTCCTAAAATATGTTAGATCCATAAGTTTTTTATCAATCTGATGCTTCCATCGTTTTTTGGAAACGCCGCATATTACTATACAATATAAAATTTTGAGAAGTTTCCACACCACAAAATATGTAAGATATTTTTATGATGCGCACAGTGTTATAACGTAACCGTTGTTTTATCATTCTGAGGCTTCTTTGTTTTGAGGAAACGTACGGTTTGTTTTATAATATATATGTAATTCTGGACTTATCCACTTTCACAAAAGAATTTGAATAGCATAATCAATTATTGACTGATATTTCATTAGTATTGAAGGAAGATAAATACTGTCAGACATCTTTCCTTAGCAGAGAGTACTTCAGTAGTTACCTCCATTGTTACTGGCAGTTACATGAAGGTAGGGAGGTAACTCTATATAATACCTTTCTCCGTATATTGTGTATTATTTTGTCATCATAATTAATTAATTAACCATCCTTGTGATAATGTTAGCACAGTAATATAATTAAATAACAGTTCAAATTCGTAGAAGGATATTTATGGTTTCTAACGTACAAACAAAATCAAGGCAGAAAAACATCATGTTAAATGTACAATACTAGTAATCTATTTTTATATGTTATACAGAGAGACACATGTAAATCTTAGCCTACTTTGTTCAGTACAGAAATTATATATATATATATATATATATATATATATATATATATATATATATATATATATATATATATATAAATAAGTGAATAAAGAAAATATTTATGATATAATTCTGCCATAAAAAAAATAAAAAATGAATGAGTACCATATCAACTTAATCCTGAAAAGATTTGTACCGATTTTTGTTCAATACAACAGTAAAAAATTGAAGATGAGTATACATTATCTTCAGAGTATATATTAATTAAAACTGTCCAACAAGATATGTTCCGTTCTTTGGCAAAGATACTGACGTTGATATATTCGCCATTTTTCAGTAGATTAGCAATCGTCAAAATTAGATGAACATGATCTCACGATTAAACAACAAAAAGACTATTAATACACGAGCGAAAACTATTCAGATTCTGACATTTTAGTTTCAGCGTTGGATAGCCATAAACCCCTGACCTTGACCTAGCGTACTTCAAACATTTGTATTCATACTTTTCAAAGATTTCAACAAAGAAAAAACGATTTTATTCATAAAAGATGAGAATTATCACATGCTTTAATATTTCTGATTACATTTATTCAATTATTGTTAAGAGAAATTGTAATATTGCTCTTTTCCTTTAATTTTTACTTCGTGTCTGCCTTCACTAGCAGTGTTTATCTTTTGCTGTACACGTGACTCTATTTGTAGACGTGGGAATTCTTAGAAAAGTAGTTCTCCTGACAGTTCATCCTGAAATAAACACATTTCATTTTGATCACGTGGTAACATTCTGACCAATGGAAACATTACTTTTCTCTACAAGCTACTTGGATTGCAATTATTATCTATTGCGTACAATCAAATAAACGTTTCGTACAATTTATATTAGTTATACTTTTGTTATTGCTGTTTTTTTACTTATATTACTAATGGTGCGAGTACAACGTATACTTTAACGAGAAGACGTAGAGGAAGAACAATGAGGGAAACATATGCTTCTGCTGTATATAATTTTGAAATATCTTTATTTTATTTTTTTTGTATCTTGACGGATCTTTCTTTCTGCCCAAATTTTCAAGGCGTTCAAATCTTCACAATTATGGAGCCATTTTATATGTTCAGATAAACTTAAATGGTATATACATTTCAGGTCAACCCTATTTCGGATGTGTTAGTAGTCCATATATTGGGTATAATACACTACTCCTCCTCGTATCCATTTTTAAGGTGTTTAAAACCCCTGCGCTATCCTTTCTCTTATTCTCCAATTGTTTTGGAAAACATCCGCCTTTGACTTTGCCTAAATGTTTTTAAAACACAAAAATTCCCACATTCCACACAAAACCTAAGACACATTCACTGCTTTTCACACATAAGTAGATCAACAAAATTTAGAATTATAATATAAACTTTAGGCTACAAACACGGAAAACGTAAAAAAAAGACGCAGGACCTGAACCTGACCCCAAGACCACTAAATGTTAAATTTTCTCGCGTCAAAGATAAAATAATAGTTTGTTTTAAATACAGATTAATTAAGAATGCAGCCCGAAGCAAAGAACGTGAGAGAGAGAGAGAGAGAGAGAGAGAGAGAGAGAGAGAGAGAGAGAGAGAGAGAGAGAGAGAGAGAGAGAGGGGGGGGGGTTGGTGGGGTGAGGTGGCGTGGCGATCACGAGAACTCAACGAATATCAAATGTTTCAGAAGAAATCCAACGACATCTCCGAGTATCTGTAAACTTCCTAGAAAGAGTACGTCGGGGACAAACAGTTATCTATCCTTTCTTTATCCAGGCCCAGAGATGGTAAAACAGTCTTCTTGGAATATGACAGGCTGGTTATAAATAGAACTGAATAAGTGTTTAATGATGCACTGCATGATATAGTAAGTATATACAATATACAGAGGTATGGATCAGATCATTTTATGCGTGAATACAAGATGTGCAGATTATTAGCGATATTAAGTTCTAAATCTGAAGAATTTCGGGTTTACCAAGAAAGCTGTCTAGGGAATAGTCGAAACAGGATTGTAGTGATTTGAATAACTGCATGTATGATTGAAATATTTTGGCTCTTTTCAACACTTGGGGCCATGATAAAATTGACGAAAATGGTCTCACATTTTGTATAAGTGTCCAGAGATAAAGAGGTAAATACAAAAGAAATATTCTGGTTTGTATTGTTGTATATGTAAAAGAGCATGTAAGACATAATTTCAATATTAGCAAACTTTAGAGTAAATTTTAAAAAAAATAGTGTTTGATTAAAATTATCCTCTTGTATACAAACTGTTTATGAAGAGATTCAGTTTGGTGTATTATATATATATATATATATATATATATATATATATATATATATATATATATATATGTCACCTAAATACTCCTCAATACGTGTTGCCTACAAAATGTTTATAGTCATAGAAAAAGAATCGGCACATTATAGAGCTATGTATTCAAATCACACGTTTATTGCTGCTGGAGATTTAAATGCATATAGCTCCACAGAAACTGTTTTTATGATAGTAATAAGATCATCGATAGAAAAATTGTCTATGTCGTAGATAGAAATTTAGGCAGCAGAGCAATAAGGGACAGAAAGGAGATAAATAACTATTATGAAGAGGATTTCAAATTGTAGATGTGGTGATGATAAATGTAGTGGAGACTTTTCATGCATACATGACAGCTCCGCTATAACAATAGACTATATAATGTTAAATCTATCCTTATTTGAATCTATAATTATCTTTAGGATTGTAATATAATTGATTATATTCAACAACGATTACTATTTCAGTTCGATCTAGCTGATCCCATCATCATCGCAACGAATACTGATGAAATTATTTCTCCAAGAAAGAAACATATGTGGAATGAAACGCAAAGACATATATTTGTTCAAAATGTCATCTCTACGTTATCCGAAAGATTTCATATTGTACTTACAATGACTGCTTACAATCAACTCGATATTCTTCTGAATTCTTTTAAATAGGGCGTTTTTGAAAAAGCAAGGAGAATTAAAGTAGATCAAAATGATATCATTGAAATAAGTGATCGATTTTCTGTCAACAAATTACCTCGGTATGATTGAGGCTAAAGAAAAGAAACATATCGTGCACTTTATGTACTTTGAAAGTTCAAAAAAATAATAAAGGAGATAACTTGGCGTAATATAAGCACTATAGAAATGCAACAAAGCACAAACGCAACCTACAGAGAGAAAAGGAAACAGCATGTCTTGAAAAACCAGTTTCAATTGATGAATCGAACCGTTTCTGGGGCTATTTGTAATGTCGAAAAACCAATCATAGAGTAGGTAACATCACCCTGATATTGAATATTTGGTATGTTATACATTTTCCAGTCCGGAACCTGCTTGGTCTTCGCAATTATTTCGTCAGCTTGTGGTTTCATTCTGTTCAAGATGATCTTCAGCATCACCTTACTAGCATGTCTGATGAAACAAATAGTTCTGTAATTGTGGCACAGCTGGAGATTACCATTTTGGGGGGAGTGTTATAATCAATGACTAAGTCCACCGTAGTGGCCCTTCATCTTTCTGCCAGATCTTGTTGCAGAATTTTGTTATTCGCTCTATCACTGATTCCCCTCATTTTTTATACGTTCAGCTGGGATATTGTCCAGCTGCCTTCCTCTTCTTAAGTGCGCTTATTGCTGACTCAACCTCTTCTTTGAGAATAACGGAAATCATCATCATTTGTGGATTTTGGAACTTCAATCACCTCTAGGTATCCTGTGGACTAATGGTTGTAGAGTTCTTTACAATATTCCGTCCATCGTTCTCCAATGTAACTCGCTTTTATGAAGCATTTTACAGTTTTATCTTCAATGGTACTGACTCACTGTTTCTTGTTTCTGCTGAGGTTTTGTAAAATTTGGTATGCGTTTTTGCTTTTATTATATATCAGACTGCTCTCTATTTCTGTGCACTTTTGTCCAATCGTATCTTCATTTGCTTTCGTCACGTTTTTCTTTCGTCTGAATTTCTCTCTTATTTTCGGTACTCAATTGCCCCTGTTGTGCGTCTAGCGTTTTGGTAGGTCTCTTTGGGCATCGAACACAGTCAGAATCTCTACTGTAACCCAAGACTTTTTCTTTGGGAGATGGAGGCCAATAATGTCATTGGCAGCTGTTGTTGAAAGTGTCTGTCTTTAACATTCATCTCAAGGAGTGGAGCAAATTTGCCTCCAATTGTGGCTTTGAATGACTTGCAGATGTATGGGTATTTCAATTGTTCAAGGTTAAGTGTGAGCCTGATGTTATTGGTGATTACTCATGTGTCAATTCTTGGAATGTTATATATATATATATATATATATATATATATATATATATATATATATATATATATATATATATATATATATATATATATATATATTTCGCATGGCTTAAAGAGACCACTGTAAAGCTGAAAGACGTTCACTTTCCACAAGACTTCACTATTCATAAGCAAATCTATGATGCCGCTAAGGAGAACATCACAAGAATAGTCCACGCAGCCACATCAGACCACTACAGTACTAAGATCAAGAAGTCGTCTCCGTTCTTTCATTGGTACGCTCATTGCAAGAAGGTATACAATGATCATCACATTTTTTAGATCATCTTGACAACTTTTACATTCCAGTCTCCTTGTATGATGATTTTTTTTACTTACCATGTTTAGAATACCCTGGAGTTTGTTGTAAAACTCCTCTATTTCTTCCTCATCATGAGCGGTAATATAGACTTGTATAATTGTGATGCTAAAGGGAGATGCTTTCCGATGACTGGAGATGATTCCGCTAGATATGGGGCTCATTGAAGCACATGTCCCTTGATAGCTTTGTTTACAATGAAGCCTACTCCATTTATGGATCTGTAACACTCTTCACTATAGTAAAATATATGCCCATCTTCATTTTTGTGTTCTCTTAGGGAAGTGCATCTGACTTCACAGAGTCCCAGAAAGTGACAGGTAGTATCCCGTTTGTGTCATCGTTTGGAGTCTTCCGATTTGAGCCAGAGTTCTAATGTTCCCGGTGGCAATGGCGAAGCTGTCCCTAGCTCTGATTTTATGCAAAGTAAAATTAGTACACTTGTCACCTCCGTCCTCATGGACAACGGCAGGCCCAGTCATTGTTGACCCATGCAACGATCGATCCGTAATGTCAGATTTGTTCAGCATTATTAGTGTGTCTTGGGCAAATATCGTCTGGCGGAGCCCATCCCTCTCAAGACCACGGAGTTGCCAGAAGGGAATGTAGTACATCTGGACGCTCCTTTAGGGTCTCCTCTCTGGATTTTCTTATACTGTTTACTATCTTAGGCTTCGGCTGCAAGGAAGTGGGACACTCGTGTCTGGCGGGCGTGAGTCCGTTTCCCTATCGGATAAAGCACCTGCCACAGCCACAGTGGTGGTACAGATGAGCGAATAAAATTTAATTTAGAATCGCGGATCAATAATACTTTGTACCGTTGCAACACATCATCCACACCATCCTTCTCCAGACGCGTTGAGCAATTGTAGTAACAACCTTTATTAAACTAAAACATAAATGAATAAGTGAACAAATAAACATTTGTATCATTACATTTACAACATGACGTTTCTGGTGATGTTTCACGAGCATGATAATTGTATTTGTTTGGAAGGAAAGGGGGTTATCATCCCTACTCTTTCTGCCTTCATCAGGCTTAAATCTTATTTGCGTCACAGCATCAAGGGATCATGATTATAGCAGTGCTGGTAATGGTGATTATAGTGATTATGATAATGATGGTAGTATTAATCAGGAACAGGAGAGGGAATATAAGTGGTAGTAGCACTTCCAGTAGCAGCATTATTTGTTCTTATAGAAGTTACAGAAGGAGAAAGAGCAGTGCAATCAGTATAAATATTAGCAGTAGTATTAGCAGTTCCATTAGATTAGTAGCAGTACCGGTAATATTAGCAGAAACAGTTTTATTAGAAACAGCACTATTAGTCTTAACATTAATAATAGTTGTAGTAAAATTTGAACAGGCAGGCGAGACGCTGTTGTGATTCAATATTACGAAAGAGCATAACAATAACTATCTGCGAGGAAGAAAGGAAGGAAACAAGGGAAGGTGATAATTGTCAAAATGATTTTTCTTGTACGAGCAGTCTTCATCATTGTTATTACTGCACCATATGTTACTACTGTTAGCACAATGCTCATTACATCCGCATCCACTAAAGAGGAGAAAAATGTATAGCTTTCTTTTAATTATGTAATCAATATGACCATCATTTCAAAGTCTTTAAGTGATTTTTCTAAATATGAAAAGCAGTCCAAATGGACAAACTCTAAGGTTCCTTTACGAAAACGCATTGTTTCCATTCCCCCCAGAAATTCAGATTTATAAGAAAAAAGAAACAGTTTTAACTTATTTTTGTATAAAAAGTTTTAGTTTTGATTCACTTCACTAAAACTACTCTTTACAGAAGAAACCGTTTGGTTATTATTTTTTCTCTTGATAAGCTGTTAATGATACTTTGTTTTAACCTATGTTCAGCAAACAATGCCGTCATAAAGATCTGAGTTCATTGTTTACTGATGTAAACACTGCAGAAGAAGGATGCTGTCAGGAGAATCCGAGAAAGTTATTTACAGATGTTGAAACTCCGATCCAAGGATACGGTTATACAAATCTGAGTACATTATGTATTGGAGTAGAAACTGCGATAGAAGGATGCCGTCATAAATAATCTAAGTACTCAATATAATAAGGTAGAATCTGCGATAGAGAAATACTGTGTTACATAATAGATATTTACCTTTCTGGACACATGGAGAAAACATTCATTATGACGGGGATTATTACGAGTACCACCGCTAAACAGAATTACTTCATTTTCTGAAATATATAACATGGACACTTTTAGAAATCCATAAACAGACCGTTGTAAATTTGTATTTAAATATTTAATTATTTACACATTTCTGGCCCCTAAATCCATAGAATGAACATAGCTGAAGTGGGGTTTTGTAGGATACTATATAACGGTTGTATTCGACATGGTTTAGAACGTAACAAGACTAAACAAGAATTATATAATTGTGACTTTACCTATAAAGATTCTGGTGTATTATATTTTTCTGTACACAAATGTACATTATGTGGCTTTAATCCGATTGGAGTCTTGTGCAGCAAAAGAGGCTGCTACCATAACTCGATTATTAGTTATCTTCAGGTTGCAAACAATACTCTTCGATTATTACTTAACTTTGATTTACAAACGACACTCATAGAAGAAATTCATCCATAATGATGAGTGTGCTTAGAATTAATTATCACTAATTTTACTATTTTTTTCAGCACAGTAAATGAAGAGTATATTGTTTAGTTAAAATTCCACCATTTTGTAATGGATTTGAACAACAATGCAATTTATTATATAAACAAAATATCCAATTGTAACACGTCATTCAAGTTCAGCTACTGACATTTTGCAAAATTCATGAGTAAGAGTAAATGTACATAATGTTAATAATAAAGGTCTTTCTGCTGGTTGGCATTTATTTCGTCTTTTGTTACTTCTTGGCGAGTTATCATTGATTTAATCTGTGAACATAAGGTTATACACTCATGGTATATATTGTAATATATATGTATTCATCTAAAGGAGGGAGCAGAAGGCAAGCATAACAAGAAATATGATTCCATTAACTAATAGTTTCTCTAAAACATCTTTGATGGATTTGCTGAACGAGGAAATCTTAGTCTTCAGTACGTCTAATTGTACTCATTGTTTTTCGACTAAACTATTTGCTCATGTAAGATATGAAAAGGTTTTATTAGTCAAAAGGTTTGTATAAATGACAAATTAAACCAAATGTCTTGGGGAGGAATTGTACATTTTCATTGTAGTCATTAACTCAGAATAAAATAAAAACCTTTCCCAGCAAAAATCGAACCCACCATTCGCCCCACATTCATGCACCAGCACCCAAACAAATACAACCATCCGCTCGTCCTCTAGAATGAAAGGTTGACAAGAACTCACTGGATTTCTCTAAAGAAATACAATTTATATCATATCAATGACATATAAACTTCTCACAAACGCAAAAAAATGTAGATAATCAAGATGTTGATAACGGTACATTTATATGTGTGTATTATAAATGAGCCCTCTGATGCTCTATAAAATCAGTACTATATAAAGAAATATGGGTAGTGGTTTCTCTAAATATGTCCACTGTGAACGATTGATCTTAGTATTTTAAGCAATACATTTACAGAACATAACATTTGTTGTGAAGGCAAATAGCGTAAACTTCTGACCCGATTGCCGCAGAAATTTGTGTTTAATTATTGTCGTAAAAGGTCACTATTGCGAGAAATATTTAATCAGTGTGTTTCTTTCCGTAAGATATCAACTGCAACCATATTTTTTCCAATCAGCACAAAGTGACCTGATCTACATTATAGAATACACAGGTCAAAGTATATCAGTTTAACAAGAATATATATTATTCTACAAAGTAATTAAATCTATTAGTTTTTTATTAATCATATCTACCACGTTTATGAACCTGAAGTAATGTCTAGATTTTAACATGTTCTCCGAAACGTTTTATTTCTGACATTACTGGCTCCATGTACAGACACTGATCCAATCGTTTTCGTACTTTTGTCAACGCATATCACTTCTTCCTACCTTACACATGGAAGTCATTCCACAGGCACATAATCGTCTTTTAATGGTAGTAGAGACGAACGAATGAAATTTGATTTATAATCCCGGACTACCATCATTTTCTGCACAACACACCATCATTCCCCAGACGCGTTGATCAATTATAGGAACACCATTTGTTACACAACTGAAGAACAAATTGAATGTTAACAAATAAAGATTTGTATCGTTATTTGTTCAATTTCACGTTGCTAGTGGTGTTTTATAAACAAAAAATCAGGATCATGATCGGGGGAACACTTGGAGGGGGTGTCCTACCATCCCTACTCAACTGGTCTCAATCAGGCTTAAATCTTTATAAATAATATAGAATACCTGTAACTTACCTGTAAGAATGTTATTCAGTATCTGTCGATCCTCAAATAGTCTATATAAAATCCCTTAATAGTCTTTTAAAACACGACCCCTTTTATCGGTTGTAAACTTCTGAAAAAGCATGTATTTTTTTCATGTCTGCTGAAAATTAGAAAGCCCAAGTTAAATCTGATTTTTTAAATATTCATTTGTGTTGTGCTCGCGCATGTGTATGAGATGGAGAAATGGGATTTATCCTAGACTCTTTTAACGCTAAGGGTCATGTACTATCAATTAGTGAGCCTGGATTATCTATTTCTCCCTACATCCAACCCTGAAGTTGTTAAACTTCAAGTATGTTATCAGCCATGATAACTTGAGGCTATGACGTAAATACGATTTTAGCCTGATGGAGACAATGGGAAGAGGGATGGTAGGGCACTATCCATCCAAAAGAACCCCAGATCATGATCGAGATTTTTGGTTTCATAAAACACGACCAGGTAAGTCACATTGTACGTGTAACGATATATATCTTGTTTTTACACTTATTTAGTTTTTGTTTAGTTGTGTAATAAATGGTTTCCGACAATTGCTCAACTTCAAAACAATTTGTATGTACTTAGATGCAGTAATGTCAGAAATACATTATTTCCGAGCACAACTTGTTAATATATGGACATTACTTGTTACTTCAGGTCAATAAAGGTGGTAATTATGATTATTAGATTTAATTACTTGGTGTCCAGTACATAAATTGCTTGGATAATACATAAAAAACTATATGCTGCTATCCACTCATCAACCATATATTGTATTCATTCGTTCGTCGTTAATAGTGTGGCTTTTAAAATTGTAAATATTCAGTCTTATAATCAAAACCGATTATTTTCAGAAAGTAAATACTATTAACCCTTTTAAAACCTTTAATGTTTGGATCTGTAGGTCCACCTACCTATGTTCGGTGCATGCACGTATGTATCGAAGGTTGTCTATATGCATATCGATGTTATTTGTATGTATGCATTTCTTTAGCATGATTTCTTGTGAAAATTAATTGTTATGGCTAGTATTTAACAGAATATCTTTACTCATCATGTAGTTATTACATAAGATTAATTGAGTACGTGTAGAACAACTGTGACCGTGAACATCTGATACGGGTTCTATCCCTTTCCAGAAATACTTGTACTGAAGTAAACATCATTTTTGTAAAAGAAGACAAGCATCTTCCCGACACGTTTTTGTGCGAGAGATAAATTTGGCCGTTTCTTAAAACGATTAAGAAGAGAACATTAATAATGTAGCTTTTCCTTGGTTTTATATTACGGAACGTTGATTTCAGACCTTGGTTGAAGGAAATGACGCGAATGAATGTCGCTGTATTATTTTGATTGCTTGCAAAGTTCTTTCCTTCTTTCTAACGGAAAAACATAATAATTTATGACATATTTCATTTTAGTGTACAAGAATGCCCTGGTGTTTACTTAAAGTGTTTACTCTTGGGATTCACTATCCTGATCCTACGGAGAACAACCCAAACTGCGCCAAGCGATAATCGACTTTTCAAAAGGTAATTGTTAATATATAATTATTTGTCACTGGAATATATAATCTAATCAAATCAAATTTTAAAAAGATCACCAATAACTTCTTTGAACTAGGACAAATATGAAACAACTTGAGGATGTTATGAAAATACAATTAGTATTGTATCAGTAAAGAAAAATTAATCTACAGATACAAAATGTAATGTGGAATTATTGCGCTCACATTCTGATAGCAATAATATAAGAGATAAAACTTTCCCACGATAATTTCTGCTCACAGTATTATAATACAGGCACACCTAGATATTAACCATTGAGAAGTCGCTATTCTTTCACAGGACCAATAGGTAAATAACTGAGTATTTTTTCTTACCAATCATGTACATTTGATGGTATATGCACTTGTTAAATTTCTTTTTCTTTTTGATTTCCCCAAAAAGGTTCAATCGTGCAATATGGTCTGATAAAATAGGATGTTTACAACTACCGGAAAGACAAAGCGTAACCAGTATGCAATAGAAGCACTATGAGCAGCTGGTGGTCGTAGACGAAATGGAAAATATATATCAACAACCGATACATGCAAACCAGAACCAACATTCTGGTCACGCCATATAAATCGCTTCAATTAAGATTTTAAAGATACATAAGGTTCATTGTTTGGTCTGAAAATACTACAGTGATTGCAATAGATGCACTATAAGCAGCTGGTGGTCGTAGATGAAATGGAAAATATATATCAACGACTGATATTTGCAAACCAGAATCAACATTCTGGTCACGCTATATAAATGGCTTCAAAAGAAGATATACACGTGTGATATGATTGTTCTCAAACTCCAATAATACTTCTTACTATGATTCTCGATGTCTATTTCTTCTCAAAGAAACATCACAAACCCGGTGTGTGTCAAACACCATTGGAGTTCACGACTATGAATCTACTCGGGCGTATTCCTAAAGCATTGTGATCATATATCGTGGTGTCGAAATCGCCTGCTGTGATGATATCTGCCATGTGAATAAACCAGAAATATTATTTTAAATACTGTGTCTGAGGTCATCGTCAAACCTGACGATGTGGATTTCTCGACGCTATCCATAAAAATCACCCGCCGCTGTTCTTCATTCAACGACGGCGTGAGTTTTGACACCCACAACGATCGTTTTGTTAGTTACACTTTACCATCATCAACCCAAGTGGGGAACCAGATTGCATTATTGTCTGATGCTTTTCGAACAGGTACAACCCTGTGAAAAATCGATAGATATGCAATAGTGGAAACGAAAACGAAAATAATTGGTCATCACCGTTTAACATTGATCGATGTGCTTCGATTCCCTGATTAAAATGTTCATTCATCAATGCGCTTGATTTCATTATCATGTTATGGCTTCCGGTTTGATCAGTGGTATTTTGGCAAACATTGCTGACGGACCAGCGGACCACGAATAATCATCGGAGTATCTTACCAGACACAGTATCATCGTATTTTCGAAACATGATTCGTTGATGTTTCCATCCATATTGTATGTAGCATTGTTAAACAATGAAATAACACCACTGTTAACAAAACCAACGCGAAATAAAATCTCATATGCTTTCAAAAGTAAAATAAATAATAAATAAATATTCACGTTCGTTTTCATTATTCATTTGGTGAAATATATTATTCTTACTCTGGGCAGCTACTTTCACTATCACTGCTGTTATGTTAGAAGCGTGTTCGTTTTCACGATCTGATATAATCCTTTTCAGTTGTCTTACACCTATATATTATATATACTTACTATATCATGCAGTGCATCATTAAACACTTTTCAATTATATGTTATAACCAGCCTGCCATATTTTAAGAAGGCTGTTTAACCATCTCTGAGAGTCTGGATAAAGAAAGGATAGAGAAATGTTCGTGCCCGATATACTCTTCTGATACTCAGATGTGGATGGGTTACTTCGAAAACATTTGATATTCATTGACAGTTCCCGTTACCTCCCGCCCCGCCCCGCCCCCTCTCTTTCTATCTCATGTGCCTTGTTTCGGGCTGCATTTGCAATTAATCTGTATATTAAATAAACGATTTCTTTATCTTTGAAGCGAGAATCGTTAACAATTACTGGTCTTGGGTTCAGTTCCAAATGTAACTGATGCGCTCATTTGACTTCAATGTCGACTTATTTGATTGCTACATTCACTAATCGTTCCAAGTTTTAGTTTTGAATTATATAACACCATAAAAGATTAAGTTATCTCTGCGTGATTGTGATTCTTGATTTTTAAGTTTATTTTCGGTAACCAATAGTTTTACTGGTAGACGTAACAATGATTCAGTGAAATTATTCACATTGTTTTATAAGTGACTGTTGTGTGCGCTTAGAAGTCTGCATTTGATTGTTTTTGTTGTATGATTGAAGTGATCGGATCTAAGGTTCAGGCGTCTCACATCAGCACGGATATAACTCATGATCTGTATTAGATTAACTGATCTTTATGGACTTTTAGAACGGAATAAATAGACTAGTTCCTTTAGCTGTGACCATTGTGACTCAGTAAAATGTGGGGATGTTACTATTACCGAATCACGTGGCGTTGCTTTGGGTTCAGTATAGTCACTCATCCTCTTTGTTCCATTTCGAGTGAGCATTTCGTTCATATCGGACACATTTTACTTCCTTAGATCAAAATCTCTCTGTGTATTGGTGACAGAATTGTCGAAGACTGACATTCAGACGTGCAGTATTTCTTGGTGGCCTCCCAGGTCTGCCTACCTCCGGTCCTGTGATAGCATCAATTCCTTGAATAACCAGCCAAACAAAAGCAAAATACAGATATATAGAGGCATATTACTGATCCTAAACTCAGATATCACTGATAGTACCGGCTGTGAAAGGCAGCTATTATGATCCTCCAAAGATATATGGCCACTTTCAAGCTTAATGTATGGTATACACTGAAGTACTGAATAAACTGGCGTGACCTATGTACATGCACACTTTCAACGTGTCCTGTGTGTTAAAGATACAAGGTTCAAGCAATCCTTTCAAAATTCAAATTAGTAAACTTTCAGAAAATTCAACAAACATACGCCCCTTAAGGATAAATGCAAGTTATCAAACTGTTCACATTCGCCATGGAAGAGAATTACTGTTTTTTTAATATACTTGTATATGGTTGGTTTGCGTCTTAGTCGCTATGTATTTTGCTTAAATATTGACTGTTTGTGCTTTAAATTATTCGTGGTTTAGTGTTTACACTGAAAATTTTAAGTTTTGTTTAATACTGCTTTTATTTACGTTTTAAGAGCTGGTAAGCTTTTAATCAACTTGATCAATTGCTTTGTGTTCATATAAGGCCATAGTAGGGTAGGTGGTGACGTAGGAATTTGTGCTAAAATTGTCCTGTAATGATATGGTGGATCGTGCATAGGTTCATAAAATGAGTAGGGTGGCGATTTCCTTAGAGCATAGAAATCAGAATCGCCCTTCAGCCAACAATAATAAAACCATCAGTCGTCTTCCTCAATTTCCCATCAACGAAGCTTGGGATGACCCTCCAACCTTGCTTGAAACACAGAGACCGATACGTCAGCTCTGAAGTGGCAAAGCACCTGGTTCAGCAGCAAAGGTCTACTGTTTTTACTGATGTTTTCTACCATTCCGGTGAGATGCAATTGGTATTTTCATTTAATAAATAAAGGTACATCCGCTGCGTAAGTGCATACGAAATTAGTCGTAAAGTCACAATTTGCCCCGTTACATGTATAAATTAATTCAGTTATTCACAGATTTATAACCGAGCAACTCGTGTATATCTATAAAATGCGATCTGAACTTGAGTAATAGAACATGAAATCTTGATCAACTAATATCATTCGGTCTCCAGTGTGAGAAACAACATTACTCAATAATTCAGTTATGCTCCCTGTCGCTTGAATCTATAACGCCATATCTGTTTAAGTAAGAACTAATCCTTTATTACACGTATGGTAGGCTAAGAACAGTTGCTTAAAATACTGATAATATTTAAATTATGTCTACTGCAAAAGTACTGTTTGTCCTTTGAAACAAAGACAGCAAAATATTTTGCAAACTGTCCCGAACATCTTATACTGGCTTCATTTGCACTCACAAAACCGTATTATCCCGCTGTCATGTAATCCAAAGGTAATAGCACGCAACATTCATGCACATGCGAATTTCAATATAAATATGTATGTATGTATGTATGTATGTATGTATGTATGTATGTATGTATGTATGTATGTATGTATGTATGTATGTATGTATGTATGTATGTGTGTATGTACAGATGTATGTGTGTATGTACAGAGATGTGTTTGTGTGTGTTGTTCTGGTGAATATGTAATTTGACGTGATAAATTTAAAGTAAATCATCACTTGTTCTAGAAAAATGTCAACATATAAATTGCACAGTTTTGGTTTAAAGAAAATTTTAAATCTTGTTAATGATGGGAGTTAATATTACCCACCAAAAGTTGCCAAAACAAAATCCACATGTTATTTCGTTCCTATTTTCGTTGATAACTTTAAACATGTTCATCTTTCTTTTCTTCTTTTTTCTTTCTTTCAAATATCGGCAGCTCTCCGTGTCTTCTTCTGGCTGGAATCCAAACAGTAAATTGAAAACAAATAAGCTAGGTAGTTGTTATTATATTTGCCTCACTGGTATTCAAGCGTATTGAGCATAGACATTTAGTGTCTCTTTATTTAAGTCCACAGATCTCGCATTACATATTTTACGACCTTGATTCACTGCGTGTTTGTAAGTTTAGGTAGTTACATACTTGTACTATCTACGTTAATTTTCATTTACATACTCACTGAGTCTACGTGTAGCATCGTAATTATTTTGATACACTCTTAACTCAAACTGGATATTCCTATCTATTAGCCATCGATTAGATGATTAGAAACCAAAATAAGGTTTTGTACAAAACGATACCGTTGGAATCTTCCTCTACCTATAATTAGATTAATTCTAATTTTAGCACTCAACCTATTGTGTACATAACTGAGGGTCGTATATTTAATTGTTATCTGAATTCCCCCACCCCCACCAGTCCTCTCTCCCTACAATATATGTATTTCATTTTTTTAGTAAGTTTGGGATTTTGAACTTAATCTTAAGGATTCTAATGAGGTATAATCACCAAGAAGTGATACATTTTGTCCAAGGTATCACGTAATGATGATCCATACAGAAATGAAAAGAAACATTACATGCAATCTTAGTCTGACTGGTTATGACTAGATCATTCATAAAGCTAAAAACTATTTGTTAGTGCATGTTTGTGGGTTTTGTTGGTCTTTGTATAGTGTCATTTACATTACTGCTAGTTTTTGATCTGGAATTTACATATGTTTTTCAATAAACACGGGTCAGATGAGCAGACTGTAGACATTTATCGTTCAACAAGTGTATTGGAATTATAGTCACGTTGAATACTCGTGCTGAATGGGAAGACAACATTTATATTATCATGCATAATGGTGATAAATAAACTTACTTTTGAATAATGCTCAATGTTAATAATGTTGTCATATTTTGTTGCTTCCTTAATTTCCAAGGAGTACTTATTAACATTATTATCTGGATGATGATCCGTAATCATAGCAAGACACGATGATGTACTTGTGCCGCCGCCATCCTTACAAAAGTTATAATCTTCGTTTTGTGGTCAACTAGGCTGTGATCGCTGGTATCCCTAACACGATATCACTAAAATTCCATTAGAAATCAAAGCACCTTAAATTAAGATTATACATGACTTTACCAGGAATACCTTTCTCTGATAAGGGACATAATGAATCAAATGAGATACGGCGTCAAATGCTTTGAAACAAATTAATAAACAGACAACAGTAAAATCAATCAACTTTGTTTGGCAAATACTTGTGTACAAAAGGTTTCAGAACGAATATGATAGTTGTTCTGGAATATCTTATGCGAAAGCATATTTGTGACAAATGAAATCAACAGACCACAAGTTAGATTCATCCAATATGTATATTACACATGCATATAAATGCAGTATATATATATATATATATATATATATATATATATATATATATATATATATATATATATATATATATATATACATTTCGTTGTAGCACGGAGCACCTACAACGTTGATTTGGAACACATTCTTCAGCACACAGCTTTGATCATGTATAAACAAATTTTAGTAACACACTTGAGCCATCCTGTCTTGCCTAATCATTATGATGGAATTTTATTCTTTCAATTATGTGATATATGTGTTGAAAGTTGTAATCTAAGGAACTAAAAGTGTTGCCACAATGGCCAAAAGGGCACCTCAACTGGAACATGAGTGAGTTTCGAATTGTTTCATGCTCACAATCGTGGATAACGGTTGCTAAGCTTTTATACGACATTTGTGACGCAAGCCAGTACCAAAAGATGACTACTAGAGTCCTCTGATTTTATTACAATGCCAAAACCTTTCTATACTGAGGCAAGATGCATGAGGGACTCTTACGAGTTGTTACAATAGGAAAGAGATAAACACCTCTAGACGTTTTAGCAATGAATTTATTGTTGCTATCGTAATAGCCAAATTTCACAGTCATAACTTTGGACACTGAGTCCTTTACTTTCATACTGATAATTGCATAAACATTGATCGCCATGTTAACTGTGACCCATTCATCAAAAACATGCATTTAATAGTTTTGACTAGTGTTGATCCGCAAGACACTACTCTCCTGGTAGTGAACTTAAAATGGTTGCTTACCATTACAGAAACAAGGAAAACTTCATACAAAATGTAAACTGAATTGACCCGTATTAATTTTCATAATTTTATCTTTAATGAACTATTCGTCCTTTTTTATACCGCTCCATACATGGAACATAGCTGAAATGTCCGTAACAAAGATGGATACATAAGACATACTCGAAGTATCCACTACTTCACATTAGTGTTACAAGGCTTGATGGCAAAATATATAGAAATCTTTGCTTTAAAATTTTATCTTGAAAGTGAAACCAAAACAATAAGATATGAAACAGCCTCGAGGCCTTAAGTAACACATTATATTCCCATCTATTTTTACTACAAATAACTTTGACCTGCCAGATACAATTAAAAGTTTGGAACTGGATAGAATTGCACCAAAAGATGTGAAGCTGTACAAAAGTGGCAGCCTAGATAAAGAATTAGGCCACTGGCCTACCTTGTCGTTTAGCGTAACGTTTCGGGCAGGTGATCACTACGAATACAGAAGACAATGAATGAATGCATGGAACACTATCAGTTCTACATAAACAGCAAAATTAAGTTGCATGAACATATATTAATTGATTCAATTTTTGTACCTGTACATGACAGAAAGTGCTGATTTATATTTCCTCAAGATGTGGCATTGAAATCATGGATATGATATCACATCTGAATATATATAATGGTTAAACTTTTATTCAATTATCTTCATTACCATAAAGTTGTCCTTCAGAAAATGTACAAATTAATGTATTATTCCCCTTGCCTTCATGCTAACTTATTGATACACAATCGAGTTACGGCATCAACATACATGAGCCGTTTTACTAAATATCTCCAGTTGTAGAAACGTTATGAGCTAAAGAAGCAAATTTTCGACAGATGGAATGAGAATGTGCTAGATAACTAAACTGCATTAATCGTCACATAAATTTCAATCACACCACAAGTGATTTCAACATGACATAAATTGTTGCTTGCAATATACTCGCAACATCATATACATACATTCTTCGTAACATCTAAGCTTCAGAATAACTACATGCAAACAAAGTATTACAGACAAGATTTCATTCCAACACCTTTAACATTGAGCAATAGATTGAACGCACAAAAATGATAACGATCTGAGAACTGAGACGCGTCCTTAACGATGTTTCGATGAAAATACCACGTAACAAAATCAAATCATGATGTACAGCTATACCACGTTTCATGCCTATTACTTGATGTTAAAGTTTACAATTTAGAGCTCCAAACAAATATGTTAATGTCCACCTGTAATCAACAGAGGAAAAAGGATTGTCGTGGGTTCGAACCCCGGCCGAGTCATATCAAAGAGTTTCAAAATGTTACTATCAGCTGCCTTTCTAGGCACGCAACATTACGAGGTTAATGTTAGGACTGGTGCGCCTGGTGTCATAATAATGTGACTAGATGAAACACCATGAAATGTGTCTGCGGAACGATGCCTCAGTGCTAGACATCGCTATACCTGCCACACTAATATTTCGTAGCGATATAATTGAAAAATTGTACGTTAAAAATCCTAATCACACACACACTCAAACATCTATTCATGTGACCTGACCTAACCAATGGGAATGTTATGCTTTCTTCTGTAACCGCCAAATCTCAACAGCTAATGAAAACTTATATCAATGGCGTCATTTATCTTATTATTAGGATTATTAATACTAATTTTCAAGCATCTATTTTTAGATTCTATGTAATTGTACGCTCTTAACAGATTATGTTCACGTAGGCAAACTCGAACGGAAGATATTATTTACAGCCATGAATAAAAGTGACAACATTAGATAAAAATCATGAACCAGGAGTTATAAAAGATATAGATTTACAAAAACAACTCCCCTTATAAGGAAAAGAAAGATTATGCATGCAAGCTTTTATCCCATATTAATCAAGCACACAGATGATAATAATAATGAAATTAAGCAGGAAGATGTAAAATAAATGTAAAAAGGTGTATACAAAATAAAACTGAGTGCAACTTCTATATCCGAGAAAGCTAATCTGCGATTAAATATCTTTTCACTGCTACGCTGAATGTCGATATTGTATCCTTGCAACATCAAACTCAAACTAAGCGATATTTGATATTTATTTTTTCATTGATGAATGTAAGGGACTGTGATAACTGATTATAACAAACGAAGGAGCAGAGTTAATATAAACATCAAAGTGTTGCAAAGACAAACATAAAAGGAAATACACCTTTAGATAATTTTCTTTTGTTCTTATTTTTTTTAAAATGAATAGTACACTTGATCATCCCAGGCATTTACATCATCTTGGATCGGTACGCCAGCAACCCTACATCACTTGCATCAACATACATATTGAATGGTTGGTTGAAATATAAGGCTGAAAGAACTTGTGCAGTGTCAGATATGGGATTTACTTTATAGAACGCCTGCTGATATTTGTCAGACCAATAAAACTTGGTCTTCTTATCCTAAACATTGGTCAGGGGCTCAAGTATCTATGAAAAATGTAGCAAACTTTCAAAATTATCCAGCCCTGCCCAAAACATTGCGTCAATTGATTTTTCAAGATTAATACAAGTAACGCAGAGATAGCTTTAACTTTAGCTTATGTATGTATAACTTGACCATTCCCCACAATATGTCCTTAAAAGTGTGACACAAACTCGGCAACACTCAAACTTACTGATATTAATCGACAAAGGTGCCTCACTCTAGAGAGCGAAAAATGTTTCCAGGTAATTTTTCAGGAAGTGTTGCATGTTATAACCTCGTCAATGATTGCATCACAAGTGCCGCCTATACCCGATGTTATCATTCTGATTAAACACTGGTAATGTAGAGGGACCTTTCTGCGTACAAACGGGCATAATTTGGTATTAGTAGCGGACATTGTAAGCTGCAAAGGCCGATTTTTTATTCATGTCTGTCATTAAGTGTATTCTTCCAGAATCCTTTTTAAAGGTCACATTTGGGGACAAACTTGACATTTCCAATTATGTCAATACAGTCATTCATTCTCAGCATTAGAAATGAGCATATGTTGGTGATACTGTTCACATTACTGTAGTCAATACACATACGGACAGCATTATCTTGTTTCGGCACACACACACAAATTCCATTTATTTTCGCTTGGTTCAATAATGTCACTCTCTAATCCATTCTCAATCTCATTTTTTAAATAAACATTCCTGCTTGTAAGCTGGCAATTTAACGGTCTTGGAATATACAATTTCAATATCATGGTAACATTTACATATTACCTGCTGTGACATATCGTTTTACTGAGGCTATATATGTGAATATGTATTGTCCAGATTCTTTACTATTTCAGAAGTTTGAAGAATGGTCCAAACAGAAAATCACTACAATCCGGTTGTTCGTCATCATTGAAATCGTCACTGTCTTGGACAGGAACAATTAAATGTATTGAATGATTTTAAGAGCTCTTTTAACATACTCTTTCAACATATTCATATCGCAGAGCTGTTTCTACTTTGATTTCCAACAGTGTCGATGATATAATGTAAGAAACATACATTATTTTCAACTGTATTGTACCTAGACGGATCATTGAGGTATAGCAAGAAAGCCAGGCCTATATCAACATGTTGAAATGTTCTCGTCTATGCAGTTGTGTTACTCGTTACTATAATTCTTGATTGGGTAGACTGAAGATTATTTCTTGCCGTTTCATAAGCTTTTGATAGTTTGTATATAAAATCACAGATGTGCTCAAGTTAATTAACTGTGAAGAATCGAGTTCTGAATACGAAGTGAACCTTAAAGTTGAATACACCAAGAACTAAGCTTTTATTACATTTAGACCCGGTGAGTTTGGGAAGGGCCATATCGATCTTTTTCTTACTTTCTTATATATCAATGTTAACACTGTAAAGGGGCCATTGTTCCGATTCTATGAAACGGACCGGATATTTTAAAATGTGGTTTGAGAAAAACACGGCTTTGCTTCAGGTCCGTGTCAAATAATCATTCTTCAAAGGAAATAGTTATATTACGTAGAGTTCAGAGAGTCTTACTGATAAAACAAATGATTGTGTTAGGAATATTTTAAACACCACTGATTATGAATTTAAAGTGACAACCTTGATCGTAATTCTTTAGTACGAAATTTTCTCTGAGAGAGAGAGAGAGAGAGAGAGAGAGAGAGAGAGAGAGAGAGAGAGAGAGAGAGAGAGGGATTGGATCCAATGTAGCATAGAAAAGAATGGTGATTTTCTAATTTAACGAGAAGGGTCCAATTCCGCTTCGTATGAGAAAAGCGGGTTTAGTGCTGGATGCACACGTTCTAAAGTTAATAGAATTAAGTACACAATTTTAATTTGACTTAATATTCTATATTTAATTGTTTGCTGTCTGCACCTTTGTTTTGGTATGACGTGCTTCAGAATGTATCGTTTATTCATTTTGATGAAAATGTGACTATGCCAGACTTTTTATGCATGTTATCTAATTCAATTTCATGGAAATGTGTTCATGCTAGAGTTACTGTGTGATTTATCTGGTAATTTTAAGCTATTAGTTCATTAGCAGAATTGATTGCGTACAATCTAAATGTCATAATGTGCTTGATTCCAAAGGGTTATATGAAATAGACATGAAATAATTTCCTTTATATGTTAGGAAGATACTGATTCTCTCGAGTGAATAATACTTCCCTATTATATTTGCTTTTGTAATATTTAAATTATCCGGAAGTGAGTAATGATCTGTGAATGTTAGACAATAGTCGTCGAATATGTAGTAGCATGCGGTACATTTCTGATAGAGAGGTCACGTGGTAATTTATGGCAAGGTACTACCGTATGTAGTCTTTACGCAGTATAGAAATGTATGTACATCTAGAAGATGGTGCATATTCCGATTTTTGGATACTTTTGTCCTTTATGGAAACATTTTCTGAAGTAGATGGGACTCAACAGTCCGAAGACGAAGTTCATAAAAAGAGAAGTGACGAGTGATGTCTGGAAAAACAGAAGTAACGAGCGAATTAGGAAAAGGGGAAGTGACGAGTACAGAGTCAAATGGAGGAAGTTCAAGAAGGAGAAGCAGTCTGAAACGAAAGACTCGAGGAAATCGGAAAAGTTGGAGCACGGTCGAACGGAAAGTGATGCGAACTAGTCATGGACATTGCGCTCTTTTCACCACTCGTTATTATGACGAAATAAATCCAAATTAGACACTGCTATTAAATCCTGTTGATATTATGTAAGTTGTATTGGAATTACCACCATTATTTTTGTTTAATTAAATTTGTTATTTTTCGTATCAAAGTGTGCTCGTATTGCATTATTTCTTTCCAATACTCTTGCACAGTTCTCTGTTGATAGTATATCTTTAATTCAAACCGGGTCATAACATCGAGGGAGGAAATTCCTTAGATAACGTAGCTAAATTCAATGAACTACGCCTCTTACTAAGTGGTGGAAGGTAAATTAACCTCTGAAATAATTTTTACTTTCAACCTAGTCCGCTAACAGTGTGTCCGAAAACTAGTTTAAAAGGACTGGGTCCAAATGACTATTTAATTGCTTCTCTAACAGCACACATCAATAAGTGAATATCTTTGCCAATCCTTTTCTTATATCAAACAATGTGATCTTATCATATGCTTTAATGTCTGATAAAATCGTTTCAACGCCCCCTGTTGTCATAGTGATATAGAGATGACTTGATCTTGTAAATGCAAAATTTAAATATAATTTGCTGAAAGTCCCTCACATGAAATGAAAACCTTGATAAGGTCTAAACGTGTAAATAACACTTAATTAAGGCTTTGACAATAGTGTTAGAATTATTGTTCCGTAAAGGAATCGTCTCTGGAAACAGTATTGTCAGGAAGTATTTGTTGCCTGAACTGGTCTTACGTAAGGTGCCACAATCACTAATCAGTCGTTATAGGCGGAAACCTCATTATTGATCTTACAAATGTATTTGACATGACTTTAGAATGAATTGTTCTTCGTCGTCTACGTCTTATGCTTCTTCTTCTTCTTGTTTTGCTTATTATTATTATCATTATTATTATTATTATTATTATTATTATTATTATTATTATTATTATTATTATTACTTCCTCCTCAGTTGGCTTAAGTAGTTGGAGCGTCCTGCGCAAATGTGAGTGGTCGCGTGTTCGAACCCCGGCCAAGTCATACTAAATACTGACAAAAGAGGTAATAGCGATCTGCTCATGCACAATGTTTTTGTATTTGAATTTGAAAGAATCACTGCCATGTTTTTGATAAGGTGCCTCTAACAATTTTGTTAAACAATGACATAACAGGCCTTTACTGTAATGATTATATGGATCTTACATCCAGTTACATGTAAGACTATGAAGGGATTTTTAGACTGATGATATTATTACGACACATCAAATACCATAAAGGTTAGATTAATTTGATAAACTTGTTAATTTGTAAAAGAAAACATTACTAAAGTCTACTACTACTACTACTACTGTTACTACTACTACTACAACTACTACTACTACTACTACTACTACTACTACTACTACTACTACTACTAATAATAATAATAATAATAATAATAGCAATGGGCTCTGGGTGACTGAGTGTCTAAGACGCTCTCCTTATCAGATCAAACATCTCACATTTGTTCGCTTGAGCTAGAGGCTCGAGTCGACCATAAAGTATTGTACAGAGACAAGATGAAAAGAAACCAAATTAATAAACGCGTCAAAGCACATGTTAAGTGAGTGAACCCTTTGTAAATGTATTTTGTTGAAATATTCGGAAATGCTCGGGTATTTACCTTCCTCGATTTAAAAGGTTTTAAAATCCTACTGTTGAAATCAATAATTCAAATGTCATCTAACTAAACAAGTTGTGCATCTGGATAGCTAATTTAGTAACAGAATTTACCTGTTGTAAATTATCAATCAAGTATTTTCTGTGATTGAATTTATGTTCTTTATAAGGTCAGAACTATTAGCCTATGTGGGTTAATTGGTGTAGTCGATAAGGCAAGCACTTCTACTTACACCATGCGGCAATAAGGACTAGTTTTATCTAGCGTTAGTCTGAGTAAACAAACTCATCGATCGTTTTCTTTTCTGTTATGTTGCTCGTCAATGGAAACCATTGTACGTGACAGTGGGATTTCAAAACGGTAAATACATTTAGCTGTGGCTTGTGTGACAACCATGACCTTTATCACCGGCTGCAAAATGTGTAAATTTGTGCTTTATCGAAGCCCAATACAAAGTTTCGGAAATGCATGAGATAGGTCACACTTTGCGTAAGGACTCATGAACAGTTAAGATCATCGAAAATTAAATCAAATAAAAACGTTTGTATAAAGGTACGTTTTCGCACTGTATATATTCAGGATCTTTTTGCCTAGGACACACACACACACACACACACATATATACATACATATATATATATATATATATATATATATATATATATATATATATATATATATATATATATATATATATATATATATATATATATATATGATGATCCAAGAAGTGCCATGACTAAATGTATTTATAATGGAAAATCACTTATCTCATTCACAATTATCTTTTAAAACGTTGAGTGAACAATATCTGGCCAACACAGGAATTTCCAATTTCTAGATCCTTTGAATGTTGATCCCAAGGCTTCAACTAAAAAATTCACCAGAACGCATGTATGTAAATTTTGAATGGTATATTCTAAGGTTCTAAATAATTATCATTTCCTTTGATTTTTGAAAACATTAAGTTCTTGCAGTTTTCTGGCACACACTAACAAAGGTGTTGATATTTAGGTTATAGTATTTTCAAAATCTTTTCATTTTTAGAAACAATGAATGCACCTGAATGTCTCAGCAGTTCCACTAATGAAAGAGCATATATATCCATTTGTTTGTTCTTTGAAAAGTAACTATCGTAAACATCAAACAAATCCAATATTAATTTGAATTCAATATGTATTTAATGAGAGTTTCCATGTGACTATCAAGCTCTTGTCTGTTGGAATGTGATTTTCTTCCAAAAAGAGCCGCTCACAACATAGCAACAAAAAAGCCTGATCATTGGGAAAAGAAATTTCTCAAAAGAATTATTATAGTAATACTGTACAAACATTAAATTCCAATATTCATCAAATACACTCTCTTGGGTATAGGTCCATTACATGTCAATCAATTCGCTAAAGACATACATCAATGGCTGTATATCATCGTGGGTGTAATTTCTAGCCATATATTACTTTCTGGGACAATGTCAGAGAACGAACTATTCCCAAATTTAGGATATATGTGTACAGTTTAATATTTTGTAGATTTTATTTGTTTGATTTAGGTTGGCGGAGTAAAGGCTGACAAATTGTTTGCTATTTAAGAAGGCGACAAATCTTGTCTGACATTGAATATCCTGCCATCTACATGTTCAGGTGCACATTCGAATCAAGATAACAAGATGAAGTTTAACTGACTTAGAAAGTTCAAAGCATCGTGCGAAATCAGACGAATGAAACATGTTACGATATTGAGTGGCAGGATGTCATTGTTTATGATGTCAGCTATATGTCATATACAGTGTCTTTGCTCAACGTGTATAAACAGTAGATAAAGATAACTTTATTTGCTGACATTCCAATTGCAAAGTGATCATGGTCTATCTAACTGTGTACTATATGTAGGGCTGAGTTACTGCACCTGATGGACCGGTTTGCTAAAGCATGCGGAGATTTGGGCCTGTCCATCAGTCAAAAAGAAACCAAACGTGATGGCTAAGAACGCGGACCCCATAGCATCATCTTCAACAACTCGGAACATGCAGTACTCAGTCAATTCACTTACATCGGCTGTACCATCACCAACAACATATCCCTCGATGCTGAGCTCTACAAGCGGATTTCAAAGGCATCAATAACTCTCTCCAGGTTGTCGCGGAGAGTTTGGAACAACAGCATGCTGACCCTGAACACTAAGATCTCCATGTACCGTGCCTGCGGATTAAGCACTCAAATATATGCCAGTGAAACCTGAACTATGTACGCCTCAGAAAAGAAACAACTGAGTGTTTTTCACATGTGATGACTCCAACACCTACAAAAGATCACTTGGAGTGATGGGGTAACAACCAAAAAAGTGCGTGAATGCTCCATGATACCCAGCATTGTCGCACTCCTCTACCAACATCGCATCAGAAGACTGGGCTATGTATGTCGAATGTATGACGTTTAGATCCCCAAAAATCTGCTTTATTCGAAACTTGCCTCTGGCAAAAGGTCGATCTAACGGCCACATTTCCGCTTCAAGGATTTCTGTAAGCGCGATATGAAAGCCTTTGACATCGATGTCAACACCTGGGAAGAGCTTATTTTAGACAGGCCCAGCTGCTGACACGCTCTGATCACTGGTTTGAAAGCAGGCGAGGAAACGCTACGCTTTTCAAGATGATGAAAAGCGATCTCAGAGGACGAAGAAGCAGCTCCAATACACACCAGACTCAACTTTCAAGGACACGAAGTGCAGCAAGGACTACCATTCTAGTGTTGGGAAACATAGCCACCACAAACGCTACAAAACCTTCAACCGGTTCATCTCTTATTGGTAAGTGCAATTCCATCGTCTCATAAGACTAATGAATACCAACAACAAGTATGTAGGTTGCCGACCAATGGGCAGTAGGAAATATACAAATCTCACTAAGCCACTTCCAGCAGTACTTTTATAGAGTAACTGTTGTAGTTCCCATTGTAATTTGTACTGTTAACAATTTGTATGCCTATTTACAAACGGTTTTTGTCCTTTGTACACACGGATAACTCGCATCTGCGCGTGTCATTTGTTTGCCTTTTAAAAATATAAAGACTTTTGCCATCTAGTTTGCAAAGACACGTACACCCTACAGCGTTATAAACAGTGGTATTGTATTTATTGTTTGTATATGTTGTTTGACTTCTGTCATTCAGAAAAGTATGTATGTATGTATGTATGTATGTATGTATGTATGTATGTATGTATGTATGTATGTATGTATGTATGTATGTATGTATGTATGTATGTATGTATGTAATAATCATTATAATAGTAAAGACCCCGGCCGACCTAATGATCAAATACCGCTCGCCTTGACATATCAATAATACATCGCAGATCACTTTCCACGAGTTTGAGGCACTGCCATACCAACGTATGTATGAAAGGTTTCCATTAACTCCTTAAAGGTGTGTTCTTTGTCTAAACATAGGTATAAATGTATTGTACTCTGATAGGAAGATAACAGACAAGTCGTGAAATATAGCACAATCAGAAACGCTTGGATCGCTACTATGACATGAGAAATTAAAACGTCAGCCATGGATCCGTGAGGTCCTAGATTCGAGTCATATACAAAACGTATCATAATGTTAAATGGTACTAGCAGCAGCCACATTTAACGCTTAGCATTTTGAAGTTAGTGTTATGACTGGTTGCTGGTTGGCCTGGTGTCGTTATAATGTACCTGGGTGGTACAACGATACATGCCTGTTACAGGATGCCCCGATGCTTGACATCACTCTAAATTGCCACACTGCCAGACATTGTAGTGACATGACTCAAATTGCTAAAGCTTTCTTAAACGTCTTGAACGAACACACTTTCGCACAGACACAGACACACAAACGCATGAAAGTCCAGGTTAAGTCTATGGCCAATATTACTAGCTATTGTGGCTGAATTTTGTCTTCAGTAGATAGAGTCAGTACAAGATGTCGTTGATGGGGTCATCACCTATCATGTAGATGAACTGGTGCAGTTGTTAGAGTAAGTACCACGAATCTATGTAGATGAATTGGGCAGTTAATAGGGCCAGTAATACATTTTACTTTGCGTGACCTGGTCAAGTGGATAGAGTAAGTACTGCAATCCCATGTGTCATCATTGTTATAGTGGATACGGCCAATGATACAAACTTACGTAGCTGCATTGTTGCAGAGGACAGGACCAGTAATACAGTACTATGTTGGTGATATGTGGGTGAATTATTGCAGAGGATAGTACCAGTAATACAGTACTATGTGGGTGAAATTGTCGCAGAGGATAGGACGCATACTACAAGCTTGTGTGGCCTAGGCCGTTATGTATTTTGTTCTGAATCTGAGTTATACCCATACATTTTAATAATAATAATAATAATAATAATAATAATAATAATAATAATAATAATAATAACAATAATAATAATAATTTTCTAGCAATGCAGCCAAACCTTGTATAAGCAGACAGTGCTCAGACATGATGATCAAGTTCCTAGCTAAAATATAATGCATCGCAAACTTCAGTAAATATCTCATATTAATGAAAGAAAAAAGGCTTTTAATGGTGGCGGTTTGTTTTGGAGGTTTTAACAATTGCTTACGTCTGCTGAATGACTGGCCTGGCGGTGTTGCAGGTTTGTGGTACTTAACATTGTCCTAGTTTTGGCGGTGTGCCAATAATTTAAACAAATAATCACCTGGCACGTTAGTTTCACTTCCATTAAAACCATTGACAGGAAATACGACGTTTTGAATTAATTTCTTCCAGAAATGTAAGTGTTTCCTTGTTTTCAGATATCTGTGAAAGATTTAGTTTGAGAAAATATTATTATCATTTGTATGACTACGTTTCAATGATAAAGGTGTAAATATTATTATTTACTTCTTCCTCGTGCTTTTATATGACGTATATAAAATTATAACTTGATTTGCATTATAGAGAAAGATTTCGATATTAGGCAGGCGCATATTGATGGTTTTTTGTAACAATTAGTTGAGACTCGACGCTTTAAAGTGTTGTAACTTTTGTCAGAAAAAGACCAATATTTTTCATAGTTTCATACTTTTAAACTGGTGTTACATGAGGAACTGGACAAATCCGATAATTAGGTTGATAACTGAATTCTACCAGTGCTTTGAATTTTAGAACATCTATACAAATCTATAAATAATATTCTAGATAAAGAAAACAAAGTCAACAGTATCAACAACAGCAACATTAGTAACAACTGATTTTAAACTATCAGTATTATATTGTCTGTTCTACAATAGTATAATCTGATTGAGTATAGCACTTGAGCCTAAACTATTGGTACTACTAATGTATCGTAGTCATATTGAAACAAAATAAATAAAGTTCTAGTTTTATTTTACTTTTTTGCGTTACATATATACAGGTGTGTTATTTTAAAATTTTAAGGAGTGTACAAAGAATGGCAAATTGTTCCTGACTACAGCCATTATTAGACAGACATGCTCACGTAACTTCGATTGATATATTGCGAGAATTCAAACAAAGGTTAATCTATTTGTATATTTGTATAGGTATATAGTCTATTCAAGTAATTATTTAATACTAAATATGCTTGGCAATATAAGTGTATACATGTTTTCCAAACGCATACCCAAAATTATTATTGTACAATGTGAGCTTCTAATGTTGTATATTTACAGGAATATTGTATGCAATCACGTGAACGAGTTTAAGAAAGAGCTCGGTTTAATTATTTGACAATATATTTTGTTACCTACAAAAACATTAAAGCTGTAAATCATTTTTGAAAGATGTTAGTTCATTAAAAACTGAGAAATCTTAATCTAATTAATATTTAACAGTCAACAGCTTACAAAATATGGAAAGTTTTATTATTCGAGAATTTAAAAAAAAGTACCCATCAATTCATTTCTAAACAAATTGAAAGTATATTTTTTATTTATAATGTTTTACTAAATATCTTTGCATGAGAACAAATAATTAATACATTTATAAACATTATATGACGCAGTTAACTGAATCAATCAATAACAGAATACAGAGTGAATATTTCATTTCATTTGACTGATTGGCCGACTCGCCAAACCTACGGAATGGCCTCGTAAAATGAATAAGTGATTTTGTAATATTAAATGACGGACAAGGTGACCTACTTAATTGTTCTTGAAAGGTTTGTCATTGTGGGTCATTGTTTAAAATAAAGGCTGCCTCTGATTAGCAGATAGTTTGTAAATAAAAAATCACAGACTGCACAAATATACCAATCCAGCCTATCTAGACCAAAATTTGAGACAAACTGGAGGCACAATTAATGATTCAGTTCGTAAATGAAGGAATGTTCCTTTAATGCATGATTATATAAAGACTCTCTTCGTTTCAAATACATTTAAAGAAAAGACGAAACTAGAAACTGAAAAGATAAAGTTGGCTAGTCCGATGGATGCATACATCCATACTGACATAAAACCATTCATACATCCATCCATACATACATACATACATACATACATACATACATACATACATACATACATACATACAACCGTAGATACATAAAAACATAAATACAATCATACATACATACAAAAATACTTACATACATACATGCAGATACATACATACATACATACATACATACATACATACATACATACATACATACATACATACATACATACATACATGTATATATAGAACAATTACCAATTAGGATGGTGGCCTGTGGAACAACCACAATGAAATATCTAGTTGTTCAGAAAGGATCCATTCGTTCAATGATACAAGCTTACGTAGCTGCATTGTTGCTGAGGACAGGACCAGTAATACAGTACTATGTGGGTGAATTGTGGGTGAATTGTTGCTAAGGATAGGGCAAGTAATACATAACTATGTGGGTGAATTGTTGAAGAGGACAGGACCAGTAATACAGTACTATGTGGGTGAATTGTGAGTGAATTGTTGCAGAGGATAGGGCCAGTAATACATAACTATGTGGGTGAATTGTTGAAGAGGATAGGACGAACACTACAAGCTTGTGTGACCTAGGCCGTTATGTATTTTGTTCTGATTCTGAGTAATACCCATACAATTTAAAGATAATATCAATAATAATAATAATAATAATGGTAAAAATAATAATAATAATAATAATAATAATAATAATAATAATAATAATTTTCTAGCAATGCAGCCAAACCTTGTAAAAGCAGACAGTGCTCAGATATGATTATCAAGTTCCTAGCTAAATTATAATGGATCGAAAATTTAAGAAAATATCTCATATTAATGAAAGAAGTAAGGCTTTTTAATGGTGGCGGTTTGTTTTGGAGGTTTTATCCATTGGTTACGTTTGCTGAATGACTGGCCTGGCGGTGTCTTAGTTTGTGATACTTAACACTGTTCTAGTTTGGTTTTGTGCCAATAATTTAAAGAAATAACGATTTGACACGTCATTTTCACTTCGACTAAAACCATCGACAGGTAATAGGACGATTTGAAGAATTTTCTTCCAGAAATGTAAGTGTTTCCTTGTTTTCAGATATCTGTGAAAGATTTAGTTTGAGAAAATATTTTTTATCACTTGAATGACTACGTTTCAATGATAAATGTGTAAATATTATTATTTAGTTCTTCTTCGTGCTTTTATAATGACGTTTATACCCTGATTTGCATTATAGAGAAAGATTTCGATATTAGACAGGCGCACATTGTTGGCTTTTAATAACAATTAGATGAGACTCGACGCTTAAGTGTTGTAACTTTTGTCAGAAAAAGACCAATATTTTTCATAGTGTCATAATTTTAAACTTTTTTTCCTTGAGAAACTGGACAAATCCGATAATTAGATTGATAACTGAACTCTACCAGTGCTTGGAATTTTAGAACATCTATACAAATGTATAAATAATATTCTAGTAAATGAAAACAAAGTCAACAGTAGCAAAAACAACAACATCAGTAACAACTAATTTCAAACTATCAGTATTGTACTGTGTATTCTACATTAGTATAATCTGGTGAGTATAGCACTTGAGCCTAAAACTGTTAGTACTACTAATGTATCGTAGTCATATAGAAACAAAATCAATAAAGTTCTAGTTTTATTTTACTTTTTTGGGTTACATATATACAGGAGTCTTATTGTAAAATTTTAAGGAGTGTACAAAGAATTGCAAATTGTTCCTCACTACAGCCATTATTAGACAGACATGCTGACGTAACTTCGATCGATATATATCGAGAATTAAAACAAAGGGTAATATATTTGTATATTTGTGTAGGTATGTAGTCTATTCAAGTTGTTGTTTTAGACTAAATATGTTTGGCAATATAAGTGTATACATGTTTACCACACGCATACCCAAAATTATTATCGTACAATGTGAGCTTCCAATGTTGTATATTTACAGGAATATTGTATGCAATCACGTGAACGAGTTTAAGAAAGAGCTCGATTTAATTATTGGACAATATATTTTGTTACCTTCAAAACAATAAAAGCTGTAAATTATATTTGAAAGATGTTAGCTCGTTAAAAACTGAAAAATCTTAATCTAATTAATATTTAATAGTCAACAGCTTACAAAATATGGAAAGTTTTATTATTCGAGAATTTTTAAAAAAGTACCCATCAATTCATTTCTAAACAAACTGAAAGTATGTTTTATATTTATAATGTTTTACTAAATATCTTTGCATGAGAACAAATAATTAATACATTTATAAACATTATATGACGCAGTTAACTGAATCAATCAATAACAGAATACAGAGTGAATATTTCATTTCATTTGACTGATTGGCCGACTCGGGAAACCTACGGAATGGCCTCGTAAAATGAGTAAGTAATCTTGAAATATTAAATGACGGACAAGGTGCTCCTACTTAATTGTTCTTGAAAGGTTTGTCTTTGTGGGTGATTGTTTAAAATAAAGCGTTGCCTTTGATTAGCAGATACTTTGCAAATACAAAATCACAGACTGCACAAATATCCCTATCCAACCTAGCTAGACCAAAATTTGAGACAAACTCGTGGCACAATTAATGGTTCAGTTCTTAAATGAAGGAATGTTCCTTTAATGCATAATTGTATAAAGACTCCCTTCCTTTCAAACACATTTAAAGAAAAGACGAAACTAGAAACTTAAAAGATAAAGTTGGCTAGTCCGATGGATGCATACATGCATACTGACATAAAACCATGCATGCAACCATACATAGATACATGCATACATACATACATACATACATACATACATACATACATACATACATACATACATACATACATTACCTATATACAGCCATACAACCATACATACATAAAACATAAATACAACCATACATACATGCATACATGCATACATACATACATACGTACGTACGTACGTACGTACGTACGTACGTACGTACATACATACATACATACATACATACATACATACATACATACATACATACATACATACATACATACATACATACATACATACATACATACAGTACCTACATACAACCATACATACATAAAACATAAATACAACCATACATACATACATACATACATACATACATACATACATACATACATACATACATACATACATACATACATACATACATACATACATACATGCATGCATGCATGCATACATACATACATACATACAAACATACATACATAGAACAGATACCAAATAGGATGGTGGCCTGTGGAACAACCACAATGAAATATCTAGTTGTTCAGAAAGGATCCATTCGTTCAATGATACAAGCTTACGTAGCTGCATTGTTGCAGAGGACAGGACCAGTAATACATAACTATGTGGGTGAATTGTGGGTGAATTGTTGCTAAGGATAGGGCAAGTAATACATAACTATGTGGGTTAATTGCTGAAGAAGATATGACGAACACTACAAGCTTGTGTGGCCTAGGCCGTTATGTATTTTGTTCTGAATCTGAGTAATACCCATGCAATTTAATAATAATAATAATAATAATAATAATAATAATAATAAAAATAATAATAATAATAATAATAATAATAAAAATTATAATAATAATTTTCTAGCAATGCAGCCAAACCTTGTAAAAGCAGACAGTGATCAGATATGATTATCAAGTTCCTAGCTAAATTATAATGGATCGAAAATTTAAGAAAATATCTCATATTAATGAAAGAAGTAAGGCTTTTTAATGGTGGCGGTTTGTTTTGGAGGTTTTATCCATTGGTTACGTTTGCTGAATGACTGGCCTGGCGGTGTCTCAGTTTGTGATACTTAACATTGTTCTAGTTTGGTTTTGTGCCAATAATTTAAACAAATAACGATTTGACACGTCATTTTCACTTCGACTAAAACCATCGACAGGTAATAGGACGATTTGAAGAATTTTCTTCCAGAAATGTAAGTGTTTCCTTGTTTTCAGATATCTGTGAAAGAGTTAGTTTGAAAAAATATTATTTATCACTTGTATCACTACGTTTCAATGATAAAATGTGTAAATAGTATTATTTAGTTCTTCTTCGTGCTTTTATAATGACTTATATAACTTGATTTGCATTATAGTGAAAGATTTCGATATTTGGCAGGCGCACATTGTTGGCTTTTTATAACAATTAGTTGAGACTAGACGTTTGAAAGTGTTGTAACTTTTGTCAGAAAAAGACCAATATTTTTCATAGTGTCCTACTTTTAAACTGGCTTTCCTTGAGGAATTGGACAAATCCGATAATTAGGTTGATAACTGAATTCTACCAGTGCTTGGAATGTTAGAGCATCTATACAAATGTATAAATAATTATCTAGAAAAAGAAAACAAAGTCAACAGTAGCAACAACAACAACATCAGTAGCAACTGATTTTAAACTATCAGTATTATATTGTCTGTTCTACAATAGTATAATCTTGTGAGTATAGCACATGAGCCTAAAACTGTTGGTACTACTAATGTATCGTAGTCATATTGAAACAAAATCAATAAAGTTTTAGTTTTATTTTACTCTTATGGGTTACATATATACATGTGTCTTATTTTAAATTTTTGAAAGTGTAAAAAGAAACGCAAGTAGCTTCTACTACTACCATTATTAGAAAGACATGCTCACGTAACTTTGATCGATATATTGCGAGAACTAGACAACAACAAAGGGTAATCTATTTATATATTTGTGTAGGTATGTAGTCTATTCAAGTAGCTGTTTTAGGCTAAACATGCTTGCCAATAAAGTGTATACATGTTTCCCACACGCATGCCCAAAATTATTATTGTACAATGTGAGCTTCCAATGTTGTATAGTTACAGGAATATTGTATGCAATCACGTCAACCAGTTTAAGAAAGAGCTCGATTTAATTATTTGACAATATATTTTGTTACCTTTAAAAAAATAAAAGCTGTAAATTATTTTGAAAGATGTTAACTCATTAAAAACTGAGAAATCTTAATCTAATTAATATTTAATAGTCAACAGCTTACAAAATATGGAAAGTTTTATTATTCGAGAATTTAAAAAAAAAACCATCAATACATTTTTAAACAAACTGAAAGTATATTTTTTTTTTATAATGTTTTACTAAATATCTTTGCATGGGAACAAATAATTAATACATTTATAAACATTATATGACGCAGTTAACTGAATCAATCAATAACAGAATACAGAGTGAATATTTCATTTCATTTGACTGATTGGCTGACTCGGGAAACCTACGGAATGGCCTCGTAAAATGAGTAAGTGATTTTGTAATATTAAATGACGGACAAGGTGCACCTACTTAATTGTTCTTGAAAGGTGTGTCATTGTGGGTCATTGTTTAAAATAAAGCGTTGCCTCTGATTAGCAGATAGTTTGTAAATATAAAATCACAGACTGCACAAATATCCCTATCCAGCCTAGCCAGACCAAAATTTGAGACAAACTGGAGGCACAATTAATGGTTCAGTTCTTAAATGAAGGAATGTTCCTTTAATGCATGATTATATAAAGACTCTCTTCCTTTCATATACATTTAAACAAAAGACGAAACTAGAAACTGAAAAGATAAAGTTGGCTAGTCCGATGGATGCATACATCCATACTGACATAAAACCATGCATACATACATACATACATACATACATACATACATACATACATACATACATACATACATACAACCATACAAATACATACATACATACATACATACATACATACATACATACATACATACATACATACATACATACATACATACATACATACATACATACATACATAGATACATACATACATGCATGCATGCATACATACATACATACATACATACATACATATATACATACATAAATACAAACATACATACAAACATACATACATACATACATACATACAAACATACATACATACATACATACATACATACATACATACATACATACATACATACATACATAGATACATACATACATACATACATACATACATACATACATACATACATACATACATACATACATACATACATACATACATACATAGAACAATTACCAAATAGGATGGTGGCCTGTGGAACAACCACAATGAAAGATCTAGTTGTACAGAAAGGATACATTCGGCCAATGGTACAAGCTTACGTAGCTGAATTGTTGCAGAGGACAGGACCAGTAATACATAACTATGTGGGTGAAATTGTTGAAGAGGATAGGACCAGTAATACAGTACTATGTGGGTGAAATTGTCGCAGAGGATAGGACGAATGCTACAAGCTTGTGTGGCCTAGGCCGTTATGTATTTTGTTCTGAATCTGAGTAATACCCATACATTTTAATAATAATAATAATAATAATAATAATAATCATAATAATAATAATAATAATAATAACCTTGTATAAGCAGACAGTGCTCAGACATGATGATTAAGTTCCTAGCTAAAATATAATGCATCGAAAACTTAAGAAAATATCTCATATTAATGAAGGAAGTAAGGCTTTTTAATGGTGGCGGTTTGTTTTGGAGGTTTTAACCAATGCTTACGTTTGCTGAATGAATGGCCTTTCGGTGTCGAAGTTTGTGATACTTAACATTCTTCTAGTTTGGTGGTGTGCCAATAATTTAAACAAATAACGATTTGACACATTTTCACTTCGATTAAAACCATCGACAGGTAATACGACGTTTTGAAGTAATTTCTTCCAGAAATGTAAGTGTTTCCTTGTTTTCAGATATCTGTTAAAGATTTAGTTTGAGAAAATATTATTTATCACTTGTATCACTACGTTTCAATGATAAAACGTGTAAATATTATTATTTAGTTCTTCTTCGTGCTTTTATAATGACGTATATAACTTGATTTGCATTATATTGGAAGATTTCGATATTAGGCAGGCGCACATTGTTGGCATTTAATAGCAATTAGTTGAGACTCGACGTTTGAAAGTGTTGTAACTTTTGTCAGAAAAAGACCAATATTTTTCATAGTGTCCTACTTTTAAACTGGCTTTCGTTGAGGAATTGGACAAATCCGATAATTAGGTTGATAACTGAATTCTACCAGTGCTTGGAATGTTAGAGCATCTATACAAATGTATAAATAATTATCTAGAAAAAGAAAACAAAGTCAACAGTAGCAACAACAACAACATCAGTAGCAACTGATTTTAAACTATCAGTATTATATTGTCTGTTCTACAATAGTATAATCTGGTGAGTATAGCACTTGAGCCTAAAACTGTTGGCACTACTAATGTATCGTAGTCATATTGAAACAAAATCAATAAAGTTTTAGTTTTATTTTACTCTTATGGGTTACATATATACATGTGTCTTATTTTAAAAATTTTGAAAGTGTAAAAAGAAACGCAAGTAGCTTCTAACTACTACCATTATTATAAAGACATGCTCACGTAACTTTGATCGATATATTGCGAGAACTAGACAACAACAAATGGTAATCTATTTATATATTTGTGTAGGTATGTAGTCTATTCAAGTAGCTGTTTTAGGCTAAACATGCTTGCCAATATAAGTGTATACATGTTTCCCACACGCATACCCAAAATTATTATTGTACAATGTGAGCTTCCAATGTTGTATAGTTACAGGAATATTGTATGCAATCACGTCAACCAGTTTAAGAAAGAGCTCGATTTAATTATTTGACAATATATGTTGTTACCTTCAAAAAAATAATAGCTGTAAATTATTTTGAAAGATGTTAGCTCATTAAAAACTGAGAAATCTAAATCTAATTAATATTTAATAGTCAACAGCTTACAAAATATGGAAAGTTTTATTATTCGAGAATTTTTAAAAAAATACCCATAAATACATTTTTAAACCAACTGAAAGAATATTTTTTATTTATAATGTTTTACTAAATGTCTTTGCATGGGAACAAATAATTAATACATTTATAAACATTATATGACGCAGTTAACTGAATCAATCAATAACAGAATACAGAGTGAATATTTCATTTCATTTGACTGATTGGCCGACTCGGGAAACCTACGGAATGGCCTCGTAAAATGAGTAAGTGATTTTGTAATATTAAATGACGGACAAGGTGACCTACTTAATTGTTCTTGAAAGGTTTGTCATCGTGGGTCATTGTTCAAAATAAAGCGTTGCCTTTGATTAGCAGATAGTTTGTAAATACAAAATCACAGACTGCACAAATATCCCTATCCATCCTAACCAGACCACAGTTTGAGACAAACAGGAGGCACAATTAATGGTTCAGTTCTTAAGTGAAAGAATGTTCCTTTAATACATGATTGTATAAAGACTCTATTCGTTTCAAATACATTTAAACAAACGACGAAACTTGAAACTGAAAAGATAAAGTTGGCTAGTCCGATGGATGCATACATCCACACTTATATAAAACCATGCATACAACATACATACATACATACATACATACATACATACATACATACATACATACATACATAGAACAATTACCAAACAGGATGGTGGCCTGTGGAACAACCACATTGAAATATCTAGTTGTTCAGAAAGAATACATTGATGTGCGATTAAATTTCTTATGAGTATTCCATAATTAAAAAAAATTAATCCATAATTCACAACTTTGCCTTATACAACTTTGTTCTTTTTGGGGTTGAACGCCATTCTCAGCGCAAGAGAGCTCTAATGTGATCAGTGTGATTGGTAGAATAAGCACCATGGGAAAACTCCAGTAAAAGCCACCAACCCACGGGAAGTTTATAGCCCTATCAACAGACATTTCACAGTACACGGAGTCTCACAAATGTTTAGCCGAGTTCTTTAATCTTATGATATGCATGTGTATGTCAGGGAAACATTCTTGCATATATTTCTATGTTTTATGAGTATGCTTACCAAGGGTGCAACAAAAGTCGGTCTGTATACATATTTTATTATCCAAAAGAGCATCCCTTGCATAAATGTACCCTGCAAGTCAATACGAAAACTGCAACTCGTGTCGTTACAAGCAAACATTGATGGAGTCATTGACAAATTTATACCCGGTATACACATGTACATCTTTTAAATAGGATTGGATCTTTAATAATTGAGAATGACTTCTACTCGATGAACTAAGTCATTAGGCGTACAGTGTGGAAAACAACATTATTTAATAATTCATATTTGCTCTCTACAATTCCAAAGAAAAAAAATTATCTATGTTACTTGCTATTCCATGAACAAAGTGTAGTAGCATAAAACGCTGTATATATTTTAATCATGGATACTTCTATAAGTCTTGTTTCTGCGAGTGTCACCGCAAGATATTTTAGACTGTTCAAAATATTGGTAGAGATCATATTTTCTGAACGATATCTTTTGTTCTCACAAGTGAGACTATATGTTGGCAACCACATTTGCTCTACAGAAAATAACAAACAGCAGTCTTGTCTGTTTAAAAGCTCCGTATGATGACTAAAAGGTATAAAAAGTCATACCCTTCTGCATCATCTTTGTGTTTGCGTATTCGGCTAGATCTTTGTCTTTAATATAGTATTAGCAAATTATTTTAAGTGCTACAATAATTGCTGTCCATCTAATCCGAAAGACTTTTTTGAATGGTTTCTCTACTTGAATTTTAACACACATTTGTGAATTATTTAATAATACTGACCTGAATTTTATTTACAAATGATTGGTCCGTTAAATGATTGATTTACTCACATCTTAGTAAGAAGTAGTTCTGGTAATAATGAAAACAAAGAACGCCCAATGACTTCGTAAAGAGTCTCACCTATTGATAGATACCCATGCTGGCATACAAAATAAGACCTAGTTCAAAGAACACTTATGCTTTGCCGAATGGCATGTTTGTGTATTAAATCAATTAGGTCGTGTTACATTTAAATACAAATCAAATATTCCATCCAAGTGATTTTTTATATTGTGTGTATGAAGAATGTCTAAATTCCAACAAGTTACCAAACTTATAAAACATTGAAAAATTCTCTTAAAGTATAATTATAAACGATCGTAATAAAATATGTGTATATCGTATTACTTAGCTAATGTTCTATCGCGTTAAAACGGTGTAGATATTGAACCCCATAAAGACGAAAGAAGGGAGAACAGAAAAACAACATATCGCCTTCTGCTATCATAGTCTTGAAACTAAAAAAATGGGCTTTTTAGATTAGCGGATCCCTTTGTCAATGGCATATGCTTCCGTGAGATATAAACATGTCCTCAGGAAGATTTCGCCCATGTGTGCATCGATACATGACTTTTGTGTACGATCTTGTATTGGCACATTAGTTCTTTGGTAATTGTTGTCATATTTAGTATAATGGAGATAGGTTAATTCGAATAAATGGATTGCAAGACTCGAAAGTTCTAAGTAACACTAGTTCTGCTTCGCCTATATATTTACCTAGAGTCAGTTTGATTGCATAACTGTGCAATTGATAAGTTTTCGTTCTCTCTCTCTCTCTCTCTCTCTCTCTCTCTCTCTCTCTCTCTCTCTCTCTCTCTCTCTCTCTCAATACACATTTCCTATTAGTTAAAAGTTTTAAAATACTGTATATGCAATTTGTGAATTAAGTTTATCTTCAATGAGATAAATCTGCTATATCAGACTTAACCAGTCTTTCCTTTTTTTAACTGTTAGAAAGGTCACGTACTTTCGAATAAATGTTAAAATCGTAGGGCATATTGTACAGTAATCGCTTTATCTATAACAATGTCTATCTTGTATAGTCAATGACCTTTATATCTGAGACAAAGAAAATAATACAATCAGCTAGTACTAAAATTAACTCCCCCTATATTGTATTTACAGTTATATACTGTTCTTCATTTAGATATCATTCATGAAACAATATTCGGAAAAGAGTCTCGTCAACATAAAACTTTCTTGAGACTGGCTTCTGATGGAGTTTAATTTGTATGTGTTAATCATTGCGAAAAATTGAATAAATTTCAAGTGCCTTTGTGGTTATGTGAGAAAGCTTGTCAGTAACACTCAGAGTCAGTGGTTCCTTCTGGGATTTTAAAGCCCAAAACAATAATTATGTGAAGCAGAGTTCAAAGGCTGGCAGTTCTCCAATCCTTTTCAGGTTTCCATCTCGCGACTAATTTTAGCTAAATATTCGTGACTGGGCGTCTTTAGAAAGAACTCTTAGTCTATCATTATAATACAGCCAGGTAAATTATTTTTTTCCAAATGCTTTGGAATACACTGTATTGTTTGAATCATGTTGTAACAAAAGTTGTATATTACCCGTGCTAACCAGTTCTATCCGGTAGTCAGGCAGTTATTCCAAAGTAGGCATTCAATGATATATGACATTGCTTTTGATTTAGTACTAAGTAGAATGAAACTAAACATTATGTCACTTAGACTTTTTAGATCAGCGGATCCTTTTGTCAAAGGCAAATGCTTCTGTAGGGGCCCCGAGTGGCCGAGTGGTCTAAAGTGCTGTCCGTTACTGATCACTGCCATCTCACCTCTGTCTGCGTGGGTTCTAGTCTAAGATTCTGCTAATGTAGTTATGTGAGAAAGCTTGCCAGTAGCTTTTCGTGGGTCGGTGGTTCTTTTCGGGGATTTTCCGGGTTCTTCCTCCACCATAATACTGGCCGCCATGTATAGCCTATATTGTACTGAAAAATGGCGTTAACCATAATAAACAAACAAACAAACATATGCTTCCGTGAGATATAAGCATGTCCTCAGGTTGATTTCGCTCATGTGTGCATCGATACATGACTTTTGTGTCCAATCTTGTACTGGCACATTAGATCTTTGATAATTGTCATCATATTTATTCCAATGGCTACTTCTAATAAATGGATTGCAAGTCTTGAAGGTTCTAAGTAACACTAGTTCTGCTTTGCCTATATATATATATATATATATATATATATATATATATATATATATATATATATATATATATATATATAGATAGATAGATAGATAGATAGATAGATAGAGAGAGAGAGAGAGAGAGAGAGAGAGAGAGAGAGAGAATGTAGGTCAAGTACATTCATCTACAATTTCTAAGTGCTAATTCATAAGCGAGTTTACATTCAATCCAACAATAAGTCATTATAAACTATGATTTGTTTATCCCAAAAGAAAAAGAAACAACAACTTTAATGGAATATTGTTTTGAAGGCCAACAGTTGCAAGCAAATCTGCTAGCTACACGCTCAGGGATGTCCCATGGCATAAAGTGAGATATCCAGAGAGTGTGACATCCACAGATAAAGATGTAATCCTATTTTTTTTATCGGCCACGAAGAGGATGGGGTGACGATGGCACCTATCGTTATTATACTTCCATATCTTCGATAATATCGCACGACCCCATCAGTTTGACGAACTTCCTTCAACGGAGAAACAAGGTACATCCCATGAATTCAGAAGTGCAAGAAGGTAAGTCGGTCTAATATAATAACAAGACTATTTTAAGCATCTGCATGTATTAATTAAATTTAATAGTTTACACATATTTTCATATATAAAGATGAAATATATAGGAGATGTGGCATTTTCAGGCCTTCGGCCATTCCATATCTATTTTTCTGACAACCTCTCCCAACACTTGCTTTGCTGCTTATCATCTTTTCATCACACGACAAATCATGCAAATACCAACGTCCATATCCTCTGAACGTTCGCAAGATGAATATAATTCCCCGAACTAATTCCTACAACCATTATAATACACAGATGGTATAACATCAAAATATAGGATGCTTTATAATGAAATACTTTGATCTCTGTATTCTCCATTTACAATGTAAAAAGAATGTTTTAGGTTAATGGATTAGTAGACACATTAAACGCGTCGGCACATTAAATAAGTACGCATATTAGACAAGTAGGGACATAATTCAAGTTCGCACATTAGATGAGTATTGTTGTTTTTAACTTCCTACATGCTTCAGTAGAAGAATATCTTGAGGTTAAAACGCACAGTGAAAAAACGAATCCTCAATGCGTAAATCTTGCATAATATAAAGCCATCATAAATATTGGAAGACTGCGTTTTAAGTGGGAATATTCACAAGTATTAAGTAAACTACTAATGCTTAAAATTAAAAATTAGTTGTATTTAGTTATTGAACATTATTTATTTTTATCACGACAAACTTTCTACCGTCGTACGAGTTAAACACCATTTATCAAAGTTTCTAGCAATGGCAATAATGTTCATAGTACGACTCTTTGATCTTAAGCTAAAGTAACATAGAACAAGAAACCAACACGTTTAGTAAACTTCAACAAATATTTCATTTCCGTTGACTACAAAGTTAAAATTTAAGTGAAACAGTTTGTGAAATACCAAATAATCATTACACAAGTTCTAACACAAGTCAAAACGTATATTGTTCATAAGTAATTCATGTATTGAACGTGCCTGTGTGCGAGTAGCCTTGAAGAAGCCGATGTGTTCATTCTATTTATGTATTACTTTGGTATAATCCAAAATGTCTTTGAATGTATTCATAATAGTTCCAAAATAACGTTTAAGTCCAAAATGCAATGAGCACTTTGCAATTTCAGTGATTAATTCAAATTATTAAATCCTTTTAACTTCTAACAGAAAACGACCGATTGCACTAGATGAATCTATAATTTTGATGCACACAACCTACATGCCAATTTGACATATGTCGCAATAATCTTTTAGGAAAACATTCCATCATCTTAATGAAAATTTACCTGAAAACTGTAAATAAGGTCAGGTGTGTTTACTTAAAGTGTAGCTAAAGAACTTGACAAACAACCGGTACAATTGTTTTACCTTAACATTGTTTATTTTCGCGTTGTAATGTCAACAGCTGGCGGCCAATATGTTTAGAACGTTGGTATGCAGCATTACATTGAAATACAAAATATTGAGATTTTCATGACATTTATTTTTAAAATAAATCAAGATTAATTATCTTTCTACTTCTTGTTCCAGCCCATGGAGACCTTGTCCCTAGAATTGATACGAACCAACATGAGCAAGACATAGACAAGACGGTAATAAAACTTCAACAGTTCTTTACATTCCACAAAAAACTTAAAACATAGTTTGCATATTTTAATCACTAAAAACATTATTTTGTTGGTTTTGTTAACATACGTTTATAAATATTAAAATGATTTCCTAGAATTACCTTTGCAAGGACTGTTCCATATTAAAAATGATTGCTCATGTAAAGCTTGAAAGATGCTTCCCCACTTCATTATTTTAATAGTTAATTGTTATAGATTGTGTGAAAATAAAATATTTGAGGGAGAATTAGCGTGTGTTACTGATCAAATTTGATTATGGCAAAGCTCGCGTGTATCAAAACATTAGTGTAACTGTTAATTTCTTAAAATTAATTATATTTAGTATGCTCTTATCTTAGAAACATGCATAATTCTGCCATGATAATTAGTATGTCTGTTTTCAGCCCAAGAAGTCTACTACGAGAAACCTTATAAGACAGCAGGCTGGTAAGCATTCAGAAATCTTGATTAAATTTGTGCTTAAATTTGAATTTGATGTAATTATTTGTCTGCAGAAATCGAATCGATGGAACGAATCATATAATGCATTCTAAATCATTTATGCCTAATTCTTTGACAAACTTCAATTATATTAAAATAATCACTGGCACATGTACATTCTTACTCTATTTGTGGCATCTTTAAATCCTGACTTCACTTCCTTTTCTTGATGCCCTCGAGATCAGTTTCATGAGGTTTAAGATATATGATGTTGCTGTTATATAATACAGTAATGTCACCACAAATAAATAAAATGTATGTCAAAAGTGCAATTACAGTTTGAATTAGGAACAGATAAGTGTTTTCTGCCCATTTGGATAACGCAATATGTTTGGACTCTTGCAAACAAACAACATATAAGTATTGTTCCATCCATAATTAGACTGCGACAGATATATCGAGAAAATTGCATTCACATCCCTCAAAACTTTATCCCGTCTTTCTATTGTCTTCGTTAGCATGCTTTGTGTGACAAAGTTATACGGTTTAATTAATTTCTTTACTTTGTAAAAAGATTAGTAAGTCCAATATGTCGCCAGTTGTCAAAAATTGATTATGTGTAAAGAAAAGATATCCATATATTCACCATACAAGGAGACCTTTGTCTTATTTTCCCTTATTGCAGATGACTCGAGAACAAGGGACGACTTTGATGTTCAGGTAATTAATTACATTGTCATTCGTTTCAGCTATGTAATGCCAAGACAATCAAAACTGTGATTTGAATGAGGAAAATACCTCTTCATCGAAACATTTTTCCATCACATTTCCTTACATATCTCATTGTAAACGTTTCTATGCTTCAAACTAATTTGCATCTGTACCGAAAACGTATAATTTATAGTTGTTATTCGAACATGGCTAGAGTGTAAGTGAAAAGACAGATGCTATTTATATAGAAGGATGATTGGGTGGCTAGTTTGTTGTTTGGTTGGTTGCTTTAGCATCAACTTTTATACCTAGGTTGCTATAGTATACCAATAATTGGGAACAACTGTATTTTTCAAGGACACACGAAGGTCAAAACTCGGACTTTATCAAGATGAGTAAGAAAACCGTTTCCCTCCAAAGTGAGTCTGACTCTCTACCAAGTAATATACCGTGGCTCCAGAGACACAGTAATAAATAAGAAATGTCTATTTTTGCTTAGAGTGACTATCAATTGATATTTCTAAATTTAAAAGAAATATCATATTTATAAGAAAGTGTATGTGTTTGCGTAGGTGTGTGTGTTTCTTGCGTGTTGATATCTGTTCCATATTGTAAAAAATAATTTGCATTTTAAACTCCTGTGACAATATCTTGAAGAGAAAGCAATAAAACTGTTTTTCCAGATCTTCATTTATATATTCCTTTGAATTAAGGTGGTCTACGGTTGCATGACATAGATATAACAATTTGTGTAATTATAACTTTCAGGGTACGAATAGAAGATGTATGATAGATGCTACAACACAGACGGAAGGTAAAATGTTATTTTCTATGTCGGATGTTCTGTCTATTTTTCTCAGGGCAATTTTGAACTTTAAATCTTTTATTTCAGGAAATTTGATAACGGATACAAATTCGAACCTGGAAAAATCATGAATAAACTTCTTGACTTCAGAGTTACAATAATTATAATTCCAAATTTTGTGTTTGTCCAGAATTTAGTAATAGAGAAAGTCTGACAAAATAATTCCAAGAGGTAATATTTGATAAATAAAAACTGTTAAAGGAGTAGGTGCTATATTTCTTTAAGATCATTTCTGACTTTGGTTTGACAGGAATTCACTAGTTTCGGGTACCTTGTGGTAGATTTAATTGCAGCAAACGTTAAAATTAGAATTAAGTTCCCTTGTCCTGATTTTATACGTTCTAAAACCGTATCGTAACAATCTTCATATGAACAAACAGAATAAGTCACCATGTAATCAGTTGATTGCACCCTAATATAATATAGTGTAATTCATTTACCAAATTTAAGATAGAAAATGTAAATCTAGTATATTATGTCAATCTATTTGTTGCCTCCAACATACTTTGCACAACAAATAATCAACGCGAAATAGGTGTGTTGCGAAAGTCTTGTTTTGTGTATAATATTGTTATGCATTAAAATCAATATAATTATATTTAATAGAAATTATTAGTCTGTAAATAAAAGAAAATAAGAAAAAAGACTTAAACATAATTTACTTTCAATTTATTTATTTGCAATATGATAAGTATCAAGTGTAACATGACAAAGATATGCAGTTTCATGAACTAGATGTTTATTGTTAATGTAGCTGAAACAAGGCTGAATCCGGTACCTTACTCGTGAATTTAAAATGCAATAATTGATATAAAATAATGACATCAATTTTTGTATCTTGTTGCTAATTGAAACTAATCAGAGCAAGTAACTGAAGTGAGTAATCAAACGAAAATCAAATTATGCAATTTATTATCAAGATGATTTTATATATGAGTCTATCACTCGTGATATTTGATGTGTGTGTATGTGTTTATATATATATATATATATATATATATATATATATATATATATATATATATATATATATATATATATATATATATATATATATATGCACTATATATATATGCTATATATATATATATATATATATATATATATATATATATATATATATATTTATACCACATACGTTAAAAATAACATGGCATTTAAAGTGTTGGTATAAAGCAAATCTATATACCAATATTATTGGTATATCAAATAGTGATCCGCCCATAGCGCAATAATACGAATATATAAACATTCTTTCTACCGTAGGCCTATAGCTCTATGAAGAATTTCTACTCATTCATTAATCATAAATGACATGAAATTAACGACACAAATATTAATAGTCTCTGTTTTCTAAATATTAAAATGGTACACAATTTCATCGGAATCCTGTCTTTTTCCTCTCCCCCTCTCATGCAAAATAAGCACAAATCTGGAGTGAGAGAGAAATATATTGCGCTGGACGAAAACATTAAAGCTGAACTTGTACCAAGTAACCCACAGTACTCTGTTTCCTCGTAAACCTATGCTTACGCTTTCCTTGGGATTTATCTATAGTATTCATAATATCAATGATACATAGTTGCAATCGTCGGACGACACACAAGGCCTACATGTTAAATTTGTCGGTTACGATGCGCACATACTGTATTGTGTTTTAAGCCTTTGTTGTTGTTTCTGAAACCCGTTTTAATCGAAAAAACTGTCCAAATGGTCGCCAGCCCCCCCCCCCCCGAGCAAAAATACACGAAAATACAAGCGTTGTGGATTTTTGCTTGTGTCATACGACGATGTCTCTGGACCTATGAATGATGGCAATGTTAGTCAAGACGAACAGAGAGAGAGAGAGAGAGAGAGAGAGAGAGAGAGAGAGAGAGAGAGAGAGAGAGAGAGAGAGAGAGAGAGAGAGAGAGAGAGATGTTTAGTCTGTAGAATCGCTAATTAAATCAAAATGATGACTTAGTTGAACTGTCAATATATTAAAATATTTTAATTACCTCTTGTTGGTTCGTGATTCCAATTCGTTTATATTCCACGCGAATTTCCATACGACAGTAGGTCAATGACAGTACATGCATAGTCTATAATAAGATCACCGTGTTTGCAGTGCACTACTTTCTTCATTAAAAAAGCAACACAACAACATATTTTATGTTTAAATAATGCGTGTGTCTTATATTGATTTAATAAATGTGAATAAAAAAAGAAAATGAAAAAGAAAACAATCAACTTATCAATTTGAATATGTGATTGTGAATAACAAGAAAAATCGTAGAACTAGATTTTGTAGCAGACAGCCACTTGGTTGTGAGGAGGTCATTTACTCGGGCAATATATCAGGAGCACATCGTAACTCCAACTTGCAAATATTTGTATTTGTATGTGATATAAATAAAATATATGTATAGTATGTAGGCTGTATCAATGATATACCACGAGATGTATAAATTTTTCATTAAAAGGAAACGACAATGTATTGACAAATATTGTTTGATTCTAACAATGTAGAGTTAATGGAGAGCATGAGATAAATGTAAAAATGTTAGTAAAACAGCCCTGGGATATTTATGAGCTTGAAGTTAAATACAGTTTGAACAAATCAATAATGCAACTGAACGTACTGCCATAGGATGCAGTTGTAGGATCGACAAAAACTAATATAATAGACAGTGTTTGAAACACTTCAAAGAGTCTTTAGTTAAATTAAAATGATACTAATCAAAGACTACTAAGAAAATGTTTCTAACGCCTAAAACAATTTTTTAAACGTAAATGTTATCAGTATAGCATGTAAAGCAACATGATATGTAATATTTATGTTATGCTAAAACCAATGTTTATCAATTTCTCCTTTGCCAATATATTCCCTACTTTACAGTATACATGTTATGAAAAGATTTAACAGAACAGTGCTGCTATAAAATCTTTTGAAGTAGAGGTTTGGAAATACATCATTTAGTTGGGACTACTATTTGTTGCATTAATGATAGCAACTTGATTTTCATTTACATGTTTACCAGATTAAAAAGTTTTAAAGTGAACTCTCTGTTTCGTTTTTGATCACATATTGCTAGTAAAATCTAGTAAATAGAAAGCAATGACGTGCATACAATATTTATTTGCTACCTTAACAAAAGTGTTGAGACGTTGCGGTTTTGATTAAAGCGAGACTCATACTTTCTGTGAAATACTTCTAATTAACTATTTCAAATTTTAACATACATCCCTAAGTTATGACACCGACTTCTACTGTAATGTTGGGACAGCCAGTGCGGTATGAAATATTAACAAAATTTAGTGTCGCAATGTTGATATTTCGAGAGCCCATCTTGGCAGAAGTATGATAAAAAAATCACTAAGCTGTGTCTGTTTGTTCGTCTGACCTTCCAATCCCGTGAATACATGTGAATGTTATAATATTTTGTTTACTTTTGCTCTACTGGAATACATTTTCAATCCACCCTCATTGGATTTGGAATCCATGTATGGGATTGGCTATATATGTTATGTAAGGTATGTTTCTGCTAGTTATTGTTCTGATATAAATCCACAGAAAGAACTTTAAAAGTAAAATCAACATCAATCACGACATTATAAGGTGTTAATATAAATTACCGAAACATGTCTTTGAATCCTAGCAACAGGATGTTGAGAGACAACACTAGTACATTATGGTTACAATTGTTACTCACTCATGTGCAAGATGTGCAAGAATTATTTTCTTTAATTAAATTCCTACATCCAAACATAACTAACGTCTCCAAATGAGATACACTCTAACACACATCAATCTTCTGCAACACATATCTTCGCAACAATCATACAAACTTGGATAATGCTGATGCTAAACTGTTGAGTGTGTCTGCGCTAGAAACTTTGCATGTACCGTTATCAATACTATTCAACTGTAATATATCTTGAATATACGTTTCTTGAACGTTTATTGACAGCTGCCATTACCAAAATATGAGGAAAGGTTTAAGTGATTAATATGTCTTTATGATGTGTTGATTAGTGTTTTGGTAATTGTGTAGTATAATACACAAACTGATTCATTTTAAATTACCATGAGTGAAAGATAGATTAAAGAAGGTTTTTTGAACAAGATTGGAAGTTTCGACATGAATGGCAACTGTTCAGTGGAACAGGAAGTTCAAAACGCTAGTCTCTTGAATGGTTTAATGGCAGTATAATACATTATCTAAGGAATATTCGTGTCATAATCCTAACGCTAGTAGAATCTGCGAAGAAACAAATTTCTTAGGTTTCTTTGTTGACCGTTTCGAAGATGTTATTTCAAGTTTTTCCAGAATTATTTAGTTTCCAATTCTCTTTATGTTCTACGTCCTATGAGTTCGAAAATGATCAGAACATTGCTAGCTTGTTTGATTGTTGTGAGTGTATGAGTTGCTTATCTGGCCAATTTGCGATCTGAACTGTTTGTAACACATCTGACAGGATATGCCGCTTGGATGTCCTTGATCAAGGATTATCCGCTTGTATCCTGTTGGTACTTCTGCGATGAAAAACGCCAGATCTTCATAAGGTTCTTCATTGGTCTCATCTGCATCAGATATTATCGGTATATCGGAGCTAGTATAGCTGCATGTTATTTTCCAGACAGTGAGACTCTCATTGACGCCCTTTGTGAATTTGCTGACAAGCTACTATTTTATGGCATACCCAACACTAGCTTTACGTAGTGCTTCTTTTATTTGGCTATTCTAGACGAAATTGCAGCCGGCTGATAGATCGATAAGATGTTCTTATTCGGTGGGACAATGATACCTTAAGGTTGCTCTTTCGATGTTTAATCTGGCCAGTTCATTACCAACACAAACTGATCTCTCTGATATACCTCATGATTTACTGACTGTCCATTTCTAGCACCGATAGTTAGTTGCGTCACCTTTGTCTAATTATTAGAGTTTTGGCCGCTGAGTGAAATGCTTTGTCATATCCGATATTGTGACCAGGGTTATGGTAAAGTAGGCAATGTTGAGATAATCTTTTATGGCCGTTTCTTGTGGTGTAAACGTGTCATCTCGTGTCATCCTAACAACGGGTTGCTGAGTTCCTATGATGCTTCGATCCCGTGACAAGCGAAACAATGCCATCATGTGTCACTTGTGTTCAAGTTTGCAGGTACAGCCTCCAGAGTCCAATGTGTCCGCACCTGTTGCCTTAGCACTCGCCTACCACGACAAGTTATTATGGTTTGTTTGGAATAATATGACAACTTGCTCGTGATTGGGATGTTAGTGGGGAAAAGTTGCAAAGAGTAATCCTTAGTCTCTTGTCAAGATCTGAGTCATGTGGCAGGACGATGTCGAAACTTTGAGAGGCATATCCAGATGTCGTAAATGACCATCCGTTCTTGATATATCTCATCCACCAGTAAAGACTTTCCAGAAGCAACCCGGTGCTGATATCCATTGAACAACCTAGCCTGACAGTCAATCCCTGTTTATAGTGGAATAGAAAAGCAGTCATTGTTTTGTGGTAATTTACGACAGTACTGACTTGTTCCAAACTTTTTAGTTGTTGAAGATTCCGCAGTTTTGGAATATAATTGCCTCTTGTTTTTTTTTCTCGTCATGTCAAAGCGAGTTATTGATCAAAGAGCCAGGGTCAGTGATTTGTATCATGTTACCTTAGGTATTACCAACTTAATGAATTTTATAGCTGGACATTAAATACTAACAATTATTCGTCTTTCATTTTGCATTCATTACCAGAATATGTCTGAACGTTTAGGTTACAAGTTCCTCTGTGTTTAATCAGTCCGGTTGATTGTCCTAGGGGCAGCAAACGTGCCCACTGGACTGAAGTTGCTCAGAAAATTCCATCTCTTATAAACAAATCATAGATAATTACACATTTCTTCGTTCTTGTTTCTTCCCCTTTTTGACCACACTATTCATTGCCTTTGTATTGATTTATCTGCGTTTGTAAGAGAATTGGGACGGAATTACAGACCGTTCCGAGTTACATGATCCATTCCTTTTTATTGATGATGAATTTAGGCACATAGAATCGATTTGAATTTTGAGTACGCCGTAGCGACAACTACATTCATTGACGATACTTTCTAAGTAGTTGCTAATCTTTGTTGAAGTCGTTCATTCCATGCAAATAAAAACGTTGCTTTGTCTGTATTAATGTGTGTGATTTTGCAAGTCCTATAATACATTGTCATCCTTATATATTTCTTTGATTCGTATTCCATTACACGTATAAGTTTATTTTCATATCAACAATATCGTACCGAACACTGTATTTGTGGAACAGAAGGTTTCGGCCAAGTGACATTTACACGACTATCATCAAACACTCATTTACTGTTTGCTCAATATAATGAGGAACGTTCTAATGACTATAGAGCGATGTATATCTTTTCTACATAATAACGATGAACATCCATTGTTCTTCTTCTAAAAACTCACACTCACGTTCGTTCTCTGTACTTAGTCCTCACTGAGACATGTTTTCTTATTCTTCAATATACCGGATTAAATCCTCTCTTCTTCTGCATATAGTACAAGTTGTATTTCGCATACACTGATGCACATACTCTCGATATATCTGTACCGATGAATGATTTGTGTATTTTTCATACCGAGACACACACAATTCTCCTATATAGTTACACATGCCCTCTTTTTTATACTAATATGGAAAGATATAAGGAAATAGAATTAAACAAAAAATAGGCACAGGTAAGCCAGTGAAAGATTGAGAAATAGAATTAATGCAGATAGTGAAATATAAGGAAATTAAATTTGAAAGTATTAAATTAAACTTAGCTCAAGTTCTGTCCCCAGTGCATTCATAATTCCATGGGCAAGAAATGGTTAAAATACTAGACCAAAAGTGTCTATATTTTATAGAAGAAATAGATGACATATATGCATATCTGTCTTGCTTTGATCGACATGCTACATATAGTAATAGCCTCGTGATAACTGGGTTATATTTCGTGACACCTTGCTGACCGGTAGGGCACTTTATCGTAATAGAAGGGTTGTTACAACGTTTTCGATGCTATGACGCTCGGATCGTCCAGAAGCTGCTCGCACCGTTCCAGTTTTCGCCATGTCATAATCGAACATACTCTTGAAGTTTTGATTGACTTAATTTTACGTGACCAATTCTTACAAATGTGCCATTTTTATATATAGCCAGCTGACAATATTTCAGTAACTTTCAAGACATCATAATAACTGCCAACAAATAACGTGAGACCCACACTAAAGAACCCTGAGCCAATGATTCAAAAGTAAGTTTATTAATTTCGTCTGCTGTCCAACACCAGTCCAAGTTTAGGAATAAAAATTTGAGGCACAGAGGTGGAAGGCATTATCTGTATCTCTGTAGTTCAAACGTACTACAACTAAATTGAGACCTACAGCACCTTACAGTCCAATACAAGAGTCTGAAAAGCACAATTCTAGCTTGGATACATGCTGGACGTGTCATCACCAGGACATTTTGCTAGGAACGGTATGAAAACAGCTATCGTTAACGCTAGAATTAGGATAGGTCCATGTGATGGATACCTTGGGTGTGAGTGGATCGAGACGGAAAAGAAATCATCATTACATTTTCTAACTGTGCTGGCAGCTAAGAAACGTGATGGTTAATATAAGTCCCCTTTACCAATGGTAAAGTAGAACTCCAGATCGTCAGTATTTTAAGAGACACCGCTGGGATACGCAAATCATTAGTGGGCCCTATTTAATATACTGGAGATAAGACATTTTGTGTTACGTTTCTCGGGTACTGTAGACAGATTCCCGGCAACGGAAATATCGTTCGATACGGTGTAAAGACGTGTAATTGATAAACCCATTGTCGATCTCATCTTAGATAATATATAGGGTGCAAATGAGACTGTGCCTATTCCTGCGAATCAGCACATTGTATACCTAGGTCAAAAAGAGCTCAGGTAGCAAAAAAGAAATATCGGTACCTTCCTTAAAAACACCGACACATTGACACCTGGATGTCAATCTCGAAAACCTAGAAGAATTACAAAAGACCCCTACCAATCGTTAAAGATAGAGATCAAAGTGTGAGATTGCACGTACCCACGTCTAGCGTTTTGTGGAGTTAAAGCTGAACATATGAGAAGAAAAGCAAATAATTGGAACGTTGAATAGTTCTTGACTCTTTGTGTCATATGGACGGAAAATTCACATAAATTCATGGAGACACTCTATGCCATGATATTCGAAACAGGATGCAAGTGGAACAGTTGACTTTGGATGAGTTCTTTATTTAGTACCATGATTCAACTGTACCACTAAAAGAGAATTGAATAACAGGATTTTAACTAGTTTTTTTTTAAAAATCTCATTTATCATCACGAGATGTAGTGATAGTGGGGGATATGAGTGTGCATTATTAATGTTGACATTATTTTTGTTTCTCCGCTGTTTTTCTTCGTTCGTCTGAGTGACACTCGACTGTCCAAAATTGTCATCCTTTCCTATCTGAAGTGTAGGGCAACTCCTGACATTCTGTAGTTTTCGTTCGAGTATTTACTTATATGAAATATTTCAGTTGCAAAACAAATTTAACGTCAAATGGGATACCACTTTGACATTAATGAAAATAGCTAACGTGTTTGCAAAGACTATACTGGTCAAAACTGTTTCTGAGTACATCAACAGCATTACACCGAGATAGTATAAAAGAGCTTAAAATGTATCACTGAATTAGTCAAGTAAACGAACCGATAGACAGGTTCATACATACATACATGCATGCATCATACATGTATACATACATACATACGTACGTACGTACGTACGTACGTACATACATACATCCATCCATCCATCCATCCATCCATCCATCCATCCATACATACATACATACATACATACATACATACATACATACATACATACATACATACATACATACATACATACCATTCTGCAATTAATATGTAAAACATCATTTTTTAGGCGACCAATCTCTAGGACATACTTACAATATACTAGTGGACCACCCCTCCGGACCGGTGTTCATTGGAGACAAGTGCCACGGAAGTACTGTAAACCTGCAGAACAATGTTGATGATGAATCGGAAATCTACGACACATGGCTATGACAATTGTTTTCTTTCTTTTCAAATCCATTTCCTTTATGAGTTAAAAGTACAATTTAATAGTATCTGCTTCTCAGTTAGGACAATTAGGACACAATGCTGGTAAAACTTAAATTTGTTACAAAAAGACCTAATTTATTGCTTACATTTATTGGGTCTATTAAGAGGTAGTAATTCTAGGTAATTTCTAGCTGTTACACCTAACAATACCTAGATTTTGTATTGCATTTGCCTATAAATATATCTTCATTGTTGATTACATTTGCACTGTCTCAATAATTTCGATTATCTTAATTTTCCATTTTAATCTATTAACTTTTCAAAATTTGTTAACTTATTGCTCAAAAATTAAGTTACATTGACTAACACGGAAAAGAAAACAATAGTGCTTTCCTATCATACTAATTGTTTTAATGCACCTTTTTTGTATTTTTGTGTTGTTATTACCCAAATACACGAAAACCTTTGTGAATGGTTCAACCTGCTGTTCCGGTATGTGTGTCAAACAATTCCAGTTATTATTTTGTGTTCGTTAATCATTATCATAGATTTAGCTGATCTTGTTTTAATTTTGTGAAATACTATCCTCGATTTAGACTGGTGAAGTAATTGTAAAGTTGCTGGTAAGCGCAGAGTCATGGCATATGAATTTCTGGAATTTGATATGTTTTTTTTTTCTTTAAACGTTGGCAAATCTACGGAGGTTAAAGATATTACTATTTTAAGTCTTTTAGTAAGATCCATGTTTCTCAGGTTACCTGCTATTTTCCAGTCTAAACAGTTCTTTTTGTATTGATTTGCTAGGATGGTACATTTCATTATATATACCTAGTGGTCTAAAGCTCTAACCGTTACTGCTATATCCCCTCTGTCTGCTGTCTGCGTGGTTTCGAGTGTCTGGTTTGGTCACTGTGGGTATGTGTAAAAGCTTGCCAGTAGCTTCTCGCGGGTCGGTGGTTCTTTCCGGGATTTGCCCGGGCTCTTCCGCCACCATGTATACTGGCCGTCATGTATAGCTTGTCTTGTGCAGCAAAATGGAGTTAAACCCTACAACAACTAACGGTTTAAAACGTAAAAGGTATTGTATACATGTATTACCTATGGATATGAATGCTCCTGTGACTTAAGAGAAGATTGATGACAATATATATCATCCCAAGTTTTTGAGATCTTACGGCTGTCAACATTTATTTGCTAAATAATTTTACTCGCCTACGAATCACAAATCTTATCCAATATAGGCCAAATTACTATACCATGTACGATGGACATATTCAATATCTACCACTTCTGTAGTCTTCTTGCGTGAAATTATCCTTGGTGCCCACTTTATTGGCAAATGGCGGCGTGGCCCGATCCAGCAACAGCCTGTATGTCATTTGTTTGGTCAGAAAAGTATTCGTCTTATATACAATGAGAATAAACTCGTCCTATGCGAGGGAGAGTCGCTGAGATCCAGTGAGACTTAAGTTTGAAATACAGCTCAGCTTACATTTCGCGAGAACTCGAAATTTGATCGTGCCTTTGAACGTTGACTCAGATGCGTCAGACAGTAAACTGACAGAGAACGAGCCAACACACACGTGACATGCCTTCCAAATACAAAGAGAGGATCAATCAGTAGCCAGAGTAGTGAGAACCTTTAAACCCGAGATATCAACGCATTTGTCAACAGTGTCAGACGACGTCACCATTCTATCCGCAATAATAACAGCCGTATAACACATTTTGCAGAAGGAATATCGCTGCTCAGTGTCCAAATCATGAGTCGTTATGAGGCGGTAGTTACTGGGACCATTATCCTGCGTATGCACGTAAAGAAGTCGATACACTATGACATGATCTGGGGTGAATGTGTATAAGTGACAGCTTCACTTTTGTCTAATATTAACGAGAATCAAAGATCTTAACGATGTTTGTTCCAGTCTTATACGCAATACATAGATTATGTAACATTAATAACAGGTACATTCAAAGTTGCTGCGGCAGCTGCCTTATACCGACCCTATATTTTCCGTCGTCCTATGGATGGCCCAAGGATCGTCTTTTATTCTCATCGGCAACGATATGTGCGTTGGTGGCTTGACGAGCAGTACGATCTTCCGAAGTAATTGCGTTATTTGCGTTCACATTTGCTGAAGCCATAGTATCACCCAGCAAGGCTGCGGTCCATACCCTGTCGACGTATGTCTTGGTAGCAGTGTCTCTTGGAGCGACTTGCTCATTCATTCAAATAGTATGTTCCCGTGTTAAGCTACACCAAATTGTATCGCCATCTTTGTTCACTCTAGTATAAGATATTGCGTTGGCCAAGGCACACCGGTCACCATATGTTTTGTTCCAAACATATGGTTTTGTTGTTACAAATTGAAAATCATTGAGTTTGGCACAACTTCGACAATATTACTTTGATTGAGTCTGCATTGGTGGCACGGCATATCGTCTCGCTGTCCGGGTCTTGCCTGTGAGCAAACTGTGTATTTGGCGCAAAAGATGACCAGGTATGTCCGGATGTTCTTTCTGTTGCCTGACGCCTAGTTTTAAATTAGTATTGACAGCTACAAATACTAGGCAGGCGATAGTATCTTCATTGATGTTGAGTTTTGCCACGACTATTATGTTTCACGGAGCATCGTCGACCAAGGATGGTCTTTGTGGCTCTAATTTGATCGAGTCAGGCCTACAACGGGTGGTTGTCAGCTAAGACAACAGACGGTTTCAAATAATGTACGGACACTTTTGATGGCCATGGAATTCTGTCACAAAAAGAATCGCTGTTGTTCACTTACATGATAATCATGTTGATGGCTTAGAGGTACACCTTAACATACACATAGTAAGGTAATGTGTCGTGAACTAGCAGTTTCACTCAGCTCTTCTAGTTGAGATTGCAGGCCTCGTACAAAAATATTCCTGACTGCATATGCTAATATTGCGTAACAATGGCGCCTCCCCCCCCCCCAGCATCATGCACTCCCTCAAACGAAACCACTGCACACGTTGAGTTTGTTAGTAACAACATCGTCGCTATCACCGTCAGGCAAAAACCGTGTGTCCTATTGTGGCCTCGCCTGTTCACTATTTCTCCCTCCTTGTCGGATCATATGTTTCAAGCTGCGCTGTGAAACATTTATGTCGAGTCACCATGACCTTTTCCACGATCTTGTTTAAAATCATCAGAAGCCCTCTTTTGAACCCGTCAATTTCATTGTATCAACTGCACGTGAGACTATGGTTTTGTTCATTCTATGACACTAATGTCACCTTATCTGCCGCAAATTGATATATTGGAAGATGTTACCAGGAAAAGTCTCCGCAATGCACTAGGTATGTCGGTTGTCAGGATATCAGTATCCTTCCTTGATCGGGTGACATGGTGTAGTCATAACTAGTATGGATACATCATTATTTCATTTTGTTTTGATATCTGTTTTGCTGACAGAACACTGTTAATAGTTGTAGATTGTACTTTGAGATAATGGTTATTTTCAACCATGTTTGCAAACATTTGAGTTCGAAACCTAAGCATATTTTCAAATTTTCCTTCGGAACATTCTATACTTTTGGATGTTTGCCTGAACATGTTGGATTATTTGGAATTTAATTCATTATACCTTAAGTGTCTTTTGGATTATGACCTTGTATTTACGGATATAAATTAACCTAGTCAAGCTTAACTGAGTCTTCGTTCCTCGACTTGTGACCTCGAATAGTAACATAATATATTAACTAAGAGTGGGGTTGTCGTGGATGCAAACACCACAAGTGAGCGTCTCACATCAGACGTTTAGCTGTTGGCGGTTCAGATCGATTAGCGTAATGAGCCTCTATTGATGCGGGTGTTTCTCCAGAGCATGTAAACGAATACTCCAGGGCGAAGATCAGGAATACTCCTACCAATATTATAATATAATTGTCCATGTTGATGGGAATGGCATTGATGTTTGTAGTTGAAGCACATCGGATATCTGCCAAAAGCGGATGTCTATCGTAGTTTCTCAAGGTGTGGACGATAATGGAAAGTTGCGTGTGCTCTAGGTACAGTCGTAGCTGCAAGTTACAAATGTAATAGGAGGCTGCTGTATCTGCCAGTGATGGGCATTAGTCTTTCATCAGTCTATCATCTAGGCACCTTAATCAGATGTGAGATACATTTGCCTCTTAGATCGCAGCGGTGTTAGAGGACATCATCATTAAAAGACGAGAATGGTCTAATTCTTCTCTGAGACATATCATCTCTTTCTCACGGCTTGTTATCAATTGGCTTGCAGTATCAATATATATGTACATAACCAGAGGTTTTCTTTTACCATTTCATCGTTTGATGATCTAGCTGAAACCAAGTGGATGCTGGTTTCCAGTGTTATATGTATCACTGTTAGTGGGATGTGCTTCAAATAATGGTTGTTATTTTATGTGGAAACCTAGACCCCAGCAATCCTGAATATGATTCATATCGTGATAAGACGTGGAATCGGCAGCGGATGTGCTTTCGATCTTTGTACTTGTTACATCTATGCATCATCTGGGAATGGTCTTTGATCCATATAACTTGTGATTGACGTCGTGTGACAATATCAGCAGTGCGACTGTTTTCTCCGTATCTTTAACGTATGCAGATACATACTGTCGGAGAGCGTAATCTCAGCCAAATACATTGACTGCGATTGTGGGGCCAAGATACTTTTAAACTTTGCAACATTTGAAGCCTTCTTCAGAATGTTAAGCTTGCGCAATGGAAGCATCCCTCATACTGTAAGTACTGGGACCATTGTTGTGGCCTTCGGCAGGTTAGAGGTTGAATATAATGGCTCATTCACAACATCGCGCATTGTTATTTTCTGAATTAATTACAACTGTCTTAATTACATCTGTCTTTGGGATTCATTTGGTATATG